>CP092091.1:43732990-43965490 GCA_029203775.1 Neoneuromus ignobilis
GTCCAAAGCAATTCTCAGCGAGTTGGTATTTGAAATCATTTTTTGATAAAGTTCTAAACACACACACACATTAACATTATAGTAAAACTCTTAAATTGATTAATAATATTATTAATTTTTGAAAAAGAGTATTTCTTGAGTTTTGGTACGTTTGTTATTTTACCGAATAGAATATAGATATTAAAAAATGCCATATTCATTAGATAAAAGAATATTTTTCTGTAACTCTGCAAATTTTCTCATTAAAGGAAAAGATGATAAGTAACTATCTTGCAGGTCTACTTCACCCATACCATCATTATAATCTAAAAATATATTAGGTTTTGTAATGTTTCCATTTTGGTCGGTATAATTTATACATTTTTTCTTTTTTGTTGTAATCATTTTTGCTTTGGAATGTTTTGAAGAAAGCAAATATATATATACGAGGTCAGACAATTAAGTAATGCGACCGATTTTTTTTCTCGGCCTGTGGTAACACTGCGAACCTGTAACTCCGCCACCGTAATAGCAGATCCCTACTCTCTCGATTGAGACCTTGACCACCCTCGTACCTTACCACCTCGTACATTTCTTCGCCAGCTGTTTAGTGTTTTGTAACAACGCGCGAGTAGTGCAAGTTATGAAACCTCAATGATTGATTCACTTAAATAAACATCTGAAGGTTAAGTGAAATCACCACCCAAAGAACAAATCCGCTGACTTGCAGATCCCACGAACTACTTATCCGAAGAACAAATTCGCTGACTTAACAAATCCCACGAAGGACAATTTGCGACTTAACAGATTAATTAACTATATAAGCCTTGCATGAATTAATTATATTCAGTATTATTGTTGAATTCAAAAGAATCATTAATAAACTCCACTTTGCAAATTCTTCACTCTTTCATTACACCGAAAACAAAACTGACGCAGTCGGTAGGATTGATTCACACAACGTATATCGCATACGGTCTGTCTTCACAGTTCAAAAGTGGAAAAACCTACAGATTTCAAAAAGAAATCAATAATTGTTAAAGTGTACAAAAGTTCTGTCACGCTTATTTGTTTTAATGGTGCATTGTGGAAAATGACCTTTTAATTTGGGAAATCTCATATAATGATTGATGATGTGGAGTCTAGATAAATTAATTTTACTTTATTCGGATGATATTTCTTCTCATTTTCGCACGGCTAATCTTTATGAACTAGTGGAAATTTCAATATATTTTAATATGCTTTTTTGAGAATAGTGACATATTTCTTAACCTCTTATAAGAAATGTTAGTTTGTAGCAATTTTCGATGAATTATGAAAGTATGTACGTCAAATTTCATTTGATTTTATATGCGTGTATATCACAAATGTATAATTTTTAGCAAATTCAATAATTTTCTGATCATCTCATTGGACTGTTTTTAGGATCTACAACAGTATTTGTCTTTCTTAAGTATTAAGATATTTTCAATCATATTTTAAAGCATCTGATCATTTCTTATACATTTTTAAGTCATTTAATTTAGTTAATTTCAAATTATTTTTTTCAGATATTTATAGAATGTTTTTGCATCCAAAAATGAAACTAAAATGTTATACTGATACACAAAATTCAGTCTTTACTTTTATTAAAGAAAATACACACTTCAATAACAAATAAACACTACTATTTTTAAAAAAATTAACGAATCCTTAGATTTGATTTGGAACTATAGCGAATTCATTTTCACACAAACTTATTATTATTATACGAGGGTAGTCCCATAAGTACCCGGCCTGACCTAGAGATGGCGCTAGTTGTTTGAAAAATATCACTGTATTAGAAAGTACACAATCTATAAAGCATATGTTTCAAGTTTGAGGACGCCACGTTGTTTAGTATTTGTTTGGCAGCCATCTCAATAGTGAACGTTTTCAGTGAATTTGTGAAAATGGAGAAAATTGGTCATCGTTACGTGATAAAATACTTTTATTTGAAACGCCTCAGCCCAACCAATATAAAAGCTGAACTGGATTCTACTCTGGGTGAGTCTGCTCCTTCGTTTACAACAGTGAAACATTGGGTAACAGAGTTTAAACGAGGCCGTACGAGCTGCCAAGACGAGCATCGCAGTGGTCGACCAAATGAGGTGACGACTCCAGAAATGGTGAAAAAAATCCACAAAGCGGTACTGGATGATCGTAGACTGAAAGTGCGCGAGCTAGCAGACATAGTAGGCATTTCAAAAAGTGCGGCACATCGCATATTATCTGAAAATTTGGACATGAGAAAGCTGTGTGCAAGATGGGTGCCACGTTTGCTCACACTCGAGCAAAAACAGTGTCGTGAAGATGTTTCAATTGAGTGTTTAGCGAAGTTTCACAGCAACAAAGCAGAATTTTTGCGCCGTTTCATAACCATGGATGAAACATGGGTCCATCACTTCACACCCGAGACAAAAGAACAATCAAAACAATGGACTGAAAAGGGAGAACCGGCTCCAAAGAAGGCGAAGACCGTTTCATCTGCAGGCAAGGTCATGGCGTCGTTTTTTTGGGATGCGCGTGGGATAATTTTCATTGACTATCTTGAAAAAGGAAAAACTATCAACGGCAAGAATTTGGTGAACTTATTGCAACGTTTGAGCGAAGAAATCAAGCAAAAACGGCCGCATTTGGCTAAGAAGAAAGTGTTGTTTCATCAAGACAATGCACCAGCTCACAAATCCGTTATTGCAATGGCCAAAATTAATGAATTAAGGTTTGAATTGCTATCTCATGCACCCTATTCGCCAGATTTAGCCCCCTCGGATTATTTTCTCTTCCTAAACTTGAAAAAATGGCTCAGTGGTCAAAGATTTTCCAACGATGAAGAAGTGATGTCGGCAATTAATGGGTATTTTGAGGAGCAAGACAGTTTTTATTATAAAAAGGGTATCGAACTTATTGAACATCGCTGGGAAAAGTGTATAGAGCTGAAAGGAGATTATGTTGACAAATAAATATATTTTTTTCCAAAATTTTTGTGTTTTCTTTGTTGGGTCGGGTACTTCTGGGACCACCGTCGTATTTCAACACCACAAGATATTACAAAATATTTAGTCATTATTTGTTGTCATTTTTTCTTATATGAATTGATACGTATTTAGATTCATGCAAGATTTTATAATTTTATGATGATGTATTACAATCGAAATTTGCATGAAAAAGAAAGTAACAACAAATATAGGGTCTTTCAATAGCCACGCCTAAACTATGACAACCAATCGTGATTATGTTCGAAATGACAGTGTTGTCATTCTGTAACATTAGTATTCTGTCATAGTTACCATTTAATCATGGAAAACTACAAGCTTCAACAACGCGTCAAAATTGTGAAAATTTATTATAAAAATTCGTGCTTTGTTCGTCAAACTTTGGTGAAAAAAATCATCTTCAGTGACGAAGCGCATTTTTGGCTAAATGGCTTCGTAAACAAGAAAAATTGTCGGATCTGGGACAATACCAATCCACGACAGTTTCAGGAGCTTCTTTTGCATCCAGAAAAACTGACTATTTGGTGTGGATTTTTGTCGAGCAGCGTTATCGGTCCAAACATCTTCCGAAATGAAAAAAGCGAGGCAGTAACTGTTAATGACGAAAGATGATAACCGATTTTTTTTGGCCCGAATTGAACGATATGGACATAGACAGCATATGGTTCAAGCAAGACGGTGCTACGTACCACACAGCGGGTGACACAATGGTGTTACTGAGGGAAAAGTTTCCAGGTCGTGTTATTTCGAGAAGAGGTGATGTCAACTGACAGCCAAGATCGTGCGACCTAACACCCTTATACTTTTTTCTTTGGGGCTACGTTACGTCTCTAGCCTATGTCAATAAACCAGCAATAATTGACGACCTGGAGAACAACATCCTTCAAATCATTGCTGAAATCCAATCCAATTTATGAGGAAGAGTCATCCAAAATTGTGTCTCTCGGATCGACTACTGTAAATTTAAAACATAATGGCATTGAATGTACTTTAATCTGCAATAAAGATTTTCGCTATACCTTACATGTAACTCTTTTTATACAATTTTAAAGATCGAACGCCTTTATTGAAAGATCCATTACTTATGTAACATTTTTCAATATCTTGTGGTATTTCGGTAATAATTTATTTATGTAATTCACTTACTATTTTGTTTACGTTATCATTTAAAATTTTCGTACCAATTTTAGTGCAAAGTTTTTTCGTGTAAATAATGTTTATAGGAAAATTTTCTCAAAAATCTAAACGAAAATTATACTTATTCACGAGTAATTTTCAATATATATAATTACTACAACAGGCATTAAATGTTAATTTATTAACAAGAAACTGTAAAATAATACATTATATATGAAAATTTATTTTCAAAGACGTATAATACTTATTTCAATGTACATCCCTGTATATATTTATATATACATCTACCCCTCATTACCACAATAGGGTTTATTTATATGTATATATATATATATATATATATATATATATATATATATATATTATTTATAAATATTTCATATATTCTTTACAAATGAATAACAAATTAAATTTAAAAAGTTCATTTTCAATATTTTGTTAAATGAAATATGTTAAAGAGACAAAATATTCTCATAAGAAATTTTAATGAAGAAATCATTTACAATAAAAGAAATGACAGAAGATAAATGGGTTATTTTTTACAACATTAATCGCAATAAATCCTTTTTTTTAAAAAAGTAATTAATAATCACATATTTTTCATATTTTTCATTATTGCTTCGACGATTATGCTATCATTTTTAGAACAAAATACAGACTTCAAATTTCAATATGATGTTATAGGCATCAATATACCTTTTAGTTAACAAATAAAAAATTATAAATTATTGAACATTTTTATAAAATTCAGTGATCTTAGAGTGAATAATTTATTTGTTTAAAAGTAAACTAGCAACATAAAAAATTGTTAAAATTTTTAAAATAATAATTTATTATTTTCGTCGTATTAACAATAGTAATAATTATCTAATTTGTATAAAAAATTTGAATTAATATGTTAATTTTTTTAAAAAAAATAAGGAAATTATTTACTTACCATAATAAGTATAAATTTCACGAAATTATAAATATCTTATAAATAATATTTAATATATATTTCTTGTATTTGAAAGAAAAGTTAAAATTAAAATGTTATTATTATATATTTGTTTATTATTATTTTTCTATCAAAATAACTGCAATAAAGAGTTTATTGTGAGAATATTTTTAATCATTCAATGGAAATATACTTACAATATTTTAATAATTATGTCCATGATTATAAATATGACGAGTATAAATAATAAATGCTCTTTACGAAAATATTATATTATCCTAAAAAGCCTAAAGAAAGGCTTAAATTTAGCCGAAGATTTGAAGTTCTATTTTCTAATTGCAGATCCTTGCACTAAAATAAGCCGCAAAATTTAAGTGAGAACTTTATAAATGCTTTATAATTTATAAACATCTCTAAGATAAAAGCAAACAAACGAAAATAACAGATTTTTTCAAAAAGTAGAGCAAAGAAATTTTATTAAGATGCTGCAGAGGAAAGATCATAAGATGAGGTTATTTTTCCATAAAAAAATGCCCTCGTTTAATGGTGCCTAGCAGTGATAAAGAAGAAAACATTATTTAATATTAATATATAATAGTTTATATTAATTATTGTTTTAATAGACATACTTCTCTTAGTTATAGAAAGAAAATAGTATATTTTCTTAAATGTTTGGAACTTAACGTTCTTTTTGTATTAGTTCTTTGTTTCGTATAACACGAATTCCCATAACACGGATTTTTTTATAAACCTAACAAACTTGTTATACGGGAGTTACCTGTATATATATATATATATATATATATATATATATATATATATATATATATAAACACACATAAAAAAAGATAAAAACTAGTCTTATGATGGACTACAGAAAGATAAAAGGAATATAAAATGAATATGAAGATCAAAGAGAAATAAAACTAAAAAGTATTTTAATAAATAAAAACACATAACGAAACATCCACATCTTTTTGTAGAAAATGTATGTTTGGCGAGAGCTTTTAAGTAGGATTAACAAAGAAAATTTATCGATAACCGGTAGATCGGTTAGATGTTTTTTCATAAAGTGCTTAATACCGTAAATAAAAATTTACAGTTGCATCGCAATAACGTTGTCTTACAAGCTAACATTTATTGTTGAATTTTTGATAGAAAAGAAGGTGAAAACAATCGAACAAATCTTCTTTCTTGTATGATTTAGCTTTATGACTCTTGGCTATTTAATTTAATGAAAAAATTGCATGTCAATTTTCAACAACAAAAATAATACACAACGCTTTCATAAATTTCTCTAACATTTTTCCTAAAAGCACTAGAAGCAATATTTTCGAGTCATAGGCAGTACAATAAAAACAATATCTTATTTTTAAAATAGATTATTCTGAATATTCATTTATTGATATATAAACTCTTCAACTTACATTACATACGTATGAGCATTTATAAATACGAAGTCTGTTCGGAAAGCTTGCAATGAATTTTAATTAGGTATGTATTTATTTTTATATATTTGGATTAAATTTTAAGTGAATTTTTGAATGTTAAGGAAGTATTTTCAGTATTATTTTTTAATAGATAAATAATATTATCATATTCTCATCTTCATTTAAAATACATTTTTGTGGCAATGGAATGATTAATAATGGTAGAATTATTCATTGATTTACAAGCAAATGGAAAATAGATATTATAAAAATTTGAGGTTACGAAGTAAAATGTCAAACATTGAGTTATCATTATTTGACATTTGTTTATTAAAAGCTTGAAAAATTTTAGCGACGGGAATTTTTTGCGTTTATGTTTGTTTATTGGTACCAAGAAAAAAACAGAAAATGCTGAATTTTTTTAACAAAATCATATTCAGTGATGAATTACATTTTAAATTAAAATTGTCTCATGTGAGGAAGTGAGAATCCGAAATCCATTGTTGAATAACAACTAAATCTTCAAAAAGTCACTGTTTGGTGTGGTTTATGGGCTGAAAGCATTATTGGTCCATACTTCTTTGAAAATGTACAAGGCGTTTGTGTTACAGTTAATTCGGTGCGTTACTAAAACATTATAACAGATTTTTGTGACTGAAACTTGAAGATATTGGAGATCAGTGATACGTGGTTTCAACAGAATGGTGCCACAAGCCATATAACGTGTGCGGCAATCGATTTATTCACAATTAAATTCAATGGACGTTTAATTTCTCGTAATGGTGATATTAATTGGCCACCTAATCTTGTGATTTAACACCGTTAGAATTCTTCTTATGGGGTTATTTGAAAGACAAGGTTTATGTGAACAAACCAACAACGATTCAAAAACTAAAGGATGAAATTCATGTAGCTATAGGTGAAAGCGTGCTTCAAAATTTCAACAAAAGAGTGGACGTGTCTGCTGACATGATAAAGGAGGCCATTTGGTTGACATTGTATTCCATTCACAATTACCATGTTTTTACTTTACATTGATATCAATAAACATGAATTTTTCTGTCAGAAACTATTATTTATTAATAAATTACTTTCTTACCTCAAATTTAGACACCTTAGACATTATGTCGAAAAAGAAATCGAATCTTTATTTTCTTGTCAAAACCTGTAGCGTTACTTAAGTTTTAAAAAGTATTCATGCACATCTATTTCCTTTCTCAACTGTCAAAATGTTATCAAAACACGATAAATAGTTTCTGAAATATTCTGGTTGAGGTGGTAGTACTATTCTTTGCGTTGTTAAAAAAATACAATGTAATAACGAATTTTTATCTTAAATTTGGTAAAACATTTATCAAAACACATAAATCGAAGTGTCTATTTTACGATAATGATTGTCGTACACATAAATTTACTTGTTATATGAGCATTTTAAAGATGACAGAGAGAAGACATCAATTACGGCTTAAGAACAGACCATTTTTAAACCGCGATCCATGACGAAGTTATTGAAAAAGTGAACAAAATATTGCTGTTGATTTTAATGTGACTTGAGTTGCATATTCAAGGACACAATTTATAATATTAACAAAAAAATTGAACAAGAGAAAGGTTTGAACTTAACGGAAGATCGAGAAAAAGCACATGTTGAGCATTGTGAGGATATGATTAAAACACTAAAATTAATCCTAAAATCTTGGTTTTTATTATTACTAAAGACGAGAATTAATCCTTCAAAAAATCAATACAATTCGAAAACCAAGTACCAGAGTGTATCATAGAAATCATCAACAAGCTCACGGAAAATAACAAAAAATTATTTTCGTCAATCACAAGTAAAAAAAATGTTTATTTTTTTAAAGATTAAAAAAAAATCAGTCATCGCAATTCGATCAATTCGTTTTAGAAGATGAAATTGACATTTTCAAGTACTATTTACGTATTGTGGAGCGTTTATGACAGAGGATAGTAAGAATTTAGCCAGAATATCTAAAGCCAGGAAGTTGGGTACTTGTATTGCAATGCACAAGCTTATAACGTCGTTGTTGTACGAGAATTTTCGGCCAAAAAACAAAAATTCGTTATATGAAATTTTCCAATAACAATGTGTTTGACAGTTGGTAGTAGCCATGTTTGATTTTTTTAAGCTCATTTTGACATTTCAACTCAGTATAGTTTGCCAAATTACCATTGAACGTTTAACACTTCAGCAACGCTTAGAAATTGTCAAAACTTATAAAAATTAATATTCGGTTTGTAAAATTTATCGTACGCTGCGTGAAACTTAATACAATTGTTTAAGTGAACGTATCATTTATCGAATTGTTAAAAAAATTGAAAACAATTTTACCCTACATGATACAGCAAGGTCTGTAAGAATAATAAATACAAAAAGTGAGGTAAATATTGCTTCTGTTAGTGAAAATTTCAAAATGAAGCTGGAGATCACGTTACAGTAAATGGAATGCGTTACTAAACCATGATTAATAAACTTTATTTTCCGAAAATTATTGAAAATGGTTTGCATGACATGAGGTTTCATCAGGACGATGCTACATGCCATACAATGGACTAATTGAAACAAGAATTTAATGAATCCGTTATTACATGAAATGGATCCATCAATTGGCCACTACGACCATATGATCTAACTCCATTGGATTATTTAGCCACAATAAACAGAAGCATTACAAATAAACATTGAACGTATGATTCATGTAATTGGACCACAATTATGTGAAAAAGCGACTAAAAATTGAACTAAACAAATGCACTATGTCAAGCGAAGTCGTGGTTGTCATATAAGTGAAATTGTATTCCATTATTAATGCTTTAGAACATGCTTAAAAATAATAAAAAAAAATAATTATTGTAATTAAATACTTTTTGTTTTATTTCTATTTCGCTTATTGGAAAACCCTATATAATATGTAACATTTATCAGATTTGTCACCGTGTGACTATTTTTTTTTCTTCAAAAATTAAAAATTATGATTAAAAGAACGTTGTATGATAACATTGAAGCCATACAAACCGCCGCGATGAGGGTTATCGAAGCTATCTCAAAAACAGATTTATTAAATCCATTCATGCGTTGCATTGATGTATAAGGAATATATTTTAAATAAATATTTGTAGTTTTGGTAATAAAGACATATATATATATATATATATATATAATTCAGAAAGCTCGGTTTCTTTTATAACCCACTGAATTTTCTAAGGTCAAACATTTACCTGATTTTCATTCATGATTTATTTCTGTCAAGAAAGCTAAAATATTAACAAGGTGAAAACTTTCTGACGTAACAAAAAAGACAAGAAAAACGAGAACGAGTCTAATTGCGACTTTTGAGTGACTAAAACTAATGTTATTAAAAATGAAAACGATTATTGATAGCGATATATACATAGTCTAAATATAGACTTTAAGCTTTTTGTGATGAACTGACATTGCACAATAATTACTGATTAATTAAATCTTGTCCCAGTATAGGAATTAAGTAATAAAATCAAAAATGAGACTAGAAGATGAAAGATGAAATGGAAAAAAAATAATAGTGAAATGCTAAATATTTTCACACAGATGATAAAATATTTTTTTCCAAAGAGCAAACACTCGACTAAACGATGAGAAATATGATCAATGATTGATGTAATAATAATAATAATAGGGTTTTTGTTAGTCAGGCAGAGTTTTGGATTGATTAAATACAAGGCGAATGGAAAAAAATCATTACTTCAAAATTTTTTTATTTTGCAGACTTCAGTACCATTCATGTATATTTTATATACGCAGTGACGTACATAAAAGCCTTAATCAGGACATGTGTAAAATATTTATTTTTATTTAATTTATTTCGCAAGTATAGTTAGAACTAAGTGTACTTAGTTATAATGTACTTACTTCACTACGAAATGTTATGCACTGACCATTAACCATTTGAACAAAAAATATCAACACTGAATATTTCAACTAATAGAAGTGTTTCCTTTAAAATAATCAGAAGCATAAAACGTAACAAAAAATATCACTGATCATACAGTCGTTTCTATTAAAGAAAACAGCTCTTTTATTTGTATGAATAACATAATTAGATATAAAACATTTCATGTCTAATATATAAATACAACAAATCAAGTTTGATGAAACAATGTTTTATATATATTCTTAGCAATTAATTTACAAAATGAATACAGAAACACGGTATTGTGCTTTATAAAAACTTCTAATTGATATAACTGCAAATATAAACAGTATATAGGATTGTCAATAATAAATATATTTATATATCTATGCAGATATGTCGGTGTTGCTATTGTTTTTTTGTATTGGCACTTAAAATAGAATTATAAATGTTCTGATAAATATACATAATTCTGGTTTTCGTTTATTGCAATTAAATATTCATATTTTTTTGCATTAACAATGATCAATTTTTACAAGTACTACTAGCAACAAAATCAAATGTTTTAGGTAAAAACGACACAACGAAAACCACATATATTAAATATTTTCACTATATATATATATATATATATATATATATATATATATATATATATATATATATATTTGTTCTGTATATAAATTTCGTGGTAAAGTGCATATCATTGTTAACACAAATACAGAAAATGTAGATATCCGAAAATCGTGTACTAACAGTATTAATTTAGCGTGCGCAAATGCATTTACTTTATTATTTATTTATCACATTTTCACATTTTTACAATATTAACATCACAAACGTTCAAACAAATATTTGAGGCAAATTATGTTCAAATCATAATTTTCGAATACCTGCAATTGGCTACAACAAAATAAAAAAATGTAATAACAATGCAATAATTGTTAGTATGTATTTAAAAAATTAAAATTAAACTGTTCTGCAGGATCAACTATTGTACTAGATTTTATCAACTAGTTTTAATCTTATTTTATAACTATACATACATCAATATAATAATCTATTAAAAATATTATAAATATATCTCTCATATTAGGAAACCAAAAAAAAAATAAAATAATAATTAGTATGGAGAAACTGTATCATACTACCAATAATGTTAAATATATTGTTATGCATTTAATCCATATACATTTTAATTATATATATGTATATATATATATATATATATATATATATATATATATATATATATATATATATATATATATTTCTTTATACACACTTTTTTGTTATTATTGCTATTTTATTCCTGTGTATACAATTATAACGACTCTATATTGAAAATAAATAAATAAAAAAATGTGTACGTGTGTGTATTTTTTATAGAAGGAACATATATATTTAAATATACCCACATATTGCTATGGAATGTGTAATTTTTTTCATAACAACAAAACATGTCTGCGTCCAAGTTCAATTGCACAAGGACAAAATGACATCGCTCGTTGGTTGGTTAATGGTCAGAGGTTGTCAGTGATTTCAAATTATGGTTTGGCAATTACATTATTTTAAGGTGCTCTATAAAATTACTTACATGTTCTGCTTCTAAGAATATATTACACTGTAAGGGGTTCCGTTCTACATATTGTGTTCCTTTCAAAAGCATAATATCAAATTCTTTTCTGTTCTAATAAAGAATACTTTTTCGTAACTAAGAGTGACGCGGTTTCGTTTTACACTGAACCAAACCGAAACAATTATTACACTTTTCTATATTATGTTATGTGGATATACATACATAAATATATATATATATATATATATATATATATATATATATATACGCACACAAATTCGTACATAATTTTTATATACATATATGGTAAATGTATAAGGACAAAAAAAATATTATCTAAAGGAAATAAGATACGAAGCATATTAACATTAACTATTAACAGCATAATGACTTTATTTTGTATTTTTATATTTATTTATTTATTTATTTTTTTTGTTATGTAAAAGTGAAACTTATTATTTATATCTATTGAATCTATATTTATTTTATCGTTCGGTTCAAAACCGTGAGCACCACTAATTGTGTAAATGTATGAATATTGTTCTGTTTGTGTATTAATCTAAAATATGTTTTGAATGTTATCAGTACAAATTGCGGTACTATCAGGAACTTAAATCCGTTAATAAAATAAAATAAACAGTGAAGAATTTCCTTTTTATATCTATATGCATATATATATTATAATAATTATTATATTATATTGTTGAATTTTACTGTTAAACGTAGGTTTTACCAGTATTGTTAAAACAGGTATAAAATGTAACTATTACATGGGATCGTTCAATAACAAGTACCAATCTTTGAATGATATACGTTTTCACTATGTGTCTAGTTAGAAATTCATGGCTTTACAAATGAAAATATATTTTAATATATTGTATATTTACTATGGTACAAGTACAACACAACCATAATGGTGTGTTTCGTCACGACTTTGAAATTATTCGTTTATTGATGCCTGTTTGCCTTGTCCGAATACAAAATCTAAACTATGTTACATGTTGCTTGTTTATTAGACCTATTTTGATATGTATATTATTATTATTATTGTTATTATATATATATATATATATATATATATATATATATATATATATATATACATTGCTAAAAATTATTGTAAAATTCTGCCACATGGAAAAATTAATAAATATTTAGAATAATTACAATATTTTAACAAAATCAATTTTTAATTACGACTTTTCAATATTTTTATCCACAATCAACAATTTCCAGAAAATACAATTTATAATATTGTTATTGATTATTGTTTCTCTGATTTATTTTTCATTATTTATTAAAACAACTTTATTTTCTATTATATTTCTATACATCATATATATATATATATATATATATATATATATATATATATATATATATATATATATATATATATATATATATATATATATATATATATATATATATATATATATACACACATATATATATATATATATACACGAGGTCAGACAATTAAGTAATGCGACAAAATTCAAAAATCGAGTATATTTAAAAATTAAGGTACATCGCTGCGATCCCCTTCAAAGTAGTCCCCTCCCGCATCTATACACTTATTCCAGCGAGTTTTCCAGTTTTCGTAACAATTCTGGAACACTTCTTGTGGGACCTCTCCGAGTACCCTCGTCACAGATTCTTGGATATCTTCAACGGAGTCAAAATGTCGACCTTTGACGAATTTTTTCATATGGGGGAATAGGAAAAAGTCGTAGGGTGACATGTCCGGTGAATAGGGCGGTTATGGTAACGTTGCGATGCCTTTAGACGCCAAAAACTGAGAGACACTGAACGAACTGTGACAGGGAGCATTGTCGTGATGCAGAACCCAAGTCTTCGAGATCTCTGGACGCACTATGAGCACCTTTTTTCGTAATTTTTCGTAATATTCAACTCGTCAGCCAACATTCGAATGGTTAGTCGCCGGTCTTGACGAACAAGGGCGCGCACGCGCTGCGCATTCGCGTCGATTCGCACTTGAATTGGCCTTCCGCTCCGCGCCTCGTCTTTGACGCTCTCACGGCCTTTTTTAAAATCGGCATGCCACCGAAGCACCTGACTACGACTCAGGGCATCATTACCATACACTTTAAGCACTTTTTCATAAGTTTCTGTCGCGGTTTCGCCGAGTTTTGCACAAAATTTTATCGCGCACCGTTGTTTTTCGTGACATGCAAGTTTTGTTTTCGGTGTAATGAAAGAGTGAAGAATTTGCAAAGTGGGGTTTATTAATGATTCTTTTGGATTCAACAATAATACTGAATATAATTAATTCATGCAAGGCTTATATAGTTAATTAATCTGTTAAGTCGCAAATTGTCCTTCGTGGGATTTGTTAAGTCAGCGAATTTGTTCTTCGGATAAGTAGTTCGTGGGATCTGCAAGTCAGCGGATTTGTTCTTTGAGTGGTGATTTCACTTAACCTTCAGATGTTTATTTAAGTGAATCAATCATTGGGGTTTCATAACTCCTCCGTCCTTAAAGAAGAATTCGGGGGATGTCCACCGGATTTGTTGATTCGGCTTGAGTTTGGATTTCCTCCTTGTTATTTAATTTAGTTAAACAATTATATATTATACAGTAATACAGGAAATATATAAATATTACAATAAAGAATATTATCGTCAAAAGATTGAATTTATAAAAATGGATTGGATTTTCTGACAATGTTTTTATTTAAATTTCCAATTCATTTTTTTACATGGTTTAACTACTTAAATCAATTTTATCTAAATTTAAAATTTACATTGGAATGATGTCTTTATTGACACTACACTTTTGCACTGCTGTTATAATTTCTGGGGTTGTTATTATCCATTTATTGTTTTCAATTTTCCTTTTGAATTTTACACTGTTGATTTCGACTGGTACTAATTCACAATTTACTATATTTTAGAATATTTTAACAAATTTATTTCACTTGAGTTTAGGGTTTCTTTAATTTTCACAGGGGCGATTTCGTGACAGATGAATTCTTCTTCTTTAATTTCTTTACATTTGTTGTCCATAATTTTGCTCGTTTAGGATTAGGTAATTAGATAATGGTAAGATTACTTTGAATGTATTATTATTTTGTTGGTATAAGGTATAAATGGTAATAATCATAATTTTTATTTTTGACAATATGTATAAAAATGATTTCGTTATTTTTATTACAGTTTTTGACATTAACAGTTTTTTCTAGAAACAATGCATTTTCTAATGTTAGTTCAAAAGGTAATTTACCATACTTTAAGTATTGAATGATTAATTTTGCCTTGCATAAAAGTGCATTAGATTCTATTATTGAATTATGTCGAGTATTTAATTTTGTAAATGTTATAGCGATTTCTATTTTTTCTCTAGGATGTCATAGATTATTTGGTTTTGTGCAATTGGTTTTGTATTGTTTTGAAAATTATCAATTGAATTTTGTAAAAGAGTCATTTGTTTATTGATTCTAATTTGGTTTGATTTTCTGGAAATATTGTTATAGTTTTATCATAATTTTCAGCGTCGTGTTAGTCAAGATTTCCTGTAATTGATTTTATTACAGTTCCTAGTCCGTATATTAAGCCTTTTTTCTTTTCTTATTTTGTTTGAGGTATTTTATTGTTTTAGAAATTCCTCTATGATTAGTTTTGCCTTCATGGTGATTTTTAATTAAGAGAACTTGTTCATCTTTATTTACTACGGTATTTAATTTTTTTAAACATCGTATTAGTTAAGGGCCTTTTTCCGAAAAGTGTTTTAAATATACGTTATTAAAATTTTTATACAATGAATCATTATAGAAATGAATAAAATATTTTCTGTCCGATATTGTATAGTCTTTAAGAAATTGCAGAATTAAATTACTATTAACTTTATCGGGAATTTTGACTGTTAGAATTTTATGATTTTCATAATTGTTCTGAATTACATCTAATTTATTATATATCTGGGGAAGTACGTGAATTTGATTTGGTTTATTGTTGATGATTTCATCTAGTATTAATATTCCATCGTTTGAGGTTTCATTATGTGTTGTGTGTTGTGTTGACATTGTTGTGTCAGGATTTATTTGTCTGTTAGGGGGTTTTATTTGTATGTCGGGTAAAATTTTAATTTTCGGTTTTACTTTATTAGTAGAAGGGGTTGAATTATTTTGGAGAGGATTTTTAGCAAGCGATCGCAGATATTCTAAAGTTTCTTTATCAATTTCGCCTGGATTGTTTACTAAAGATTCGCTTTCAAGAGCATAAATTTTTACGCGAGAAAGTGCATCAGCATTAGTATTTAATTTTCTAATGGCTTGTTTTTCTTCTATGTTACAATGATCGAGACGTAAAATTTTTAAATTTTCTTTTGACATATTACATTGAGTTTGATTATATTCATTATTAAATTTAGTTTGTCCTATAAAATTAACGTCATTGTTTGTTATTATTTCTATATCAAAACGTTGATTAATTTTTAAATTCATGTATTTTGAGCTTGAATTTACTATTGTTGTTATAGCGAAATAATTTTCAATATTAACTACAGCTTGGGGTGTTTCTAAATTTTCTGTAAATTTAATATGTTTTAAAATTCCTATGCCTTCTTTATGATTAACTGGTAATCTGATTACTTGTTCTGTTCTTGGGGGTATTACTATTGAGATGTTACCTTCTAATTCTGGCTTTAAATTTGTTTCAGGTTCATAAATGATTGGTATTTGTGCGAATTTTGAAGATAATAATTTGTCATGTAAATTTACTGTCATTTTTAATTGTGTGAGTAATTCGCTACCGATTATTCCGTCATATGCTTCGTTGAAATCAAAAAGATAAAATTTATGAATTTGATTAACATTAAAAATTTTGAAAATTGGTATTTTTATTATTTCGTCATGAAATGTGGTATCATGTGATGTTTTTATTGTAAAATTTTCTTTAGTAATTTTATTTTTATAATATTTATAAGCTAATTCAGGTGTGATTATACTACGTGAGCTACCGGTATCTATTAAAAATTTTGCTTTGAGTTCCGGTATATATATATGTGGTAAATGTGTTTGATTTAAATTTAGATTTATTATGGTGGTTTGTTTGTTTGGTTCTACCCGTGGAAAATTTACATTTTCATCATTTAGGATTTCACTTTCATATGTTTCCTGAGGTGCGTAATAAGGATCGTTTAATTCCTCATTGTTATAATCATTTTGTGGTATTTGGTTATTACATATTTCGTGATCGTTATAGTATCGTATGTGTCGTCATATTGTGTATTGTTAATTTTGATATTTTGATTTTGAAAAGGATTTTCAAATTCGCGATCTAATGAGTTTTCAATATGTTGGTTGTATAGTCTGGTCTGGGTATATGCTGGATGTGAGAATTGTTTTGTGTTTCCCGAGGATGTGTCCATGGGTTCTTCTCTATATTGTTTTATTGGGTTTTGGATGTGTTTTATGTATTCTTCGTTTTTCCTAATCATACTAGATTTTTGATTGTGATATGGATGTTGTGTTTGGAAACTATTATTTGGTCTCCATTGAGTGTTTTGTATTTGTTGGAAAGGTTGTGGTCTGTATATTGGTCTTTGATAGTTGAATTGTTCGAATGCGGATTGTTTGAAATTTAGTGATGGTCCATATGATTGTTGGAAATTTGGTTGTGGTCTTGTCGGAATAAACCGTGGGATGGGTTGGTATGTCTGAAAGTTCAATGTGTTGCTTTTTTGTTGACTATATAGAAAATTCTCTTCTTCGATAAGTAGAGACATCGCTTTTTCTAAACTGTCAGGTTGTCTTAATCTGATGTTATTTTGAATCTGCCCGGTTAGTCCGCGAATAAAAGTTTTTAATGCTAAGTCGTCATAGTTACGTGAATAAATTAATTTTTCGTCTTGTGTGTAATTTAGAGTATTAAATTTCGAAATAATTAAACTTCTAGCATCTTGACAGCGCTAACCAAAACAATACATTGATTCGTTTTTAAATGGTTTTAAAATTATTAAATCCTGTACCAAACAATCTATATTTCTTTTATCTCCAAAACTGAGATTAAAGGCTGATTTTATGCTCGACCAAGTACATAATTCTATTCTAGAACCTATCAAATTTTGAGCACGACCAATGAGTTTACTGATAATTGATCTTAATAAAAAATTATTAAGTGCATGGTCTTCCGGGTGTGAGAATGTTGAAATTAAATTCTCGCAATTGTCTATAAACAAATTTAAGGTGTGAGGGTTTCCATCATACTGAGGTATAGTATCGATATGTAATCGAAGTAATTGGTAATTTACTTGATTTGGCATGTTGTTTTTATGATTTTGTTTCAGGAGAAAACTGAATTTATTTAGTTCGCTAATTAAATTGTTTAGCTCCGTCACGTTTATTTTATTTCAAAAAGAAATTAATTCTAAGTTACTATAATTATGATTATTATAATTAGTTGGGGGTTTGATTTGTGGGAATTGAGGGAATTGTTTTCGATTGAAAATTTGTTTGGTTTGAAAATTTTTCGACTTACAATTTGCGAATTTTCATTTCTTTGTTTCTTGTTTCTTAACCTAGCTGACTTTGGCGATTTGTGTCCTTCGTCAGGTTCCTTAGGAGTTGGTGATTTTTGTCCTCGTCCTAAGTGGCTTGAAGGTTGGCGATTTTGTCCTTGCTCCAAGTTGTCTAGAGATTGGCGATGTGTGTCCTCGCTCCAAACTTTCACTTTTTTCTTCAAACTTTTGTACACTCTAACAATTATTGATTTCTTTTTGAAATCTGTAGGGTTTTCCACTTTTGAACTGTGAAGACAGACCGTATGCGATATACGTTGTGTGAATCAATCCTACCGACTGCGCCAGTTTTGTTTTCGGTGTAATGAAAGATTGAAGAATTTGCAAAGTGGAGTTTATTGATGATTCTTTTGGATTCAACAATAATACTGAATATAATTAATTCATGCAAGGCTTATATAGTTAATTAATCTGTTAAGTCGCAAATTGTCCTTCGTGGGATTTGTTAAGTCAGCGAATTTGTTCTTCGGATAAGTAGTTCGTGGGATCTGCAAGTCAACGGATTTGTTCTTTGGGTGGTGATTTCACTTAACCTTCAGATGTTTATTTAAGTGAATCAATCATTGAGGTTTCATAACTTGCACTACTCGCGCGTTGTTACAAAACACTAAACAGCTGACGAAGAAATGTACGAGGTGGTAAGGTACGAGGGTGGTCAAGGTCTCAATCGAGAGAGTAGGGATCTGCTATTACGGTGGCGGAGTTACAGGTTCGCAGTGTTACCACAGGCCGAGAAAAAAAATCGGTCGCATTACTTAATTGTCTGACCTCGTATATATCTTTATATATATATAATATATGATAATGCTTTTTTCTTGTACTCAATACACAAATATTAACCAGCATCGTATAATTTATGTCAAAAATACATTAATTAATTTAGAATTTTAAATATCTAATATTTAATTTCTATGAAAACAATATTTAAACTGAAACAAATATACACTTGTAAACTCCGAAGAAATTCCAAACGAAAAAGAATAAATTTTCATAATTCATAATTTTATAAAAGTTTTAATTTGAAAATAAATATTAATCTTACTTAACACATTGTATGCGGGCAACATCTCGACGACGTCTTCGCATACTATTACTCGATACGTGTTGTCCGCTTACGATGTGTTAATATGAAATAATTGTAAAAATTTAATTTATTTAAAACATTGATCATTTCTACTTAATTTTTTATTCCGTGTATTTACCGCTTCTCTCCCTACTGCATTTTTCATTTTGTTACTTGCTTTATCCTGAAGAATTTGTTCATCTACGAGTTTTAGGAATACGTTTGTCCCTGTACCTTTTTATTACTTTACTGAAAAGAAGTTTCACTTCAGCCATGTGTACATAAGTACGCATAACCTTTTTTCAATTGCGAAAGACATTTATATTGGTTGTACGTCGGTAGAACAAACAGTTTTTGTGCAATAAAAATTACATAAAATGTCGATGAACGACACTGGAAGCTTATCGTATGAAACTTTATTTCTGATGAATGTATTCTATATGATTACAACAAACATTCGGACTTCCAGAGAGACTAAGAGACGTAATCTCTGAACTTCACTCTCGAAACATTACCACCATTCGCACAACTGACGATGAAACCGACTCAATTCCTCTGCGAGCGGGAGTGAAGCAAGGTTGTCCCCTCTCGCCAATAGTATTCAATTTGGCGATGGAGCAACTAGTAATAGCGCTCGCATCAATCGCCGCCCAATTCGGGTATCATATGTACAACATCCACACATCCATACTCGCTTACGCCGATGACATCGTCCTCATAACCGACACACCATCCTCCATGCAATCACTGCTTGACACTACCGGAACTATCACGGATTGGATGGGACTGCGCTTCAAGCCTGAAAAATGTCCGTCGCTTCACGTCAGAAGCAAACGTCAAAAAGGAGTTCAGCAGACCACATTCAAGATTCAGGGTAGTGGCATGAAGGCCCTGGGCGAAGGCGATGAATACTGCCACCTCGGAATACTGACCGTATTCCGGGTTGACACACACAGACACATTGGAAGCCACCCGGGCAAGCGTGAACAAAATCCACCGGTCACCTCTCGCGCCCTGGCAAAAGCTAGAAGCCCTGAACATGTTCATCCTCTCGAAGCTAGACTTCTTATTGCGAGGTGCTCGTATTCCGAAAGGGCCGTTAACGAGCATCGACTGCATGATCAAGAAACTAGGCAAGAAGTGGATGAACATACCGCAGCGAGGCTCGCCAGAACTACTTTATATGTCATCGTTTCAGGGCTGCGCAAACCTCATGAAGCTGGTCGACGTCAATAAAGTGGTCCACGCCTTCAAAATCCTGTCCTGCCTGGATGACACAGTGAAGACAACAACCTGGGCCAATCTCCGCCGAGCTGCTCATAAGCGAATTGGTGAACACCCGAACAACGAGATGATTGCAGACTACCTAAGCGGCTCACTAGAAGATAGATTATCTCGCGAAAGAGGCGATATCTCCAGCCTATGGACGCAAGCGCGAACGCCTGCCGCCGCCTAAGGTCCAAAATTTAATAATCCATACTTAAAATTCAAGAAAAATTATTAAAGCAATAAAATTCTTTCATTCTAGTTTCCAGATATAACAGAGGAATGGACAAAAATTGCCGACGATTATAGTCTGAAATGGCAATTTCCAAATTGTATCGGTACTTTAGATGGTAAACATATTGCTTTTATGCCATTAAAAAAATATGCGCCATTTTTTTATAATTACAAAGGATTTCATAGCATAGTACTATTGGAAGCACATTGCTTTTCGGCTTTTGAAGAAATATGCACCATTTTTTTACAATTAGAAAGGCTTTTATAGTATAGTACTATTACATCAGCTAGCTCGTATAGTTGAACACGCCACTGAAAGGTTAGGAAAGAATAGAAATATTGGGATGATACTCCTTGGCATCGAGAAAGCCTTTGACACCGTGCAGCACGATGGGTTAACATTCAAGTTAATCAGGAATCGAATCCCCAACTACCTAGTAAGGATTATTGATGGATATCTAAGACGATAGTTTAATGTAGATATTAATGGAAAGATTTCCGACAAGAAGCTGATCAGTGCTGACGTTCCCCAGGGCTCGTTACTGGTACCAATGCTGTTCAATTTCTACATTAACGACATACCCAAGTCGGATGCTGTGCAGCTCGCACTCTATGCTGATGATACAGCGATCATCATCCGAAATGCGAACCTGGAGAAAGTCAGATGCAAATTACAGTGGCAGATGGATCTGTTCGCCGAGTACTTCAATACGTGGAAGATAAAGATAAATAATGCCAAGACAGAAGGCATTCTATTTACGAATAATAAGACCGTTACTCCAGGAACGGTAGTAATGAACGGATCTGAAGTCGAATGGAAAGATTTCGTAAAGTATCTAGGTGTACACATGGATACGAAGCTCGCATATAAGGGGCATATCACAAGTGTATGAAAAAAGGCGAACGGAGCACTGCGACAAATTTACAGCCCGATGGTTAGAAAGAGCGGAATAAGCAAAGAGAATAAGCTCATGTTATACAAAACAGTGATACGACTGATAATAACGATACTAAAATAGACGACGACGACTTTGATGAATTAGATGGATGTATAGATTATACGATTACCTTCTTTATCAATTGGTATATGTATTTCCACATCCGTCTGATTATATCAAATGAACATTTATATGCCAAGACAAAATCACATCTCTATTGACCGAACTATCCGAGACGACGAAGAATTTTTACCAAAATACCAAAAAAGTGCAGTGCAGTGTATTGTAAAAACAGTGCAACATAATCAACAAACTCACACGAAAAACTCTAAACACGTGTTTCCTATAAATCACCACTGTACTTAAATTTTACAAACACCTGAAATGACACCCAGCAGAAATGCTGCTTCGTAAATCTAGTTTGCTACATCGGGAAACCAATAACGTTAATAAACGTGTCTGCCAAATCGAGTTCAAAGTAGTGCCAGACAAAACTTCAAACACAAAATCTGAACAACAAACAACAGACATGGAAAACCCGGGTCCATCGACGTCGGCCAGCACGATAACAGAGACTCAACCTACCTCGGACTTCAACTCCTCCAACCCGTTTGCCGTACTGGACTCCAGACCGGACAGCGAATTGGGGGAGATGTACTTCCGAGTGGGAACCAGCAAAAATAAAGGTAAGGCAACTCACACTGCTAATGACACAAACACAGAAACATTACAAGCGCCTACTGCAACAAAACGCGCCAAATCTGGAATAAAGAGCCGCAAGGCTGCTGCCAAGAAACTGGAAACAACCTCGGCCCCAACTGGCACCGACGCCACACAGACACGACAAAATCCAAACCCAAACAACAAAAACAAACTCCACCACCGGTGGTACTTCACAAAAAACAAGACCACCTTACACTCTGCCGTACCGTTCGAAACACGGCAAAGAATAGGTACCACATCAAATACGTTGACGACCTTTCCAGGATCATCACCACTAACATAGACGACTGGCAAGCAATCCGACAAGGACTTGCCGACACAAACATACCCTACCACATATACACGCCAGCACACGAGAAGTCACTCGAAACTGTCGTCCGAGGCCTACCGGAGAGTCTGGAAAACGAAATCTTAGCTGAGCTTCAACAAAATCCAAACATCGAAGTGGAGGAGGTCTTCCCATTGACGGGACCGACCATCAAGACCAGCCTCTACAAAGTGAACTTCAAGAACGGCACCACACTGAAAAAAGTAAACCGTGTCCGATACTTAGTGGACTGTAAAGTCTACTGGTATCGGTACCGGCCAAGAGTCGATTTCACGCAGTGCCACAGATGCCAGATGGTCGGTCATCCGGAACGTCACTGCTCCTCCGCGCCCCGGTGCGTCAAATACGCTGGGCCACACCTGACAAAGACATGTAGCAAGACAGTCCGTTCCACCCCCGCAAAGTGCGTAAACTGCGGAGGCCCGCATCCGGCCAACTACCGGAAATGCGTCTACATCGTGGAGTATTGCAACGCTGTGGCCGAGAAGAAAAACCAAAAATTTGCTCTGGCCCCAGCCTCAACGACAAACCCCTGGGGGAACACCCGACAATACAACGACTCACGTTGGCGGACGTCAGGAAAGAGGCTCACCTCTTCTCAACGGTAGTATACTGGGAGAGCTATAGGCCAACCCAGAATATAACATAATGTTATAGATGCCAACGTTTCGGGCACGCCGCCCGGAACTGCAACATAAAATCAAGATGTGTGAAATGCGGAGCATTACACGATACTAGGGAATGCCCCAAGTCCAAGGAAGCACCTGCTAAGTGTGCAAACTGCTCGAGAGATCACCCGGCAAGCTATAAGGGGTGCGCGGCACATAAGGTAGAGCAGGAGAGAAGAGCCTATAAGACTAAAGGATTGCAAAAGTGGTAAATAATAGTAAAAAAGTAAAAGTATGTCTAATCCTTCAGTTTAATTTGTACCTGCCTATGTTTATATATATATATATATATATATATATATATATATATATATAATCATTATCAACTGCTTTCTATCCACTGTCGATGAAAATTTTTCAAAAACTATCCACTTCCAGTGACCCAGTATCTTGTTCTTTCATATCATTTTGACGAATGTTCTCATATCTGTCTCGTATCTATGGGTCTCTTCTTAGTCTATTTATATGCCTGATTTTCCAATTAATAATTTCTCTTGTCCATAGTAGATATTCTTTTTTTGCTATATGATCGGTTATTTTTCCATTTTAAACTTCTTACTTTTGCTGTAACGTAAGCAACATTGATTTTTTTTTAATCAACCGATTTCTTCTTTTATCTCTACTAATTATTTCCAATATCTATTTTTCCATTTCTTCTGATTCCGTCAGAAGTTGTTAAATTATTCGGATATTTAAACTCATATTTCACTGCTATAAGTGAAAAAACGTGTAGGATGCATTGATCAAAAACTTTTTTCTTCAGACGTAGAGAAATATTCAATTTCATAATAATAGAATTTCTTTAAAATGAGTTCCCGTTTTTTCTCTGACTTCAATCTTCATCTCTTTATGTTTATTTAGTGTTAGAGAGTTCTTCTAAATTCCTCTATTTTATTATTAAGAATTTCAATTCAAAAAAAGTGAAAAATTGAAAAACACGTCTGTTTGAATCTGATTTTTTATTTTACCTAATCTGATAATATTTTATATTCTACGAATATTGTATTTATGTTGACTGAAACAATTTGTAAATTGTAACAAATGTATTACTTTTTGTAAAACATCCGCATTAAATTACCAAGTGTACGTTGGAAAATTATTGAAATATAGCAACGATATGCACACAATAACGCGAACATCTAGGAAGCGTGTGTCATATACGGTATTTCGTTTGTTTATTAGTTTATTGATTTTATAGAACACTATCATTGTTGTTCGTTATGTGTAATCATCATTATGTGTAATAAATTTATTTATATTGAATTTACAAAAAAAATTATCGATCCGGCCCTGTCCAATATTACAGTTAGTTCGGTACGCGCAGTCGCAGTTCCATACGAACAGCGTTTATAAAATTGGGGTTAACTTGTTTGCTGTTCACGATGGCGGTAAGTGATTTAGCGTCGTTTTATTTTTACATTCAAGACGGTATAAATTTATTATATTCACTTATTCATGCATTCTATTATCGAAATTTCGTTTTTATTTATTTTAGTGAATCGTTCGGTACGTGATTTTATCATTTCGTCAGGATATCGTGCCTCTCGACATACCGCTTTGTGTTATAATTTATTCTGTTTTCTCCATCAGTTTAATAGTATTTTATGTGATTTTGTATTCGCGCTATCAAATGAGTAATTATGATCGTTTAATTTAATGTTTGTTCGTGATTAAAAAGTTCAATTGTGATCGCATGTGTGCGTGTGCATTTGAGGTTAAACCGGACGTTTTGTTACCAAGAGAACACAATAAAGTGTTTTGAAATGCGTTCGCCCTTATCAGGTACATATTTTTATTTATTCTCTACTCGATGTTATATATTTATTTATTTTTTAATACTACTATATATATTTCGCATAGATCTGCTTGCATATCAATTCACGCTTGTGTTTTGCAAGGTCTATGATATTCTGATTTTTTATTTAACTGTCGAATGATTTGTTCTCAGGAAGAGGGGGTATGTGAATTATCTATGGAGATATATCGTTTTGAACGTACACCTACATGAACTGTGAACGAGAATCTATGAAAGCACGGATTGATCGACACGGAAGCACGGCTGTAAGATCGTAGAATCAAAATCTCTCGTGAACTAAAAGGTCAGTGACGATAAATCTTACTTTTACGGTTTTCAATCGTCGTTCCGGATATGAAATCTTATGCACAAACTGTCTGTTCCTATATCGGTATGAGTATTTACCGTTGAAAATTTTCTCATTTAGTGAGGTGTTTTTTTAAAAGCATTCTATTGAATAACTCTAAAATCGACTCAAAGCGTATTCAATATAAGGGGTCATTCGTACTTTTAATACTTATTTGTTTCATTTAATAGAATGATGTTGATTCATTGATTTCTTCTAATTTGCTTTGATGTACATTAAAGAATTTTTTTAAAAAAAATCTAATTTTTAGTTTCAGTTGCTTATTGCCATTCCTATTTTAGTATTTTTCTAATTATACCGGTATAAAATTTTAATATTTGCTCTTAAAACTTGTAACACGGATATTATATTATTTCTTTTTATAGTAATCAATAGTTTTTGAAAGATATTAACATATTATTAAATAGATAAATTAAAAATGATCTATGTTTCAATTCGATGAGTTGTAGAATAAATTAGTAACGAAAACCGGTAGAAACAAATTCTAAATTATTATTCGAATGCATTCTTTTTTTTTTATTTGTACGTTGAAAGCTATGATTTTTGGTAAAAATAAGTATTGTATTCGATATAAAAATAATCTGTATACAGTCGACTTGAACTGTTACTGTACAGAGGACGGACTCCTGGGAGACATCTGTAATATCGAACATTGAGAGAAAAACTTTCTCTTTCACTCCACATTGAAAGATTAGTCTGATAAGTAATATGGAATTGCTATTGTGAGGTAGGAAGAGGTGCCTATGGAATGCAGCTTCTAAATCATAACCTCATGTCGGACCGAATTAAAAGGCTTTTCGATATTGAGCGATGCAATGATAATCCGGTGTCTGCTTTTGTCTGTCAGTTGATAAAGTTTGCATACGGAAGCTGAATTTCTTAACCGGAATTATGTCATAGAATGAGATGGAATGTGGTCTTTTTATATTCGCTCGTAGACCTTGTTGAAACTAAGTAGGATGCTTATTGGACAGTAGTTTGATGGATTGGAGTGGCGTTTCTTTGGTTTGTTGCTGGGGATGGTCTTTGAGGTTTTTCTAGACTGATTTGAAGTAGTTCGGCCTGAGGTATTTGTTTAGGATGCCACAAAGAGCCGTAAGGACCTTGTGTGGTAGGTGCTAGTGGTGGATGTTGGAGATACCGTAGTATTTTTTCCAATGTTACTTCTTATGCTATTCATTTTTTTTTTTTTTTTTAATTTTTCTGCATTCGAGTTTAGTTCTTTGTGTTTAAGTTTTAGTTTAGATTCTATTTGGTTTTCTTTAAATCAATTTTTGTTTTTCATAATTTCCATTCTCTCTGCCTGTATTGAAGTTAAAGCACTAAGTGCATTGTTTGAACATTTATTTTTACATTTTGACGTGAATTGTAATTGTTCCTTTATATATGGTGCACGTTAGCTGTTTTTAATTTTTTTTCAACTTGAACTTGTTCTGTGGTAACGTTGTCTTTTTTCTGATAATTGCGATCGTCTATTTATGCCAATGGTGTATCTGAAATTGCAGAAATGTCAATTAACATTTGAGATCGTGAAATAAATGTGTATTTTCCGATTATTACCATTAAAAATAGACCGTGAACTCTCAAAAACGTATGATGGAATTGTGCTAAGTTTTGTTCTGAATATTTCATGCAATCATTTAAAATGTCGACATATCTTTAGTGTATTAGCTGAAACAAATGTAAATTGAGTACCATATGATTTCTTGTAAAAAGTAAACATTACCTTCTGCACTGCCCACATCATTCTACTCGTATGTACTCTGGTCTGTATTTTTCTCCCATTAAATGGCATTTAAATATTGTTTTTTTACGTTTCTTACATTACTTTTAATTTGAATAATTGATAAATGTTTCAAATTCAAGATTTCGTTCATAACACTATAGTAAACTGGCACTGTTTTTGTCTAAAGTAGAAATTCAAAACATGTACATCTTGATTTTGTTGACCGATGATCTATCGCTTTACAAAAGGTGTATGGTTTTTGAAATTCAGTCGCTGAATTTTTGATTTTACTAAGCTCGATTTTTAAATTGTTTGTACAGTATCTTTTAGATACTGCATTATGCTAATCGTTTCTTCGATTTCCTGTTTGTTCCTCTAATGTTAACTATGAAGCATCGTAAACATACAACGAATAACTCGGTGGATTTACGTAGTGGAGATCTGGTGAAGGAAACTTTTGGAATGTGGAAGGGATTTGAAGTTATGACCGAAGAAGAGGGTTCAGCCATAGTTTTTAGGTTTGGGAAATGTGATATTAATCCGATGGGCTTTCTCAAAGTTGTCGATAATAATGTTTATCTGCCCTGCATGTCGACATGGAGAACGTTATCAACAGTTAGGTCACTACAACGGCCCCTTCGCAGCATCGGCTCTCAAAGAACCGATACCGAGCGACCATGACTATTTCTGCACATACATATGAGTGTATGTGGACTTCCCACGTTAAGGTGTGGTAACCTTATTTTATTAAAGGGTCTGTAGAGATCCGCAGGCTTACCCTAACTTTCGCCTGCGGATCAGCTGAGATTCTCATTGTCCCTTGCGCCTGCCGACGTTAGGGAACAATATACAATACTACACGAAACAAAACAGTAACAAGAAAACCCCAAGCAAGTTAACCCAATTTAACTCTTGTACCCAGCTATTGCCCACCCTTGCGGAAGAAGCGATTAGATAGTACGCATAAATAGTACGAAGAGAATGTGAATTAATAGTACGAATATATAGTACGAGACCCGAACACAGAGCATAGAAAACTCCGTGCATCGGTTCTTAAAATTAATAGAAGAATGAATAGTACGAATTAAAAAGTACGAATAAATAGTACGAGGCCCGTACACGGAGCTTAGAAAGCTCCGTACGTCGGTCATTGGTAAATAAAATAAATAAATAATAAGTACGTACAGTTGCGTCTAAAAGCTTCCGTTAGGGATAAAGCACCATAAGAATTGGTATAACATTGCTTAGGGGCTGGTCAATAGAAGGATAGAATAACCAGCACAATCGTGTAGCAATAATAACGAATCTCTAAAAACCACTTGCCTATACGGGTCCGTCGTAGTCTAGGAACGTGTGGTAAAGTTCAAAAGAACTTCGCAACGCCATCAGAGAGATTGTTTTGTGGTCTTCTCTGCGCCGAATACCTAAGGTGTAGAGGGCCTTTAGCGTAGACGGCGGCATTGCTCCCGTATGCCCCACCACTATGGGAAGGTGCGCGGCAGTTTCGGTATTGTGAAGCTGAGCTACTAGGGGGAGGATGGGTTCATAGGTTGCAATTTTTTCATCCACCGCTTCCGAGAGGCTTCGCCCATGTTCGCGGCGTACAGTAACGTCGACCACGAAGATCCCGACCTGATTCTTAATGACCAGGCTGGGTTTGAGTTTCGCTCCATTTGGAAGGGTGAAGGTGCCCTCTGTTGTGACAGTGCTCCCCTCATTGTTCTTGAGTACATTGCCTTCGATGTACTCCTTGATTTCGTCATGCCGGCGGATCCTTGACGCTTTCGTAAAAGTACAGCCTCCAAGGATATGTGCTAACGTCTCTTTCGCAGACTTGCATTTCCGGCACATTAGATCCGCCTGTGGGATGGCTCTGTTGAGGCTGGTCTTGTTGCCTCCTGAATTTGCGCGCAGCTGCAAGGCGGTGATAAGGCGGCATGGCTTTAGGAGCTTCGTATCCATAAGGAACGAGTTCCCGATTTTGTCACCTTTGTGGCAGGCCACGCCGCGTCCTTGCGCTGGGAGCGCACCCCACTTTTTCAACTCCTCGCGCTGGCATCTGGCTTTGTGTTGGCTCAGCTGTGCTTTAGTGCACGGATATGTGAGCCGGATGCTTTTTGCGATCGCTGCGAACCTGGCACGTGAAGGTTCGCTTTCCGCTAGGTGTTTAATGACTGGGTCCTCAGATTTTTGCATCTTGAGGCCCAGGCTCAGCGCCACTCTCGGAACCAGGTGTTCCAAGCGCGCCATACCCAACCCCCCATCTTTCCTGCTGCAGTGGATGAGCCCGTCCGTTATGCTCATGGGCAGGTGCATAAAGGTCTTGATTGCACCGCGGATTTCCGAGTCAAGGGCCCTCAACCTTGCTCTAGATGGAACTGCAAGGATTAACTGATGCAGGTAGTGGGGGAGCAGGTATGTCTGCAGTAGCTGCAGCTTCTGATCGGGCTTCAGAGGCAGAGTCTTTAGCCTCTTTAGTGTGTTTAGCAGCTGATGATCGTTGTTTTTGAATCCCGACCAGGGAGAATATTCAATGCCAAGGTATGTAATGTGTTGATCTGCCTTCATACTAGGTATGCGGACTCCTAGATGTTCTATTTCAGGGTCACCCACAGACCACGTGTCCCGGTGCTTTTTGATCATGAAGGATAGGCACTTGCTAGTAGCAATGCCCATCCCTAATGCCTCCAAGTACCCGACCACGCGATCCATAAGTGCCTGGGCACCTGCTGCATCTTGTGCGAACAGGAATAGGTCATCCGCGAAGGCCATGGATGATATTTGGGTTCCGTCACCCAGCGGAAACCCCGGCATTTTCTCTAAGGACTCTAATAGGCTGTCCAGAATTAAGTTGAATATTAGGGAGAGAGTGGGTCTCCCTGCTTGACGCCCCGGAGCAACGTGATCTCGATATCCCCTTTGGGGTGTCCCACTTTGGTTCGAGAATCGCCGTAGGATGACTCAATCAACCTCACTACGGCCTCCGGGGTGCCCTTCCGAAGTAGGGCCCATCTAATCGCGTCGTGGGGCACTGTGTCGAATGCCTTAGATATGTCGAGTTGTACTCCGACACCGCCCCCACGCTCCTTCATTCGCTTCACCACCCCGTATAGGGTCTGAACATTGGTGAAGCACCCTGCTTCGGGCACGAACCCTTTCTGTCTAGGACATATTTTTATTGTCCTACGCACCCGCTCGTCTATTATGCCCCAAAAGAATCTGCTGACGAGCGAGCTTATTGTTATAGGGCGGTAATTGGTTGCCCTTGCTTTGTTTTTGCCTTTTTTGGGGATTAGGGTAGTACGGTTGGTTCGCCAATCACCTGGAATCATGCCCGAGACCAGAACGCAATTTAGTAGGCCAGCTACTAGTTGCTGTTTCACTGGTCCCTGGACATGCGACCACTTTACTCCGTCAGGCCCCGGAGCAGTGGCCCTTTTGATCCGTTTTATTCGCCTGCGCACATCCAGCTCTGTGATTGGCTTTAGTATTTCTTCCGCCCGAACGGCTTCCGGCAGCACTTCACCAGCGGCCAGTTCCCCCACCCGGGTGGAAAGCTTGGTGCCCCACAACGAGTTGTAGAGCTCCTCGACCTCCCCCCGGTTTGTTACCTACTAAAAAGAACAGATTTGAAGTGTTACAATATTCATCTGATGATGAAACTAAAATCAGATAGTGACTCTATGCCAGAATTGATTTGGAATGATGTGAGTGATGAAGAGGATGAACTGCCGCCATGAATTAAATTTACTGTTGGAGACAAGAATGTTGGTCTTAAATTTCAAGACAAAGACGTCGAGCCAATAAATTTATATAAAAAATATATTTCACCGATGAACTTGCGCGACCATCAACATCAAATTTGGAGAATCGACCATCAAACATCAACATCAACAAAAAAAAAAAAAAAATCAACAAAGAAAATTGAAAAATGAAATATTCACTGAAATTTGTATTTTTTTAATAAATACATTTCAAATTTTAATGATAAAATTAATTACAGTCTATTTTATTCATAAAAATGATATGTTATTATTTAATTTTACAGATTCAGATAACTAATATTTAATTTGGAATTAAACTTTGATTTCTGACTTGAAAAAATAAATATCCATTTGCGTTAAGTTCGATTTTTTTAGATCGGGATATTTTTTATCGATATTAATGTAGTAAAATGGAATAAATTCCTTAAAATAATATGGAATGAAAACGATTAAAAGAAAACTTCATTTAATTGCTTCTATACATATTTTATTTTCAATTGTATTTAACAATCATAAAAAGAAAAAAGAAATTCTTCAAATTTTGTTAAGCAGCTGGCAGATCTCGTCTATCTCTGCCTGTTTTATGGGACTGGACTTCATCCTCATTGCCAGTTCCAGTCCCTCCTCAGAGATCTTGTCGATCTCCCACACTGTGAGGTGCTGCTTAATCGCCTCTCTCCAGTCGTGACATACTGGGGAGAGGTCAGAGGTTGCAGGACTAACCTCTTGCGTATTATCTTGAGTCGGGGCCTCGCCAGTTAGGTCCTCGCTCAGTAGTGTGTTTCTCGTGTTTGGCGTGCTAGCCGAGGCCGGTGCGGCTAAGATGTTTGCTGGGGGGGTTCCCGTGTCACCGAGTTCCCCCTCGTCTAGGTGTTGGGTTTTCACCGGCGTTTTTGTTGTCGAGCCTGGCGTGGTTGGCCCACTGCTAGCTCGCCCCCTCTCGAGAGTCAGTGGGACCACCCACACTGGATCGCCGAGAGATTAGACTTTTATTGAGGATTTCGCTGCGCTTGGCAGCGACGCGCCGGAGGTACGCTGGCTCCTTTCTTTTGTCCCTTATTTGTTTCAAGTCCTTGTTAGGGAGCCGTTCAGCTATTTTAAAATTTATTGTGAGATCGTCCGGAGCAAGCTCCGCCTCCGTTTTGATCATAAGAATCACTTCCGCAGCGGAGAAGCCTTTTCCCGACCTGGGGACATCAGGCTTTACTACTGGAACTCTTTCTATGTTCCGCGCGGCTGGATGACTGTGACTCTTATGTATTGATAGTCCACGTTTTGTAGCATAGGACTTGCTACAGAGCTCACACGTTAGCCCTTCCCTAACGAGTGGGGATGGTCCAGGGCATTTAGGCACATGGCATACTGCTGATTGTTTCTTCTCGTATTGCTTGCCGCACCTGCGGCATTCAAATACGAGCTTGGCATCACTGTGCCTTGTCCTGTGATGCCGGACAGCGTTACTGATATCTACTGCCATGTAGTCCCCTCCAGGGCCAGAGAGGCAGAGCTCACACCTCCCGGGCTCGAAGGGGACGAGAATAAGAAATGTCCTGTGTATCGCTTGGTTGTCAACAGTGGTGTCCTGAGGGCCAGCCGGAGCTGGCGCATGGGAGGCGACACCTTGCTGTCCCATGTCCGAGGCTTCCAAATTGTGGTCATTGTTAGCAAGTCAAGGTAATAGGCGACAGGGGGAGCTGGCCCCCTGCCGCACCGGGCAACATAAATGTGACTTGGCCTGTCTGGTATTGGCTCGGGGCGGGTTTCGAGGCCCCTATACCGGCGGGCACGTGAGCTTTCCCAAGGCTCGGACGTTCCAGACTTGGCCGTTGGGGTCGTCATTACAACGGCCCCTTCGCAACATCGCTCTCGAAGAGCCGATGCCGAGCAACCATGACACTTAAGAGAGTCCAAGCCCGTTCCCTTGGCAATGGTTTCGCTAGATAGTAGATAGGGACAGTGGGAATCTCGTTAATCCATTCATGCGCGTCACTAATTAGATGACGAGGCATTTGGCTATATTCTACGCGCACACGAGTGTGCACGAACTTCCCACGTTGGAGGTGTGGTAACCTGGATGTTGGGGTTTGATTGAGATCCACAGGCTGCTTCCTGTTTCGCCTGCGGATCTGACGAGACCCCACTGTCCCCTGTGCTGCGGCTTCAGGGAACATTGTGCAGCGCTACGCGATGTATCGTGTTTAGCGTGTGGGGTCTCGGGCAAGTCGGCTCAGTCTCGCTACGGTGTCCACCCCTGGGACGGCAGCGATTTGTTAGTGCGCGCCTTTAGTACGTATATGTTGCGATTTGTTAGTACGCGTGCAGCCCGATGCCCGGGGTTCGGGGCGGCGAGCGCTCCTCACGCCGGTCGTCGAGCTGTTGGTTCTGCAGTACGAGTATTAGTACGTGCCAGAGCTGGGGACGCAGAGGCCCCGTGCGCTGGCCCTTATCAGCTATTTAATAAGTTAGTGGGGCCTAGACTGCCGCGAGGTCAGTCTTAGGTAGTACGTTTAGTTTCATTTAATGGCTTCCGCCAGGGGTGAGCACCGCAGATAGCGGCTCGACATTGCTCAAGACAATCGTGTAGCAATTTTTGGTCTCCAACTTTTTGTTCTGCCTATACGGGTCCGTCGTAGTCCAAGAAAGCGTGATATAGCTCGAGAGAGCTCCGCAATGCCATCAGAGAGATCGTCTTGTGGTCGTCTCTGCGCCGGATACCTAGGGTGTAAAGGGCCTTTAGTGTAACCGGCGGCATTGCGCCCGTATGCCCCACCACGATGGGTAGGTGCGCGGCAGTTTCGGCGCCGTGTAACTGAGCAACTTGTGGGAGTATGGGCTCATATGTCTTAATTTTCTCCTCCATCGCTTCCATGAGGCTTCGCCCATCTTCGCGGCGGACGGTGACGTCGACCACGAAGACCCCGACCTGGTTCTTAATGATTAGGTCGGGTTTGAGTTTGTCCCCGGTTGGAAGGGTGAAGGTGCCCTCGGTTGTTACGGTGCTCCTTCGTTGTATTTGAGTACATTGCCTTCTATGTACTCTTTGATTTGGTCGTGCCGGCGGATTCTTGACGCTTTGGTGAAAGTGCAGCCTCCAAGGATGTGGGCCAGAGTCTCCTTGGCAGTCTTGCACTTGCGGCAAGATACGTCCGCCTGTGGGATTGCTCGGTTGAGGCTGGTTTTATTGCCTCCTCCTGAGTTGGCACGTAGCTGCAAGGCGGTGATGAGGCGACATGGCTTCAGAAGCTTCGTGTCCAGCAAGAACGAGTTTCCAACTTTGTCACCGACGTGTGAAGCCACACCGCGTCCTTGAGCTCGGAGCTCACCCCCACTTCTTCAGTTCCTCGCGACGGCATTGCGTCTTGAATTTGCTCAGTTACTTATCTGTAACAGGATAGGTTAGACGAATGCTCTTGGCGATTGCAGTGAGTCTGGCACTGGTAGACTCACTGGTCGCGAGAAATTTTTCAACTGGGTCTTCAGATTGTGTCATCTTCCAACCCAGGCTCAGCGTCACTCTAGGAACGAGGTGTTCCAGGCGCGGCGTACCCAATCCCCCATCTTTTCTGCCGCAGTAGATTAGCCCGTCCGCGATGCTTCTGGGCAGATGCATGAATTCTTTTATAGCACCGCGGATCTGTAAGTCTAGGGCCCTGAGCCTTGCTTTTGCTGGGACAGCAAGGATCCACTGATACAGAAAGTGGGGAATCAGATACGTCTGCAATAGATGCAGCTTCTGATCTGGCTTGAGAGGCAGAGCCTTTAGCCTCTTTAGTGTTTTAAGTAGTAAATGATCGTTGTTCTTGAAGCCAGACCAGGGTGAATACTCGATGCCGAGGTATGTGATGTATTCATCAGCCTTCATGCTCGGAACGCGGACCCCTTGATGTTCTATTCCAGGGTCGCTCATTGACCATGTTTTGTGATGCTTCGTGATCTTAAAGGACAGGCACTTGCTAGTAGCAATGCCCATGCCTAGCGCATCTAAGTAGTGGACCACATGGTTCATGAGTGCCTGGGCACCTGCGTCGTCCTGAGCAAATAAGAAAAGGTCATCCGCGAAGGTCATGGATGATATTTGGGTTCCGTCACCCAGCGGAAACCCCGGCATGTTTTCCAAGGACTCTAGAAGTTTATCCAGAACCAGATTAAATAGAAGGGGAGATAGTGGGTCTCCCTGTTTAACTCCCCGGAGCAGTGCAATCTCAATATCCCCTTTGGGGTGACCCAAGGTGGTTTGAGCTTTGCTGTAGGAAGATTCAATTAGTTTCACTACAGGCTCCGGGATGCCCTTTCGAAGCAGGGCCCATCTGATTGCATCATGGGGGACTGTGTCGAAGGCCTTGGAAATATCGAGCTGTACTCCGACACCGCCCCCCTGCTCTTTCATTCGCTTCACGATCCCGTATAGGGTCTGGACGTTCGTGAAGCACCCCGCTTCGGGCACGAACCCTTTCTGACGAGGACTGAGTTTGATCGTCCTCCGCACTCGCTTGTCTATAATGCCCCAAAATATTTTGCTGACAAGCGAGATGATTGTTATTGGGCGGTAGTTAGTTGCCCTTGATGTGTCTTTGCCCTCCTTTGGGATGAGGGTAGTACGGTTGTTGCACCAATCTCCTGGAATCATGCCAGAGACCAGAACGCAATTTAGCAGGCCAGCTACTAGTTGCCGTTTCACTGATCCCTGGACATGCGACCACTTCACTCCATCAGGCCCTGGAGCGGTGGCCCTTTTGATCTTACTCATGCGCCTGCGCACGTCCATCTCTGAAATTGGCGTTAAAATTTGGTCCGCCCGGATCGGGACGGGCTGCACATCGTCAACAGATAGCTCCTCTACCCGGGTAGGAAGCTTGGTGCCCCACAACGAGTTGTAGAGATCCTCGACCTCCTCCCGGATAAGTTCGCGTCCATTTTCTTCTGTGTGGTCCGACCCTGTCCGGACGTGTTTAGCTAACAGGGCAGGATCTTTGTGGTATAAGTCCTGCGTGCGAGCGTAGCGGTATCTTTGTATGCTCGCTTCCTACCCTGTTTGGTCGGCTTTCGTCGACCTGTATTGGAGCCGGTTGAGGCTTCTGGTATTAGTATTTTCGTGAGCAGCTGGCTGATCTCGTCTATCTCCTTCTGCGTGGATGGACCGGATTTTATCCTCACCACTAGGTCCAGTTCCTCCTTCGAGATCTCGCCTACCTCCCATCCTGTGAGGTACTGCTTGATGGCCTCTCTCCAGTGGTGACATTCCGGAGAGGGGTCCGAGGTTGCAGGACTAACCTCTTTTACTTTGTTTTGAGCCGGGATCTTGCCAGATAGATCCTCGCTCGGTGGTGTATTAGCTGTTTTTGGCGAGCTAGTTGGCGCCGATATGTCCTTGGTGTTGTTGGAGGGTGGGGTTTCCGTGTTGCCACGTTCACCCCTGTCGAGGTGCTGAGCACCCCTCGGCGATTTTCTTGTTGAGGCTGGCGTGGCTGGGCCACTGCTAGCTCGTCCCTCACGAGACCCAGTGGGACCACCCACACTGGATCGTCGAGAGTTTAAGCTCCTATTTAGGATTTCGCTGCGTTTCGCAGCGAGGCGTCGGAGGTACGCCGGCTCCTTTCTCTTATCTCGAATTTGCTTTAAGTCCTTACTTGGGAGTTTTTCAGCGATCTTTATGTTTATCATCGGGTCATCCGGAGCAAGCTCCGCCTCCGTCTTGGTCATAAGAATTACCTCCGCTGCGGTAAAACCTTTTCCCGACCTGGGGACATCAGGTTTCTCGACTGGAACTCTTTCGGCGTTCCGCGCGGCAGGATGGCTGTGACTCTTATGCACAGATAACCCTCTTTGTGTAGTAAAGGACTTACTACAGAGCTCGCATTTTAGCCCTCCCCCCACTGGTTGGGGTGGTCCAGGCACTTAGGCACATGACATACGGCCGATTGTTTCCTTTCGTATTTCTTGCCGCACCCTCGGCATTCGAAAACAAGCTCGGCCTCACTGTGCCTAGTTTGATGGTGTCGAACAGAGTTGTTAATGTCGACAGCCATGTAGTCCCCTCCGGGTCCTGCCAGGCAGAGCTCACACCTGGTGGCCACGAAGGGAACGAGTATACGGTAGATCCTTGACGTCATCCGGTCGTCATCATTGGTGTCCTGAGGGACGCTAGCCGAAGCTTGCGCATGGGAGGTGGCGACACCTTGCTCTCCCATGTCCGAGGCTTCCAAACAGAGATCATTTTTAGCGAATCAGGGTTAGACGGACGACAGGGGGAGCTGGCCCCTGTTTAACGCCCCGGAGTAGTGCAATCTCAATGTCCCCTTTGGGGTTACCCAAGGTGGTTTGAGCTTTGCCGTAGGAAGATTCGATTAGTTTCACTACGGGCTCCGGGGTGCCCTTTCGAAGTAGGGCCCATCTAATTGCATCATGGGGGACTGTGTCGAAGGCCTTGGAAATGTCGAGCTGAACTCCGACACCGCCCCCCTGCTCTTTCATTCGCTTCACGATCCCGTATAGGGTCTGGACGTTCGTGAAGCACCCCGCTTCGGGCACGAACCCTTTTTGTCGAGGACTGAATTTGATCGTCCTACGCACTCGCTTGTCTATTATGCCCCAAAATATTCTGCTGACAAGCGAGCTGATAGTTATTGGGCGGTAGTTAGTTGCCCTTGATGTGTCTTTGCCCTCCTTGGGGATGAGGGTAGTACGGTTGTTACACCAATCTCTTGGAATCATGCCAGAGACCAGAACGCAGTTTAGTAGGCCAGCTACTAGTTGCTGTTTCACTGATCCTTGGACATGCGACCACTTTACTCCGTCAGGCCCCGGAGCAGTGGCCCTTTTGATCTTTCTTATGCGCCTGCGCACATCCAACTCTGAGATTGGCGTTAGTATTTGTTCTGCCCGGATTGGGTCGGGCAGCACATCGCCAGCGGACAGTTCGCTCATCCGGGTAGGAAGCCTGGTGCCCCACAACGAGTTGTAAAGGTCCTCGACCTCCTCCCGGACAAGTTCGTGTCCGTTGACTTCTGTGAAGTCCGACCCTGCCCGGACGTGTTTTAATAGCAGGGCAGGATCCCTGTTGTATAAGTCCTGCGTGCGAGCGTATCGGTATCTTTTCGCTGCTCGCTTTCTGCCCTGTTTGGCCGACTTGCGTCGGCCTGTCCCGGAGCCGTTTGTGGCTTCCGGCACTAGAAATTTATTAAGCAGCAGGCAGATCTCGTCTATCTCTGCCTGTTTTACGGGACTGGACTTCATCCTTTTAGCTAGTTCCAGTCCCTCCTCAGAGATCTTGTCGATCTCCCACACTGCGAGGTGCTGCTTAATTGCCTCTCTCCAGTCGTGACATACTGGGGTGAGGTCAGAGGTTGCAGGACTAACCTCTCTTGTTTTGTTGTGAGTCGGGGCCTCGCCAGTTGGGCCCTCACTCGGCAGTGTGTTTTTCTCGTTTGGCGTGCTAGCCGCGGCCGGTGCGGCTGAGATAGTTACTGGGGGTTTCCGTGTCACCGGGTTCTTCCTCATTTAGATGTTTGGTTTTCACCGGCGTTTTTGTTGTTAAGACTGGCTTGGTTAGCCCACTGCTAGCTCGCCCTTCTCGTGAGCCAGTGGGACCACCCACACTGGATCGCCGAGAGGTTAGGCTTCTGTTCAGTATTTCACTGCGCTTGGCAGCGACGCGTCGGAGGTACGGTGGCTCCCTTCTCTTATTTGCTTTAGGTCCTTATTTGGGAGCCGTTCGGCTATTTTAAAATTGATTGTTATGTCGTCCGGAGCAAGCTCCGCCTCCGTTTTGATCATAAGGATCACTTCCGCTGCGGAGAAGCCTTTTCCCGACCTGGGGACATCAGGCTTTGCTACTGGAACTCGTTCAATGTTCCGCGCGGCTGGATGACTGTGACTCTTATGTACTGATAGCCCACGTTTTGTAGCATAGGACTTGCTACAGACCTCACACGTGTGCCCTTCCCTGACAAGTGGGGATGGTCCCGGGCATTTTGGCACATGGCATACTGCTGAATGTTTGTTCTCGTACTGCTTGCCGCACCTGCGGCATTCAAATACGAGCTCGGCATCACTGTGTCTTGTCCTGTGATGTCGGACAGCGTTACTGATATCAACTGCCATGTAGTCCTCTCCGGGTCCAGAGAGGCAGAGCTCGCACCTAACGGGCTCGAAGGGGACGAGAATGAGAAAAGTCCTGGGAGATGCCAGGTCGTCAACAGTGGTGTCCTTAGGACCAACTGAGGCTGGTGCATGGGCGGCGACACCTTGCTCACCCATGTCCGAGGCATCCAAACAGTGGTCATTTTTAGCAAATCAAGGGTAAACAGGCGACAGAGGGAGCTGGCCTCCTGCCGCCCAGGTCAACATAAATGCTGGAAGGCCTGTCTGGTATTGGCTCGGGGCGGGTGTACCAAGGCCCCTTTTACCGGCGGGCACGTGAGCTTTCCCAAGGCTCGGACGTGCCAGACTTGGCCGTTGGGGTCGTCATTACAACGGCCCCTTCGCAACATCGCTCTCGAAGAGCCGATGCCGAGCAACCATGACACTTAAGAGAGTCCAAGCCCGTTCCCTTGGCAGTGGTTTCGCTAGATAGTAGATAGGGACAGTGGGAATCTCGTTAATCCATTCATGCGCGTCACTAATTAGATGACGAGGCATTTGGCTATTATCTGCGCGCACACGGGTGTGCGCGGACTTCCCACGTTGGAGGTGTGGTAACCTGGATGTTGAGGTAGTTTAAGACCCGTGGCTTGCCCCGACTTCGCCTGCGGGTCTGCGAGATCCACACTGTCCCAGGCGTCGTTGACGTCAGGGATCATTTTTCAACGACTGTACACGATGTGTGTGGTGTGGTCCCAGGCGAATTGCCTGATGCTGGATCAGGCTGTGTTGTCCCTTGTTTCGGAAGCTGTTAGGTAGTATGGAATGGTAGTACGGCTGTGTTGCGGCGGTTAGTACGTGCCGTGTGAGACCTCGCTGCGGAGCGCCTGGGCACTTCGCTTCTTGGTCCCTGGCCGGCTGTGTGTGTAGTACGGTTGAGTAGTACTTGGCCTCGGGCACGGGGCTGAGCCAGCCCCGTGCGTCGGTCCTTGTTGTTGTTCTACAACAGATAATAAATAAATAAGTTAGTATAGTACGTGTCGTTGCGTCTAAGAGCTTCTGTTAGGGATTTTGTATTGCTTGAGACAATCGTGTACGCAATAATTTCGTCTTTTTCCACGGTACGACGTGCCTATACGGGTCCGTCGTAATCAAGAAAGGTATGGTAGAGCTCCAGGAGCTCCGCAATGCTATCAGAGAGATTGTTTTATGATCTTCTCTGCGCCGAATCCCTAGGGTGTATAGGGCCTTTCGGGTAAACGGCGGCATTGCGCCCGTATGACCCACCACTATGGGTAGGTGCGCGGCAGTCTCGGTACCGTGGAGCTGAGCCACTAAGGGGAGAATGGGCTCATAGGTCGATATTTTCTCCTCCGCCGCTTCCAGGAGGCTCCGCCCGTATTCGCGGCGGACGGTGACGTCGACCACGAACACCCCGGCCTCATTCTTAATGACGAGGTCGGGTTTGAGCTTCGCTCCGTTTGGAAGGGTGAAGGTGCCCTCTGTAGTTACAGTGCTCTTCCCCTTTTGTCTTTCGAGAACATCTTTTTCGATGAACTCCTTGATCTCATCGTGCCGGCGGATCCTGGAAGCTTTCGTATAAGTACAACCTCCAAGGATGTGCGCAAGTGTTTCTTTTGCTGCCTTACATTTTCGGCACATCACATCCGCCTGTGGGATGGCTCTGTTGAGGCTGGTCCTGTTGCCTCCCGAATTTGCGCGCAGCTGCAAGGCGATGACAAGGCGGCATGGCTTCAGGAGCTTCATATCCGTAAGGAATGCGTTCCCGATTGGGTCACCTTTATGGCTAGCCACGCTGCGTCCTTGCGCTGTGAGCGCACCCCACTTCTCCAACTCCCCGCGCTGGCATCCGGCTTTGTGCTGGCTCAGCTGTGCTTTAGTGCACGGATATGTGAGCCGGATGCTTTTTGCGATCGCTGCGAACCTGGCACGTGAAGGTTCGCTTTGCGCGAGGTGTTTAATGATTGGGTCCTCAGATTTTTGCATCTTGAGGCCCAGGCTCAGCGCCACTCTCGGAACCAGGTGTTCCAAGCGCGCCATACCCAACCCCCCATCTTTCCTGCTGCAGTGGATGAGCCCGTCCGTTATGCTCATGGGCAGGTGCATAAAGGTCTTGATTGCACCGCGGATTTCCGAGTCAAGGGCCCTCAACCTTGCTCTAGATGGAACTGCAAGGATTAACTGATGCAGGTAGTGGGGGAGCAGGTATGTCTGCAGTAGCTGCAGCTTTTGGTCAGGCTTTAGAGGCAGAGTCTTTAGCCTCTTTAGTGTGTTTAGCAGCTGATGATCGTTGTTTTTGAATCCCGACCAGGGAGAATATTCAATGCCAAGGTATGTAATGTGTTGATCTGCCTTCATACTAGGTATGCGGACTCCTAGATGTTCTATTTCAGGGTCACCCACAGACCACGTGTCCCGGTGCTTTTTGATCATGAAGGATAGGCACTTGCTAGTAGCAATGCCCATCCCTAATGCCTCCAAGTACCCGACCACGCGATCCATAAGTGCCTGGGCACCTGCTGCATCTTGTGCGAACAGGAATAGGTCATCCGCGAAGGCCATGGATGATATTTGGGTTCCGTCACCCAGCGGAAACCCCGGCATTTTCTCTAAGGACTCTAATAGGCTGTCCAGAATTAAGTTGAATATTAGGGGAGAGAGTGGGTCTCCTGCTTGACGCCCCGGAGCAACGTGATCTCGATATCCCCTTTGGGGTGTCCCACTTTGGTTCGAGAATCGCCGTAGGATGACTCAATCAACCTCACTACGGCCTCCGGGGTGCCCTTCCGAAGTAGGGCCCATCTAATCGCGTCGTGGGGCACTGTGTCGAATGCCTTAGATATGTCGAGTTGTACTCCGACACCGCCCCCACGCTCCTTCATTCGCTTCACCACCCCGTATAGGGTCTGAACATTGGTGAAGCACCCTGCTTCGGGCACGAACCCTTTCTGTCTAGGACATATTTTTATTGTCCTACGCACCCGCTCGTCTATTATGCCCCAAAAGAATCTGCTGACGAGCGAGCTTATTGTTATAGGGCGGTAATTGGTTGCCCTTGCTTTGTTTTTGCCTTTTTTGGGGATTAGGGTAGTACGGTTGGTTCGCCAATCACCTGGAATCATGCCCGAGACCAGAACGCAATTTAGTAGGCCAGCTACTAGTTGCTGTTTCACTGGTCCCTGGACATGCGACCACTTTACTCCGTCAGGCCCCGGAGCAGTGGCCCTTTTGATCCGTTTTATTCGCCTGCGCACATCCAGCTCTGTGATTGGCTTTAGTATTTCTTCCGCCCGAACGGCTTCCGGCAGCACTTCACCAGCGGCCAGTTCCCCCACCCGGGTGGAAAGCTTGGTGCCCCACAACGAGTTGTAGAGCTCCTCGACCTCCCCCCGGTTTGTTGCCTACTAAAAAGAACAGATTTGAAGTGTTACAATATTCATCTGATGATGAAACTAAAATCAGATAGTGACTCTATGCCAGAATTGATTTGGAATGATGTGAGTGATGAAGAGGATGAACTGCCGCCATGAATTAAATTTACTGTTGGAGACAAGAATGTTGGTCTTAAATTTCAAGACAAAGACGTCGAGCCAATAAATTTATATAAAAAATATATTTCACCGATGAACTTGCGCGACCATCAACATCAAATTTGGAGAATCGACCATCAAACATCAACATCAACAAAAAAAAAAAAAAATCAACAAAGAAAATTGAAAAATGAAATATTCACTGAAATTTGTATTTTTTCAATAAAAACATTTAAAATTTTAATGATAAAATTAATTAAATAATATTTTATTCATAAAAATGATATGTTATTATTTAATTTTACAGATTCAGATAACTAATATTTAATTTGGAATTAAACTTTGATTTCTGACTTGAAAAATAAATATCCATTTGCGTTAAGTTCGATTTTTTTAGATCGGGATATTTTTATCGATATTAATGTAGTAAAATGGAATAAATTCCTTAAAATAATATGGAATGAAAACGATTAAAAGAAAACTTCATTTAATTGCTTCTATACATATTTTATTTTCAATTGTATTTAACAATCATAAAAAGAAAAAGAAATTCTTCAAATTTTGTTAGCAGCTGGAAGATCTCGTCTATCTCAGGTTGCTTGGTGGAACCGGATTTCATCCTCATTACCAGATCCAGTCCCTCCTTCGAGATCTCGCCGACCTCCCACCTCATGAGGTGCTGCTTAATCGCCTCTCCCCAGTCGTGACATACTGGGGAGGGGTCGGAGGTTGCAGGACTAACCTCTTCATTTTTATCTTGAGCCGGGGCCTCGCCAGAAAGGTCCTCGCTCAGTAGTGTGTTTCTCGTGTTTGGCGTGCTAGCCGAGGCCGGTGCGGCTAAGATGTTTGCTGGGGGGGTTCCCGTGTCACCGAGTTCCCCCTCGTCTAGGTGTTGGGTTTTCACCGGCGTTTTTGTTGTCGAGCCTGGCGTGGTTGGCCCACTGCTAGCTCGCCCCCTCTCGAGAGTCAGTGGGACCACCCACACTGGATCGCCGAGAGATTAGACTTTTATTGAGGATTTCGCTGCGCTTGGCAGCGACGCGCCGGAGGTACGCTGGCTCCTTTCTTTTGTCCCTTATTTGTTTCAAGTCCTTGTTAGGGAGCCGTTCAGCTATTTTAAAATTTATTGTGAGATCGTCCGGAGCAAGCTCCGCCTCCGTTTCGATCATGAGAGTCACTTCCGCTGCGGAAAAGCCTATGCCCGACCTGGGGACATCAGGCTTTACGACTGGTACTCTTTCGACATTCCGTGCGGCTGGGTGGCTGTGACTCTTATGTATTGATAGTCCACGTTTTGTAGCATAGGACTTGCTACAGAGCTCACACGTTAGCCCTTCCCTAACGAGTGGGGATGGTCCAGGGCATTTAGGCACATGGCATACTGCTGATTGTTTCTTCTCGTATTGCTTGCCGCACCTGCGGCATTCAAATACGAGCTTGGCATCACTGTGCCTTGTCCTGTGATGCCGGACAGCGTTACTGATATCTACTGCCATGTAGTCCCCTCCAGGGCCAGAGAGGCAGAGCTCACACCTCCCGGGCTCGAAGGGGACGAGAATAAGAAATGTCCTGTGTATCGCTTGGTTGTCAACAGTGGTGTCCTGAGGGCCAGCCGGAGCTGGCGCATGGGAGGCGACACCTTGCTGTCCCATGTCCGAGGCTTCCAAATTGTGGTCATTGTTAGCAAGTCAAGGTAATAGGCGACAGGGGGGAGCTGGCCCCCTGCCGCACCGGGCAACATAAATGTGACTTGGCCTGTCTGGTATTGGCTCGGGGCGGGTTTCGAGGCCCCTATACCGGCGGGCACGTGAGCTTTCCCAAGGCTCGGACGTTCCAGACTTGGCCGTTGGGGTCGTCATTACAACGGCCCCTTCGCAACATCGCTCTCGAAGAGCCGATGCCGAGCAACCATGACACTTAAGAGAGTCCAAGCCCGTTCCCTTGGCAATGGTTTCGCTAGATAGTAGATAGGGACAGTGGGAATCTCGTTAATCCATTCATGCGCGTCACTAATTAGATGACGAGGCATTTGGCTATATTCTACGCGCACACGAGTGTGCACGAACTTCCCACGTTGGAGGTGTGGTAACCTGGATGTTGGGGTTTGATTGAGATCCACAGGCTGCTTCCTGTTTCGCCTGCGGATCTGACGAGACCCCACTGTCCCCTGTGCTGCGGCTTCAGGGAACATTGTGCAGCGCTACGCGATGTATCGTGTTTAGCGTGTGGGGTCTCGGGCAAGTCGGCTCAGTCTCGCTACGGTGTCCACCCCTGGGACGGCAGCGATTTGTTAGTGCGCGCCTTTAGTACGTATATGTTGCGATTTGTTAGTACGCGTGCAGCCCGATGCCCGGGGTTCGGGGCGGCGAGCGCTCCTCACGCCGGTCGTCGAGCTGTTGGTTCTGCAGTACGAGTATTAGTACGTGCCAGAGCTGGGGACGCAGAGGCCCCGTGCGCTGGCCCTTATCAGCTATTTAATAAGTTAGTGGGGCCTAGACTGCCGCGAGGTCAGTCTTAGGTAGTACGTTTAGTTTCATTTAATGGCTTCCGCCAGGGGTGAGCACCGCAGATAGCGGCTCGACATTGCTCAAGACAATCGTGTAGCAATTTTTGGTCTCCAACTTTTTGTTCTGCCTATACGGGTCCGTCGTAGTCCAAGAAAGCGTGATATAGCTCGAGAGAGCTCCGCAATGCCATCAGAGAGATCGTCTTGTGGTCGTCTCTGCGCCGGATACCTAGGGTGTAAAGGGCCTTTAGTGTAACCGGCGGCATTGCGCCCGTATGCCCCACCACGATGGGTAGGTGCGCGGCAGTTTCGGCGCCGTGTAACTGAGCAACTTGTGGGAGTATGGGCTCATATGTCTTAATTTTCTCCTCCATCGCTTCCATGAGGCTTCGCCCATCTTCGCGGCGGACGGTGACGTCGACCACGAAGACCCCGACCTGGTTCTTAATGATTAGGTCGGGTTTGAGTTTGTCCCCGGTTGGAAGGGTGAAGGTGCCCTCGGTTGTTACGGTGCTCCCTTCGTTGTATTTGAGTACATTGCCTTCTATGTACTCTTTGATTTGGTCGTGCCGGCGGATTCTTGACGCTTTGGTGAAAGTGCAGCCTCCAAGGATGTGGGCCAGAGTCTCCTTGGCAGTCTTGCACTTGCGGCAAGTTATGTCCGCCTGTGGGATTGCTCGGTTGAGGCTGGTTTTATTGCCTCCTGAGTTGGCACGTAGCTGCAAGGCGGTGATTAGGCGACATGGCTTTAGAAGCTTCGTGTCCAGCAAGAACGAGTTTCCAACTTTATCACCGACGTGTGAAGCCACACCGCGTCCTTGAGCTCGGAGCTCACCCCACTTCTTCAGTTCCTCGCGACGGCATTCCGTCTTGAATTTGCTCAGTTGCTTATCTGTAACAGGATAGGTTAGACGAATGCTCTTGGCGATCGCAGTGAGTCCGGCACTGGTAGACTCACTGGTCGCGAGAAATTTTTCAACTGGGTCTTCAGATTGTGTCATCTTCCAACCCAGGCTCAGCGTCACTCTAGGAACGAGGTGTTCCAGGCGCGGCGTACCCAATCCCCATCTTTTCTGCCGCAGTAGATTAGCCCGTCCGCGATGCTTCTGGGCAGATGCATGAATTCTTTTATAGCACCGCGGATCTGTAAGTCTAGGGCCCTGAGCCTTGCTTTTGCTGGGACAGCAAGGATCCACTGATACATAAAGTGGGGAATCAGATACGTCTGCAATAGATGCAGCTTCTGATCTGGCTTGAGAGGCAGAGCCTTTAGCCTCTTTAGTGTTTTAAGTAGTAAATGATCGTTGTTCTTGAAGCCAGACCAGGGTGAATACTCGATGCCGAGGTATGTGATGTATTCATCAGCCTTCATGCTCGGAACGCGGACCCCTTGATGTTCTATTCCAGGGTCGCTCATTGACCATGTTTTGTGATGCTTCGTGATCTTAAAGGACAGGCACTTGCTAGTAGCAATGCCCATGCCTAGCGCATCTAAGTAGTGGACCACATGGTTCATGAGTGCCTGGGCACCTGCGTCGTCCTGAGCAAATAAGAAAAGGTCATCCGCGAAGGTCATGGATGATATTTGGGTTCCGTCACCCAGCGGAAACCCCGGCATGTTTTCCAAGGACTCTAGAAGTTTATCCAGAACCAGATTAAATAGAAGGGGAGATAGTGGGTCTCCCTGTTTAACTCCCGGAGCAGTGCAATCTCAATATCCCCTTTGGGGTGACCCAAGGTGGTTTGAGCTTTGCTGTAGGAAGATTCAATTAGTTTCACTACAGGCTCTCCGGGATGCCCTTTCGAAGCAGGGCCCATCTGATTGCATCATGGGGGACTGTGTCGAAGGCCTTGGAAATATCGAGCTGTACTCCGACACCGCCCCCCTGCTCTTTCATTCGCTTCACGATCCCGTATAGGGTCTGGACGTTCGTGAAGCACCCCGCTTCGGGCACGAACCCTTTCTGACGAGGACTGAGTTTGATCGTCCTCCGCACTCGCTTGTCTATAATGCCCCAAAATATTTTGCTGACAAGCGAGATGATTGTTATTGGGCGGTAGTTAGTTGCCCTTGATGTGTCTTTGCCCTCCTTTGGGATGAGGGTAGTACGGTTGTTGCACCAATCTCCTGGAATCATGCCAGAGACCAGAACGCAATTTAGCAGGCCAGCTACTAGTTGCCGTTTCACTGATCCCTGGACATGCGACCACTTCACTCCATCAGGCCCTGGAGCGGTGGCCCTTTTGATCTTACTCATGCGCCTGCGCACGTCCATCTCTGAAATTGGCGTTAAAATTTGGTCCGCCCGGATCGGGACGGGCTGCACATCGTCAACAGATAGCTCCTCTACCCGGGTAGGAAGCTTGGTGCCCCACAACGAGTTGTAGAGATCCTCGACCTCCTCCCGGATAAGTTCGCGTCCATTTTCTTCTGTGTGGTCCGACTCTGTCCGGACGTGTTTAGCTAACAGGGCAGGATCTTTGTGGTATAAGTCCTGCGTGCGAGCGTAGCGGTATCTTTTGTATGCTCGCTTCCTACCCTGTTTGGTCGGCTTTCGTCGACCTGTATTGGAGCCGGTTGAGGCTTCTGGTATTAGTATTTTCGTGAGCAGCTGGCTGATCTCGTCTATCTCCTTCTGCGTGGATGGACCGGATTTTATCCTCACCACTAGGTCCAGTTCCTCCTTCGAGATCTCGCCTACCTCCCATCCTGTGAGGTACTGCTTGATGGCCTCTCTCCAGTGGTGACATTCCGGAGAGGGGTCCGAGGTTGCAGGACTAACCTCTTTTACTTTGTTTTGAGCCGGGATCTTGCCAGATAGATCCTCGCTCGGTGGTGTATTAGCTGTTTTTGGCGAGCTAGTTGGCGCCGATATGTCCTTGGTGTTGTTGGAGGGTGGGGTTTCCGTGTTGCCACGTTCACCCCTGTCGAGGTGCTGAGCACCCCTCGGCGATTTTCTTGTTGAGGCTGGCGTGGCTGGGCCACTGCTAGCTCGTCCCTCACGAGACCCAGTGGGACCACCCACACTGGATCGTCGAGAGTTTAAGCTCCTATTTAGGATTTCGCTGCGTTTCGCAGCGAGGCGTCGGAGGTACGCCGGCTCCCTTCTCTTATCTCGAATTTGCTTTAAGTCCTTACTTGGGAGTTTTTCAGCGATCTTTATGTTTATCATCGGGTCATCCGGAGCAAGCTCCGCCTCCGTCTTGGTCATAAGAATTACCTCCGCTGCGGTAAAACCTTTTCCCGACCTGGGGACATCAGGTTTCTCGACTGGAACTCTTTCGGCGTTCCGCGCGGCAGGATGGCTGTGACTCTTATGCACAGATAATAACCCTCTTTGTGTAGTAAAGGACTTACTACAGAGCTCGCATTTTAGCCCTCCCCCCACTGGTTGGGGTGGTCCAGGCACTTAGGCACATGACATACGGCCGATTGTTTCCTTTCGTATTTCTTGCCGCACCCTCGGCATTCGAAAACAAGCTCGGCCTCACTGTGCCTAGTTTGATGGTGTCGAACAGAGTTGTTAATGTCGACAGCCATGTAGTCCCCTCCGGGTCCTGCCAGGCAGAGCTCACACCTGGTGGCCACGAAGGGAACGAGTATACGGTAGATCCTTGACGTCATCCGGTCGTCATCATTGGTGTCCTGAGGGACGCTAGCCGAAGCTTGCGCATGGGAGGTGGCGACACCTTGCTCTCCCATGTCCGAGGCTTCCAAACAGAGATCATTTTTAGCGAATCAGGGTTAGACGGACGACAGGGGAGCTGGCCCCTGTTTAACGCCCCGGAGTAGTGCAATCTCAATGTCCCCTTTGGGGTTACCCAAGGTGGTTTGAGCTTTGCCGTAGGAAGATTCGATTAGTTTCACTACGGGCTCCGGGGTGCCCTTTCGAAGTAGGGCCCATCTAATTGCATCATGGGGGACTGTGTCGAAGGCCTTGGAAATGTCGAGCTGAACTCCGACACCGCCCCCCTGCTCTTTCATTCGCTTCACGATCCCGTATAGGGTCTGGACGTTCGTGAAGCACCCCGCTTCGGGCACGAACCCTTTTGTCGAGGACTGAATTTGATCGTCCTACGCACTCGCTTGTCTATTATGCCCCAAAATATTCTGCTGACAAGCGAGCTGATAGTTATTGGGCGGTAGTTAGTTGCCCTTGATGTGTCTTTGCCCTCCTTGGGGATGAGGGTAGTACGGTTGTTACACCAATCTCTTGGAATCATGCCAGAGACCAGAACGCAGTTTAGTAGGCCAGCTACTAGTTGCTGTTTCACTGATCCTTGGACATGCGACCACTTTACTCCGTCAGGCCCCGGAGCAGTGGCCCTTTTGATCTTTCTTATGCGCCTGCGCACATCCAACTCTGAGATTGGCGTTAGTATTTGTTCTGCCCGGATTGGGTCGGGCAGCACATCGCCAGCGGACAGTTCGCTCATCCGGGTAGGAAGCCTGGTGCCCCACAACGAGTTGTAAAGGTCCTCGACCTCCTCCCGGACAAGTTCGTGTCCGTTGACTTCTGTGAAGTCCGACCCTGCCCGGACGTGTTTTAATAGCAGGGCAGGATCCCTGTTGTATAAGTCCTGCGTGCGAGCGTATCGGTATCTTTTCGCTGCTCGCTTTCTGCCCTGTTTGGCCGACTTGCGTCGGCCTGTCCCGGAGCCGTTTGTGGCTTCCGGCACTAGAAATTTATTAAGCAGCAGGCAGATCTCGTCTATCTCTGCCTGTTTTACGGGACTGGACTTCATCCTTTTAGCTAGTTCCAGTCCCTCCTCAGAGATCTTGTCGATCTCCCACACTGCGAGGTGCTGCTTAATTGCCTCTCTCCAGTCGTGACATACTGGGGTGAGGTCAGAGGTTGCAGGACTAACCTCTCTTGTTTTGTTGTGAGTCGGGGCCTCGCCAGTTGGGCCCTCACTCGGCAGTGTGTTTTTCTCGTTTGGCGTGCTAGCCGCGGCCGGTGCGGCTGAGATAGTTACTGGGGGTTCCCGTGTCACCGGGTTCTTCCTCATTTAGATGTTTGGTTTTCACCGGCGTTTTTGTTGTTAAGACTGGCTTGGTTAGCCCACTGCTAGCTCGCCCTTCTCGTGAGCCAGTGGGACCACCCACACTGGATCGCCGAGAGGTTAGGCTTCTGTTCAGTATTTCACTGCGCTTGGCAGCGACGCGTCGGAGGTACGGTGGCTCCCTTCTCTTATTTGCTTTAGGTCCTTATTTGGGAGCCGTTCGGCTATTTTAAAATTGATTGTTATGTCGTCCGGAGCAAGCTCCGCCTCCGTTTTGATCATAAGGATCACTTCCGCTGCGGAGAAGCCTTTTCCCGACCTGGGGACATCAGGCTTTGCTACTGGAACTCGTTCAATGTTCCGCGCGGCTGGATGACTGTGACTCTTATGTACTGATAGCCCACGTTTTGTAGCATAGGACTTGCTACAGACCTCACACGTGTGCCCTTCCCTGACAAGTGGGGATGGTCCCGGGCATTTTGGCACATGGCATACTGCTGAATGTTTGTTCTCGTACTGCTTGCCGCACCTGCGGCATTCAAATACGAGCTCGGCATCACTGTGTCTTGTCCTGTGATGTCGGACAGCGTTACTGATATCAACTGCCATGTAGTCCTCTCCGGGTCCAGAGAGGCAGAGCTCACACCTCACGGGCTCGAAGGGGACGAGAATTAGAAATGTCCTGTGTAGTAATGCTTGGTCGTCAACAGTGGTGTCCTGAGGGACGCCAGCCGAGGCTGACGCATGGGAGGCGACACCTTGCTGTCCCATGTCCGAGGCATCCAAACAGTGGTCATTTTTAGCAAATCAAGGGTAAACAAGCGACAGAGGGGAGCTGGCCTCCTGCCGCCCAGGTCAACATAAATGCTGGAAGGCCTGTCTGGTATTGGCTCGGGGCGGGTGTACCAAGGCCCCTTTTACCGGCGGGCACGTGAGCTTTCCCAAGGCTCGGACGTGCCAGACTTGGCCGTTGGGGTCGTCATTACAACGGCCCCTTCGCAACATCGCTCTCGAAGAGCCGATGCCGAGCAACCATGACACTTAAGAGAGTCCAAGCCCGTTCCCTTGGCAGTGGTTTCGCTAGATAGTAGATAGGGACAGTGGGAATCTCGTTAATCCATTCATGCGCGTCACTAATTAGATGACGAGGCATTTGGCTATTATCTGCGCGCACACGGGTGTGCGCGGACTTCCCACGTTGGAGGTGTGGTAACCTGGATGTTGAGGTAGTTTAAGATCCGTGGCTTGCCCCGACTTCGCCTGCGGGTCTGCGAGATCCACACTGTCCCAGGCGTCGTTGACGTCAGGGATCATTTTTCAACGACTGTACACGATGTGTGTGGTGTGGTCCCAGGCGAATTGCCTGATGCTGGATCAGGCTGTGTTGTCCCTTGTTTCGGAAGCTGTTAGGTAGTATGGAATGGTAGTACGGCTGTGTTGCGGCGGTTAGTACGTGCCGTGTGAGACCTCGCTGCGGAGCGCCTGGGCACTTCGCTTCTTGGTCCCTGGCCGGCTGTGTGTGTAGTACGGTTGAGTAGTACTTGGCCTCGGGCACGGGGCTGAGCCAGCCCCGTGCGTCGGTCCTTGTTGTTGTTCTACAACAGATAATAAATAAATAAGTTAGTATAGTACGTGTCGTTGCGTCTAAGAGCTTCTGTTAGGGATTTTGTATTGCTTGAGACAATCGTGTACGCAATAATTTCGTCTTTTTCCACGGTACGACGTGCCTATACGGGTCCGTCGTAATCAAGAAAGGTATGGTAGAGCTCCAGGGAGCTCCGCAATGCTATCAGAGAGATTGTTTTATGATCTTCTCTGCGCCGAATCCCTAGGGTGTATAGGGCCTTTCGGGTAAACGGCGGCATTGCGCCCGTATGACCCACCACTATGGGTAGGTGCGCGGCAGTCTCGGTACCGTGGAGCTGAGCCACTAAGGGGAGAATGGGCTCATAGGTCGATATTTTCTCCTCCGCCGCTTCCAGGAGGCTCCGCCCGTATTCGCGGCGGACGGTGACGTCGACCACGAACACCCCGGCCTCATTCTTAATGACGAGGTCGGGTTTGAGCTTCGCTCCGTTTGGAAGGGTGAAGGTGCCCTCTGTAGTTACAGTGCTCTTCCCCTTTTGTCTTTCGAGAACATCTTTTTCGATGAACTCCTTGATCTCATCGTGCCGGCGGATCCTGGAAGCTTTCGTATAAGTACAACCTCCAAGGATGTGCGCAAGTGTTTCTTTTGCTGCCTTACATTTTCGGCACATCACATCCGCCTGTGGGATGGCTCTGTTGAGGCTGGTCCTGTTGCCTCCCGAATTTGCGCGCAGCTGCAAGGCGATGACAAGGCGGCATGGCTTCAGGAGCTTCATATCCGTAAGGAATGCGTTCCCGATTGGGTCACCTTTATGGCTAGCCACGCTGCGTCCTTGCGCTGTGAGCGCACCCCACTTCTCCAACTCCCCGCGCTGGCATCCGGCTTTGTGCTGGCTCAGCTGTGCTTTAGTGCACGGATATGTGAGCCGGATGCTTTTTGCGATCGCTGCGAACCTGGCACGTGAAGGTTCGCTTTGCGCGAGGTGTTTAATGATTGGGTCCTCAGATTTTTGCATCTTGAGGCCCAGGCTCAGCGTCACTCTCGGAACCAGGTGTTCCAAGCGCGCCATACCCAACCCCCCATCTTTCCTGCTGCAGTGGATGAGCCCGTCCGTTATGCTCATGGGCAGGTGCATAAAGGTCTTGATTGCACCGCGGATTTCCGAGTCAAGGGCCCTCAACCTTGCTCTAGATGGAACTGCAAGGATTAACTGATGCAGGTAGTGGGGGAGCAGGTATGTCTGCAGTAGCTGCAGCTTCTGATCGGGCTTCAGAGGCAGAGTCTTTAGCCTCTTTAGTGTGTTTAGCAGCTGATGATCGTTGTTTTTGAATCCCGACCAGGGAGAATATTCAATGCCAAGGTATGTAATGTGTTGATCTGCCTTCATACTAGGTATGCGGACTCCTAGATGTTCTATTTCAGGGTCACCCACAGACCACGTGTCCCGGTGCTTTTTGATCATGAAGGATAGGCACTTGCTAGTAGCAATGCCCATCCCTAATGCCTCCAAGTACCCGACCACGCGATCCATAAGTGCCTGGGCACCTGCTGCATCTTGTGCGAACAGGAATAGGTCATCCGCGAAGGCCATGGATGATATTTGGGTTCCGTCACCCAGCGGAAACCCCGGCATTTTCTCTAAGGACTCTAATAGGCTGTCCAGAATTAAGTTGAATATTAGGGGAGAGAGTGGGTCTCCCTGCTTGACGCCCCGGAGCAACGTGATCTCGATATCCCCTTTGGGGTGTCCCACTTTGGTTCGAGAATCGCCGTAGGATGACTCAATCAACCTCACTACGGCCTCCGGGGTGCCCTTCCGAAGTAGGGCCCATCTAATCGCGTCGTGGGGCACTGTGTCGAATGCCTTAGATATGTCGAGTTGTACTCCGACACCGCCCCCACGCTCCTTCATTCGCTTCACCACCCCGTATAGGGTCTGAACATTGGTGAAGCACCCTGCTTCGGGCACGAACCCTTTCTGTCTAGGACATATTTTTATTGTCCTACGCACCCGCTCGTCTATTATGCCCCAAAAGAATCTGCTGACGAGCGAGCTTATTGTTATAGGGCGGTAATTGGTTGCCCTTGCTTTGTTTTTGCCTTTTTTGGGGATTAGGGTAGTACGGTTGGTTCGCCAATCACCTGGAATCATGCCCGAGACCAGAACGCAATTTAGTAGGCCAGCTACTAGTTGCTGTTTCACTGGTCCCTGGACATGCGACCACTTTACTCCGTCAGGCCCCGGAGCAGTGGCCCTTTTGATCCGTTTTATTCGCCTGCGCACATCCAGCTCTGTGATTGGCTTTAGTATTTCTTCCGCCCGAACGGCTTCCGGCAGCACTTCACCAGCGGCCAGTTCCCCCACCCGGGTGGAAAGCTTGGTGCCCCACAACGAGTTGTAGAGCTCCTCGACCTCCCCCCGGTTTGTTACCTACTAAAAAGAACAGATTTGAAGTGTTACAATATTCATCTGATGATGAAACTAAAATCAGATAGTGACTCTATGCCAGAATTGATTTGGAATGATGTGAGTGATGAAGAGGATGAACTGCCGCCATGAATTAAATTTACTGTTGGAGACAAGAATGTTGGTCTTAAATTTCAAGACAAAGACGTCGAGCCAATAAATTTATATAAAAAATATATTTCACCGATGAACTTGCGCGACCATCAACATCAAATTTGGAGAATCGACCATCAAACATCAACATCAACAAAAAAAAAAAAATCAACAAAGAAAATTGAAAAATGAAATATTCACTGAAATTTGTATTTTTTTAATAAATACATTTCAAATTTTAATGATAAAATTAATTACAGTCTATTTTATTCATAAAAATGATATGTTATTATTTAATTTTACAGATTCAGATAACTAATATTTAATTTGGAATTAAACTTTGATTTCTGACTTGAAAAATAAATATCCATTTGCGTTAAGTTCGATTTTTTTAGATCGGGATATTTTTTATCGATATTAATGTAGTAAAATGGAATAAATTCCTTAAAATAATATGGAATGAAAACGATTAAAAGAAAACTTCATTTAATTGCTTCTATACATATTTTATTTTCAATTGTATTTAACAATCATAAAAAGAAAAAAGAAATTCTTCAAATTTTGTTAAGCAGCTGGCAGATCTCGTCTATCTCTGCCTGTTTTATGGGACTGGACTTCATCCTCATTGCCAGTTCCAGTCCCTCCTCAGAGATCTTGTCGATCTCCCACACTGTGAGGTGCTGCTTAATCGCCTCTCCCCAGTCGTGACATACTGGGGAGGGGTCGGAGGTTGCAGGACTAACCTCTTCATTTTTATCTTGAGCCGGGGCCTCGCCAGAAAGGTCCTCGCTCAGTAGTGTGTTTCTCGTGTTTGGCGTGCTAGCCGAGGCCGGTGCGGCTAAGATGTTTGCTGGGGGTTCCCGTGTCACCGAGTTCCCCCTCGTCTAGGTGTTGGGTTTTCACCGGCGATTTTGCTGTTGAGCCTGGCGTGGTTGGACCACAGCTAGCTCGCTCCTCTCGAGTGCCAGTGGGACCACCCACACTGGGTCGTCGAGAGTCTAAATTTTCGTTGATGTTTTCGCTACGCTTGGTAGCGAGGCGTCGGAGGTACGCCGCCTCCCTTCTTTTATCTCTTATCTGTTTCAAGTCCTTGTTAGGGAGCCGTTCAGCTATTTTAAAATTTATTGTGAGATCGTCCGGAGCAAGCTCCGCCTCCGTTTTGATCATAAGAATCACTTCCGCAGCGGAGAAGCCTTTTCCCGACCTGGGGACATCAGGCTTTGCTACTGGAACTCGTTCAATGTTCCGCGCGGCTGGATGACTGTGACTCTTATGTATTGATAGTCCACGTTTTGTAGCATAGGACTTGCTACAGAGCTCACACGTTAGCCCTTCCCTAACGAGTGGGGATGGTCCAGGGCATTTAGGCACATGGCATACTGCTGATTGTTTCTTCTCGTATTGCTTGCCGCACCTGCGGCATTCAAATACGAGCTTGGCATCACTGTGCCTTGTCCTGTGATGCCGGACAGCGTTACTGATATCTACTGCCATGTAGTCCCCTCCAGGGCCAGAGAGGCAGAGCTCACACCTCCCGGGCTCGAAGGGGACGAGAATAAGAAATGTCCTGTGTATCGCTTGGTTGTCAACAGTGGTGTCCTGAGGGCCAGCCGGAGCTGGCGCATGGGAGGCGACACCTTGCTGTCCCATGTCCGAGGCTTCCAAATTGTGGTCATTGTTAGCAAGTCAAGGTAATAGGCGACAGGGGGAGCTGGCCCCCTGCCGCACCGGGCAACATAAATGTGACTTGGCCTGTCTGGTATTGGCTCGGGGCGGGTTTCGAGGCCCCTATACCGGCGGGCACGTGAGCTTTCCCAAGGCTCGGACGTTCCAGACTTGGCCGTTGGGGTCGTCATTACAACGGCCCCTTCGCAACATCGCTCTCGAAGAGCCGATGCCGAGCAACCATGACACTTAAGAGAGTCCAAGCCCGTTCCCTTGGCAATGGTTTCGCTAGATAGTAGATAGGGACAGTGGGAATCTCGTTAATCCATTCATGCGCGTCACTAATTAGATGACGAGGCATTTGGCTATATTCTACGCGCACACGAGTGTGCACGAATTTCCCACGTTGGAGGTGTGGTAACCTGGATGTTGGGGTTTGATTGAGATCCACAGGCTGCTTCCTGTTTCGCCTGCGGATCTGACGAGACCCCACTGTCCCCTGTGCTGCGGCTTCAGGGAACATTGTGCAGCGCTACGCGATGTATCGTGTTTAGCGTGTGGGGTCTCGGGCAAGTCGGCTCAGTCTCGCTACGGTGTCCACCCTGGGACGGCAGCGATTTGTTAGTGCGCGCCTTTAGTACGTATATGTTGCGATTTGTTAGTACGCGTGCAGCCCGATGCCCGGGGTTCGGGGCGGCGAGCGCTCCTCACGCCGGTCGTCGAGCTGTTGGTTCTGCAGTACGAGTATTAGTACGTGCCAGAGCTGGGGACGCAGAGGCCCCGTGCGCTGGCCCTTATCAGCTATTTAATAAGTTAGTGGGGCCTAGACTGCCGCGAGGTCAGTCTTAGGTAGTACGTTTAGTTTCATTTAATGGCTTCCGCCAGGGTGAGCACCGCAGATAGCGGCTCGACATTGCTCAAGACAATCGTGTAGCAATTTTTGGTCTCCAACTTTTTGTTCTGCCTATACGGGTCCGTCGTAGTCCAAGAAAGCGTGATATAGCTCGAGAGAGCTCCGCAATGCCATCAGAGAGATCGTCTTGTGGTCGTCTCTGCGCCGGATACCTAGGGTGTAAAGGGCCTTTAGTGTAACCGGCGGCATTGCGCCCGTATGACCCACCACGATGGGTAGGTGCGCGGCAGTTTCGGCATCATGTAACTGAGCAACTAAGGGGAGGATGGGCTCGTATGTCCTAATTTTCTCCTCCACCGCTTCCATGAGGCTTCGCCCATCTTCGCAGCGGACGGTGACGTCGACCATGAAGACCTCGACCTCGTTCTTAATGATGAGGTCGGGTTTGAGCTTGTCTCCGGTTGGAAGGGTGAAGGTGCCCTCCGTTGTTACTACGCTCCCCTCGTTATATTTGAGTACATTGCCTTCTATGTACTCTTTGATTTGGTCGTGCCGGCGGATTCTTGACGCTTTGGTGAAAGTGCAGCCTCCAAGGATGTGGGCCAGAGTCTCCTTGGCAGTCTTGCACTTGCGGCAAGATACGTCCGCCTGTGGGATTGCTCGGTTGAGGCTGGTTTTATTGCCTCCTCCTGAGTTGGCACGTAGCTGCAAGGCGGTGATGAGGCGACATGGCTTCAGAAGCTTCGTGTCCAGCAAGAACGAGTTTCCAACTTTGTCACCGACGTGTGAAGTCACACCGCGTCCTTGAGCTCGGAGCTCACCCCCACTTCTTCAGTTCCTCGCGACGGCATTGCGTCTTGAATTTGCTCAGTTACTTATCTGTAACAGGATAGGTTAGACGAATGCTCTTGGCGATTGCAGTGAGTCTGGCACTGGTAGACTCACTGGTCGCGAGAAATTTTTCAACTGGGTCTTCAGATTGTGTCATCTTCCAACCCAGGCTCAGCGTCACTCTAGGAACGAGGTGTTCCAGGCGCGGCGTACCCAATCCCCATCTTTTCTGCCGCAGTAGATTAGCCCGTCCGCGATGCTTCTGGGCAGATGCATGAATTCTTTTATAGCACCGCGGATCTGTAAGTCTAGGGCCCTGAGCCTTGCTTTTGCTGGGACAGCAAGGATCCACTGATACATAAAGTGGGGAATCAGATACGTCTGCAATAGATGCAGCTTCTGATCTGGCTTGAGAGGCAGAGCCTTTAGCCTCTTTAGTGTTTTAAGTAGTAAATGATCGTTGTTCTTGAAGCCAGACCAGGGTGAATACTCGATGCCGAGGTATGTGATGTATTCATCAGCCTTCATGCTCGGAACGCGGACCCCTTGATGTTCTATTCCAGGGTCGCTCATTGACCATGTTTTGTGATGCTTCGTGATCTTAAAGGACAGGCACTTGCTAGTAGCAATGCCCATGCCTAGCGCATCTAAGTAGTGGACCACATGGTTCATGAGTGCCTGGGCACCTGCGTCGTCCTGAGCAAATAAGAAAAGGTCATCCGCGAAGGTCATGGATGATATTTGGGTTCCGTCACCCAGCGGAAACCCCGGCATGTTTTCCAAGGACTCTAGAAGTTTATCCAGAACCAGATTAAATAGAAGGGGAGATAGTGGGTCTCCCTGTTTAACTCCCCGGAGCAGTGCAATCTCAATATCCCCTTTGGGGTGACCCAAGGTGGTTTGAGCTTTGCTGTAGGAAGATTCAATTAGTTTCACTACAGGCTCTCCGGGATGCCCTTTCGAAGCAGGGCCCATCTGATTGCATCATGGGGGACTGTGTCGAAGGCCTTGGAAATATCGAGCTGTACTCCGACACCGCCCCCCTGCTCTTTCATTCGCTTCACGATCCCGTATAGGGTCTGGACGTTCGTGAAGCACCCCGCTTCGGGCACGAACCCTTTCTGACGAGGACTGAGTTTGATCGTCCTCCGCACTCGCTTGTCTATAATGCCCCAAAATATTTTGCTGACAAGCGAGATGATTGTTATTGGGCGGTAGTTAGTTGCCCTTGATGTGTCTTTGCCCTCCTTTGGGATGAGGGTAGTACGGTTGTTGCACCAATCTCCTGGAATCATGCCAGAGACCAGAACGCAATTTAGCAGGCCAGCTACTAGTTGCCGTTTCACTGATCCCTGGACATGCGACCACTTCACTCCATCAGGCCCTGGAGCGGTGGCCCTTTGATCTTACTCATGCGCCTGCGCACGTCCATCTCTGAAATTGGCGTTAAAATTTGGTCCGCCCGGATCGGGACGGGCTGCACATCGTCAACAGATAGCTCCTCTACCCGGGTAGGAAGCTTGGTGCCCCACAACGAGTTGTAGAGATCCTCGACCTCCTCCCGGATAAGTTCGCGTCCATTTTCTTCTGTGTGGTCCGACTCTGTCCGGACGTGTTTAGCTAACAGGGCAGGATCTTTGTGGTATAAGTCCTGCGTGCGAGCGTAGCGGTATCTTTTGTATGCTCGCTTCCTACCCTGTTTGGTCGGCTTTCGTCGACCTGTATTGGAGCCGGTTGAGGCTTCTGGTATTAGTATTTTCGTGAGCAGCTGGCTGATCTCGTCTATCTCCTTCTGCGTGGATGGACCGGATTTTATCCTCACCACTAGGTCCAGTTCCTCCTTCGAGATCTCGCCTACCTCCCATCCTGTGAGGTACTGCTTGATGGCCTCTCTCCAGTGGTGACATTCCGGAGAGGGGTCCGAGGTTGCAGGACTAACCTCTTTTACTTTGTTTTGAGCCGGGATCTTGCCAGATAGATCCTCGCTCGGTGGTGTATTAGCTGTTTTTGGCGAGCTAGTTGGCGCCGATATGTCCTTGGTGTTGTTGGAGGGTGGGGTTTCCGTGTTGCCACGTTCACCCCTGTCGAGGTGCTGAGCACCCTCGGCGATTTTCTTGTTGAGGCTGGCGTGGCTGGGCCACTGCTAGCTCGTCCCTCACGAGACCCAGTGGGACCACCCACACTGGATCGTCGAGAGTTTAAGCTCCTATTTAGGATTTCGCTGCGTTTCGCAGCGAGGCGTCGGAGGTACGCCGGCTCCCTTCTCTTATCTCGAATTTGCTTTAAGTCCTTACTTGGGAGTTTTTCAGCGATCTTTATGTTTATCATCGGGTCATCCGGAGCAAGCTCCGCCTCCGTCTTGGTCATAAGAATTACCTCCGCTGCGGTAAAACCTTTTCCCGACCTGGGGACATCAGGTTTCTCGACTGGAACTCTTTCGGCGTTCCGCGCGGCAGGATGGCTGTGACTCTTATGCACAGATAATAACCCTCTTTGTGTAGTAAAGGACTTACTACAGAGCTCGCATTTTAGCCCTCCCCCCACTGGTTGGGGTGGTCCAGGCACTTAGGCACATGACATACGGCCGATTGTTTCCTTTCGTATTTCTTGCCGCACCCTCGGCATTCGAAAACAAGCTCGGCCTCACTGTGCCTAGTTTGATGGTGTCGAACAGAGTTGTTAATGTCGACAGCCATGTAGTCCCCTCCGGGTCCTGCCAGGCAGAGCTCACACCTGGTGGCCACGAAGGGAACGAGTATACGGTAGATCCTTGACGTCATCCGGTCGTCATCATTGGTGTCCTGAGGGACGCTAGCCGAAGCTTGCGCATGGGAGGTGGCGACACCTTGCTCTCCCATGTCCGAGGCTTCCAAACAGAGATCATTTTTAGCGAATCAGGGTTAGACGGACGACAGGGGAGCTGGCCCCTGTTTAACGCCCCGGAGTAGTGCAATCTCAATGTCCCCTTTGGGGTTACCCAAGGTGGTTTGAGCTTTGCCGTAGGAAGATTCGATTAGTTTCACTACGGGCTCCGGGGTGCCCTTTCGAAGTAGGGCCCATCTAATTGCATCATGGGGGACTGTGTCGAAGGCCTTGGAAATGTCGAGCTGAACTCCGACACCGCCCCCCTGCTCTTTCATTCGCTTCACGATCCCGTATAGGGTCTGGACGTTCGTGAAGCACCCCGCTTCGGGCACGAACCCTTTTGTCGAGGACTGAATTTGATCGTCCTACGCACTCGCTTGTCTATTATGCCCCAAAATATTCTGCTGACAAGCGAGCTGATAGTTATTGGGCGGTAGTTAGTTGCCCTTGATGTGTCTTTGCCCTCCTTGGGGATGAGGGTAGTACGGTTGTTACACCAATCTCTTGGAATCATGCCAGAGACCAGAACGCAGTTTAGTAGGCCAGCTACTAGTTGCTGTTTCACTGATCCTTGGACATGCGAGCACTTTACTCCGTCAGGCCCCGGAGCAGTGGCCCTTGATCTTTCTTATGCGCCTGCGCACATCCAACTCTGAGATTGGCGTTAGTATTTGTTCTGCCCGGATTGGGTCGGGCAGCACATCGCCAGCGGACAGTTCGCTCATCCGGGTAGGAAGCCTGGTGCCCCACAACGAGTTGTAAAGGTCCTCGACCTCCTCCCGGACAAGTTCGTGTCCGTTGACTTCTGTGAAGTCCGACCCTGCCCGGACGTGTTTTAATAGCAGGGCAGGATCCCTGTTGTATAAGTCCTGCGTGCGAGCGTATCGGTATCTTTTCGCTGCTCGCTTTATGCCCTGTTTGGCCGACTTGCGTCGGCCTGTCCCGGAGCCGTTTGTGGCTTCCGGCACTAGAAATTTATTAAGCAGCAGGCAGATCTCGTCTATCTCTGCCTGTTTTACGGGACTGGACTTCATCCTTTTAGCTAGTTCCAGTCCCTCCTCAGAGATCTTGTCGATCTCCCACACTGCGAGGTGCTGCTTAATTGCCTCTCTCCAGTCGTGACATACTGGGGTGAGGTCAGAGGTTGCAGGACTAACCTCTCTTGTTTTGTTGTGAGTCGGGGCCTCGCCAGTTGGGCCCTCACTCGGCAGTGTGTTTTTCTCGTTTGGCGTGCTAGCCGCGGCCGGTGCGGCTGAGATAGTTACTGGGGGGGGGTTCCCGTGTCACCGGGTTCTTCCTCATTTAGATGTTTGGTTTTCACCGGCATTTTTGTTGTTAAGACTGGCTTGGTTAGCCCACTGCTAGCTCGCCCTTCTCGTGAGCCAGTGGGACCACCCACACTGGATCGCCGAGAGGTTAGGCTTCTGTTCAGTATTTCACTGCGCTTGGCAGCGACGCGTCGGAGGTACGGTGGCTCCCTTCTCTTATTTGCTTTAGGTCCTTATTTGGGAGCCGTTCGGCTATTTTAAAATTGATTGTTATGTCGTCCGGAGCAAGCTCCGCCTCCGTTTTGATCATAAGGATCACTTCCGCTGCGGAGAAGCCTTTTCCCGACCTGGGGACATCAGGCTTTGCTACTGGAACTCGTTCAATGTTCCGCGCGGCTGGATGACTGTGACTCTTATGTACTGATAGCCCACGTTTTGTAGCATAGGACTTGCTACAGACCTCACACGTGTGCCCTTCCCTGACAAGTGGGGATGGTCCCGGGCATTTTGGCACATGGCATACTGCTGAATGTTTGTTCTCGTACTGCTTGCCGCACCTGCGGCATTCAAATACGAGCTCGGCATCACTGTGTCTTGTCCTGTGATGTCGGACAGCGTTACTGATATCAACTGCCATGTAGTCCTCTCCGGGTCCAGAGAGGCAGAGCTCACACCTCACGGGCTCGAAGGGGACGAGAATTAGAAATGTCCTGTGTAGTAATGCTTGGTCGTCAACAGTGGTGTCCTGAGGGACGCCAGCCGAGGCTGACGCATGGGAGGCGACACCTTGCTGTCCCATGTCCGAGGCATCCAAACAGTGGTCATTTTTAGCAAATCAAGGGTAAACAAGCGACAGAGGGGAGCTGGCCTCCTGCCGCCCAGGTCAACATAAATGCTGGAAGGCCTGTCTGGTATTGGCTCGGGGCGGGTGTACCAAGGCCCTTTACCGGCGGGCACGTGAGCTTTCCCAAGGCTCGGACGTGCCAGACTTGGCCGTTGGGGTCGTCATTACAACGGCCCCTTCGCAACATCGCTCTCGAAGAGCCGATGCCGAGCAACCATGACACTTAAGAGAGTCCAAGCCCGTTCCTTGGCAGTGGTTTCGCTAGATAGTAGATAGGGACAGTGGGAATCTCGTTAATCCATTCATGCGCGTCACTAATTAGATGACGAGGCATTTGGCTATTATCTGCGCGCACACGGGTGTGCGCGGACTTCCCACGTTGGAGGTGTGGTAACCTGGATGTTGAGGTAGTTTAAGATCCGTGGCTTGCCCCGACTTCGCCTGCGGGTCTGCGAGATCCACACTGTCCCAGGCGTCGTTGACGTCAGGGATCATTTTTCAACGACTGTACACGATGTGTGTGGTGTGGTCCCAGGCGAATTGCCTGATGCTGGATCAGGCTGTGTTGTCCCTTGTTTCGGAAGCTGTTAGGTAGTATGGAATGGTAGTACGGCTGTGTTGCGGCGGTTAGTACGTGCCGTGTGAGACCTCGCTGCGGAGCGCCTGGGCACTTCGCTTCTTGGTCCCTGGCCGGCTGTGTGTGTAGTACGGTTGAGTAGTACTTGGCCTCGGGCACGGGGCTGAGCCAGCCCCGTGCGTCGGTCCTTGTTGTTGTTCTACAACAGATAATAAATAAATAAGTTAGTATAGTACGTGTCGTTGCGTCTAAGAGCTTCTGTTAGGGATTTTGTATTGCTTGAGACAATCGTGTACGCAATAATTTCGTCTTTTTCCACGGTACGACGTGCCTATACGGGTCCGTCGTAATCAAGAAAGGTATGGTAGAGCTCCAGGAGCTCCGCAATGCTATCAGAGAGATTGTTTTATGATCTTCTCTGCGCCGAATCCCTAGGGTGTATAGGGCCTTTCGGGTAAACGGCGGCATTGCGCCCGTATGACCCACCACTATGGGTAGGTGCGCGGCAGTCTCGGTACCGTGGAGCTGAGCCACTAAGGGGAGAATGGGCTCATAGGTCGATATTTTCTCCTCCGCCGCTTCCAGGAGGCTCCGCCCGTATTCGCGGCGGACGGTGACGTCGACCACGAACACCCCGGCCTCATTCTTAATGACGAGGTCGGGTTTGAGCTTCGCTCCGTTTGGAAGGGTGAAGGTGCCCTCTGTAGTTACAGTGCTCTTCCCCTTTTGTCTTTCGAGAACATCTTTTTCGATGAACTCCTTGATCTCATCGTGCCGGCGGATCCTGGAAGCTTTCGTATAAGTACAACCTCCAAGGATGTGCGCAAGTGTTTCTTTTGCTGCCTTACATTTTCGGCACATCACATCCGCCTGTGGGATGGCTCTGTTGAGGCTGGTCCTGTTGCCTCCCGAATTTGCGCGCAGCTGCAAGGCGATGACAAGGCGGCATGGCTTCAGGAGCTTCATATCCGTAAGGAATGCGTTCCCGATTGGGTCACCTTTATGGCTAGCCACGCTGCGTCCTTGCGCTGTGAGCGCACCCCACTTCTCCAACTCCCCGCGCTGGCATCCGGCTTTGTGCTGGCTCAGCTGTGCTTTAGTGCACGGATATGTGAGCCGGATGCTTTTTGCGATCGCTGCGAACCTGGCACGTGAAGGTTCGCTTTGCGCGAGGTGTTTAATGATTGGGTCCTCAGATTTTTGCATCTTGAGGCCCAGGCTCAGCGTCACTCTCGGAACCAGGTGTTCCAAGCGCGCCATACCCAACCCCCCATCTTTCCTGCTGCAGTGGATGAGCCCGTCCGTTATGCTCATGGGCAGGTGCATAAAGGTCTTGATTGCACCGCGGATTTCCGAGTCAAGGGCCCTCAACCTTGCTCTAGATGGAACTGCAAGGATTAACTGATGCAGGTAGTGGGGGAGCAGGTATGTCTGCAGTAGCTGCAGCTTCTGATCGGGCTTCAGAGGCAGAGTCTTTAGCCTCTTTAGTGTGTTTAGCAGCTGATGATCGTTGTTTTTGAATCCCGACCAGGGAGAATATTCAATGCCAAGGTATGTAATGTGTTGATCTGCCTTCATACTAGGTATGCGGACTCCTAGATGTTCTATTTCAGGGTCACCCACAGACCACGTGTCCCGGTGCTTTTTGATCATGAAGGATAGGCACTTGCTAGTAGCAATGCCCATCCCTAATGCCTCAAGTACCCGACCACGCGATCCATAAGTGCCTGGGCACCTGCTGCATCTTGTGCGAACAGGAATAGGTCATCCGCGAAGGCCATGGATGATATTTGGGTTCCGTCACCCAGCGGAAACCCCGGCATTTTCTCTAAGGACTCTAATAGGCTGTCCAGAATTAAGTTGAATATTAGGGGAGAGAGTGGGTCTCCCTGCTTGACGCCCCGGAGCAACGTGATCTCGATATCCCCTTTGGGGTGTCCCACTTTGGTTCGAGAATCGCCGTAGGATGACTCAATCAACCTCACTACGGCCTCCGGGGTGCCCTTCCGAAGTAGGGCCCATCTAATCGCGTCGTGGGGCACTGTGTCGAATGCCTTAGATATGTCGAGTTGTACTCCGACACCGCCCCCACGCTCCTTCATTCGCTTCACCACCCCGTATAGGGTCTGAACATTGGTGAAGCACCCTGCTTCGGGCACGAACCCTTTCTGTCTAGGACATATTTTTATTGTCCTACGCACCCGCTCGTCTATTATGCCCCAAAAGAATCTGCTGACGAGCGAGCTTATTGTTATAGGGCGGTAATTGGTTGCCCTTGCTTTGTTTTTGCCTTTTTTGGGGATTAGGGTAGTACGGTTGGTTCGCCAATCACCTGGAATCATGCCCGAGACCAGAACGCAATTTAGTAGGCCAGCTACTAGTTGCTGTTTCACTGGTCCCTGGACATGCGACCACTTTACTCCGTCAGGCCCCGGAGCAGTGGCCCTTTTGATCCGTTTTATTCGCCTGCGCACATCCAGCTCTGTGATTGGCTTTAGTATTTCTTCCGCCCGAACGGCTTCCGGCAGCACTTCACCAGCGGCCAGTTCCCCCACCCGGGTGGAAAGCTTGGTGCCCCACAACGAGTTGTAGAGCTCCTCGACCTCCCCCCGGTTTGTTACCTACTAAAAAGAACAGATTTGAAGTGTTACAATATTCATCTGATGATGAAACTAAAATCAGATAGTGACTCTATGCCAGAATTGATTTGGAATGATGTGAGTGATGAAGAGGATGAACTGCCGCCATGAATTAAATTTACTGTTGGAGACAAGAATGTTGGTCTTAAATTTCAAGACAAAGACGTCGAGCCAATAAATTTATATAAAAAATATATTTCACCGATGAACTTGCGCGACCATCAACATCAAATTTGGAGAATCGACCATCAAACATCAACATCAACAAAAAAAAAAAAATCAACAAAGAAAATTGAAAAATGAAATATTCACTGAAATTTGTATTTTTTTAATAAATACATTTCAAATTTTAATGATAAAATTAATTACAGTCTATTTTATTCATAAAAATGATATGTTATTATTTAATTTTACAGATTCAGATAACTAATATTTAATTTGGAATTAAACTTTGATTTCTGACTTGAAAAAATAAATATCCATTTGCGTTAAGTTCGATTTTTTTAGATCGGGATATTTTTTATCGATATTAATGTAGTAAAATGGAATAAATTCCTTAAAATAATATGGAATGAAAACGATTAAAAGAAAACTTCATTTAATTGCTTCTATACATATTTTATTTTCAATTGTATTTAACAATCATAAAAAGAAAAAAGAAATTCTTCAAATTTTGTTAAGCAGCTGGCAGATCTCGTCTATCTCTGCCTGTTTTATGGGACTGGACTTCATCCTCATTGCCAGTTCCAGTCCCTCCTCAGAGATCTTGTCGATCTCCCACACTGTGAGGTGCTGCTTAATCGCCTCTCTCCAGTCGTGGCATACTGGGGAGAGGTCAGAGGTTGCAGGACTAACCTCTTGCGTATTATCTTGAGTCGGGGCCTCGCCAGTTAGGTCCTCGCTCAGTAGTGTGTTTCTCGTGTTTGGCGTGCTAGCCGAGGCCGGTGCGGCTAAGATGTTTGCTGGGGGGGTTCCCGTGTCACCGAGTTCCCCCTCGTCTAGGTGTTGGGTTTTCACCGGCGTTTTTGTTGTCGAGCCTGGCGTGGTTGGCCCACTGCTAGCTCGCCCCCTCTCGAGAGTCAGTGGGACCACCCACACTGGATCGCCGAGAGATTAGACTTTTATTGAGGATTTCGCTGCGCTTGGCAGCGACGCGCCGGAGGTACGCTGGCTCCTTTCTTTTGTCCCTTATTTGTTTCAAGTCCTTGTTAGGGAGCCGTTCAGCTATTTTAAAATTTATTGTGAGATCGTCCGGAGCAAGCTCCGCCTCCGTTTTGATCATAAGAATCACTTCCGCAGCGGAGAAGCCTTTTCCCGACCTGGGGACATCAGGCTTTGCTACTGGAACTCGTTCAATGTTCCGCGCGGCTGGATGACTGTGACTCTTATGTATTGATAGTCCACGTTTTGTAGCATAGGACTTGCTACAGAGCTCACACGTTAGCCCTTCCCTAACGAGTGGGGATGGTCCAGGGCATTTAGGCACATGGCATACTGCTGATTGTTTCTTCTCGTATTGCTTGCCGCACCTGCGGCATTCAAATACGAGCTTGGCATCACTGTGCCTTGTCCTGTGATGCCGGACAGCGTTACTGATATCTACTGCCATGTAGTCCCCTCCAGGGCCAGAGAGGCAGAGCTCACACCTCCCGGGCTCGAAGGGGACGAGAATAAGAAATGTCCTGTGTATCGCTTGGTTGTCAACAGTGGTGTCCTGAGGGCCAGCCGGAGCTGGCGCATGGGAGGCGACACCTTGCTGTCCCATGTCCGAGGCTTCCAAATTGTGGTCATTGTTAGCAAGTCAAGGTAATAGGCGACAGGGGGGAGCTGGCCCCCTGCCGCACCGGGCAACATAAATGTGACTTGGCCTGTCTGGTATTGGCTCGGGGCGGGTTTCGAGGCCCCTATACCGGCGGGCACGTGAGCTTTCCCAAGGCTCGGACGTTCCAGACTTGGCCGTTGGGGTCGTCATTACAACGGCCCCTTCGCAACATCGCTCTCGAAGAGCCGATGCCGAGCAACCATGACACTTAAGAGAGTCCAAGCCCGTTCCTTGGCAATGGTTTCGCTAGATAGTAGATAGGGACAGTGGGAATCTCGTTAATCCATTCATGCGCGTCACTAATTAGATGACGAGGCATTTGGCTATATTCTACGCGCACACGAGTGTGCACGAACTTCCCACGTTGGAGGTGTGGTAACCTGGATGTTGGGGTTTGATTGAGATCCACAGGCTGCTTCCTGTTTCGCCTGCGGATCTGACGAGACCCCACTGTCCCCTGTGCTGCGGCTTCAGGGAACATTGTGCAGCGCTACGCGATGTATCGTGTTTAGCGTGTGGGGTCTCGGGCAAGTCGGCTCAGTCTCGCTACGGTGTCCACCCCTGGGACGGCAGCGATTTGTTAGTGCGCGCCTTTAGTACGTATATGTTGCGATTTGTTAGTACGCGTGCAGCCCGATGCCCGGGGTTCGGGGCGGCGAGCGCTCCTCACGCCGGTCGTCGAGCTGTTGGTTCTGCAGTACGAGTATTAGTACGTGCCAGAGCTGGGGACGCAGAGGCCCCGTGCGCTGGCCCTTATCAGCTATTTAATAAGTTAGTGGGGCCTAGACTGCCGCGAGGTCAGTCTTAGGTAGTACGTTTAGTTTCATTTAATGGCTTCCGCCAGGGGTGAGCACCGCAGATAGCGGCTCGACATTGCTCAAGACAATCGTGTAGCAATTTTTGGTCTCCAACTTTTTGTTCTGCCTATACGGGTCCGTCGTAGTCCAAGAAAGCGTGATATAGCTCGAGAGAGCTCCGCAATGCCATCAGAGAGATCGTCTTGTGGTCGTCTCTGCGCCGGATACCTAGGGTGTAAAGGGCCTTTAGTGTAACCGGCGGCATTGCGCCCGTATGCCCCACCACGATGGGTAGGTGCGCGGCAGTTTCGGCGCCGTGTAACTGAGCAACTTGTGGGAGTATGGGCTCATATGTCTTAATTTTCTCCTCCATCGCTTCCATGAGGCTTCGCCCATCTTCGCGGCGGACGGTGACGTCGACCACGAAGACCCCGACCTGGTTCTTAATGATTAGGTCGGGTTTGAGTTTGTCCCCGGTTGGAAGGGTGAAGGTGCCCTCGGTTGTTACGGTGCTCCCTTCGTTGTATTTGAGTACATTGCCTTCTATGTACTCTTTGATTTGGTCGTGCCGGCGGATTCTTGACGCTTTGGTGAAAGTGCAGCCTCCAAGGATGTGGGCCAGAGTCTCCTTGGCAGTCTTGCACTTGCGGCAAGATACGTCCGCCTGTGGGATTGCTCGGTTGAGGCTGGTTTTATTGCCTCCTCCTGAGTTGGCACGTAGCTGCAAGGCGGTGATGAGGCGACATGGCTTCAGAAGCTTCGTGTCCAGCAAGAACGAGTTTCCAATTTTATCACCTACATGTGAAGCCACACCGCGTCCTTGAGCTCGGAGCGCACCCCACTTCTTCAATTCCTCGCGATAGCATTCCGTCTTAAATTTGCTCAGTTGTTTTTCAGTACAGGATAAGGTAGACGAATGCTTTTAGCGCTCGCAGCGAGTCTGGCACTAGTAAACTCACTGTTCGCGAGGAACTTTGTTACTGGGTCCTTAGATTTTGTCATCTTCGAACCCAGGCTCAACGCCACCCTTGGAACGAGGTGTTCCAGACGTTTCGTACCCAATCCTCCATCCCTCCTGCTACAATAGATTAGCCCGTCAGCGATGCTCCTGGGCAGGTGCATAAAGTCTTTAATTGCACCGCGGATCTGTAAGTCAAGGGCCCTCAGCCTTGCTTTTGCTGGAACAGCAAGGATCCATTGATGTAGGAAGTGGGGGATTAGATACGTCTGCAATAGATGCAGTTTCTGGTCTGGCTTTAGAGGCAGAGCCTTTAGCCTCTTTAGTGTTTTAAGTAGTAAATGATCGTTGTTCTTGAAGCCAGACCAGGGTGAATACTCGATGCCGAGGTATGTGATGTATTCATCAGCCTTCATGCTCGGAACGCGGACCCCTTGATGTTCTATTCCAGGGTCGCTCATTGACCATGTTTTGTGATGCTTCGTGATCTTAAAGGACAGGCACTTGCTAGTAGCAATGCCCATGCCTAGCGCATCTAAGTAGTGGACCACATGGTTCATGAGTGCCTGGGCACCTGCGTCGTCCTGAGCAAATAAGAAAAGGTCATCCGCGAAGGTCATGGATGATATTTGGGTTCCGTCACCCAGCGGAAACCCCGGCATGTTTTCCAAGGACTCTAGAAGTTTATCCAGAACCAGATTAAATAGAAGGGGAGATAGTGGGTCTCCCTGTTTAACTCCCGGAGCAGTGCAATCTCAATATCCCCTTTGGGGTGACCCAAGGTGGTTTGAGCTTTGCTGTAGGAAGATTCAATTAGTTTCACTACAGGCTCTCCGGGATGCCCTTTCGAAGCAGGGCCCATCTGATTGCATCATGGGGGACTGTGTCGAAGGCCTTGGAAATATCGAGCTGTACTCCGACACCGCCCCCCTGCTCTTTCATTCGCTTCACGATCCCGTATAGGGTCTGGACGTTCGTGAAGCACCCCGCTTCGGGCACGAACCCTTTCTGACGAGGACTGAGTTTGATCGTCCTCCGCACTCGCTTGTCTATAATGCCCCAAAATATTTTGCTGACAAGCGAGATGATTGTTATTGGGCGGTAGTTAGTTGCCCTTGATGTGTCTTTGCCCTCCTTTGGGATGAGGGTAGTACGGTTGTTGCACCAATCTCCTGGAATCATGCCAGAGACCAGAACGCAATTTAGCAGGCCAGCTACTAGTTGCCGTTTCACTGATCCCTGGACATGCGACCACTTCACTCCATCAGGCCCTGGAGCGGTGGCCCTTTTGATCTTACTCATGCGCCTGCGCACGTCCATCTCTGAAATTGGCGTTAAAATTTGGTCCGCCCGGATCGGGACGGGCTGCACATCGTCAACAGATAGCTCCTCTACCCGGGTAGGAAGCTTGGTGCCCCACAACGAGTTGTAGAGATCCTCGACCTCCTCCCGGATAAGTTCGCGTCCATTTTCTTCTGTGGTCCGACTCTGTCCGGACGTGTTTAGCTAACAGGGCAGGATCTTTGTGGTATAAGTCCTGCGTGCGAGCGTAGCGGTATCTTTTGTATGCTCGCTTCCTACCCTGTTTGGTCGGCTTTCGTCGACCTGTATTGGAGCCGGTTGAGGCTTCTGGTATTAGTATTTTCGTGAGCAGCTGGCTGATCTCGTCTATCTCCTTCTGCGTGGATGGACCGGATTTTATCCTCACCACTAGGTCCAGTTCCTCCTTCGAGATCTCGCCTACCTCCCATCCTGTGAGGTACTGCTTGATGGCCTCTCTCCAGTGGTGACATTCCGGAGAGGGGTCCGAGGTTGCAGGACTAACCTCTTTTACTTTGTTTTGAGCCGGGATCTTGCCAGATAGATCCTCGCTCGGTGGTGTATTAGCTGTTTTTGGCGAGCTAGTTGGCGCCGATATGTCCTTGGTGTTGTTGGAGGGTGGGGTTTCCGTGTTGCCACGTTCACCCCTGTCGAGGTGCTGAGCACCCCTCGGCGATTTTCTTGTTGAGGCTGGCGTGGCTGGGCCACTGCTAGCTCGTCCCTCACGAGACCCAGTGGGACCACCCACACTGGATCGTCGAGTTTAAGCTCCTATTTAGGATTTCGCTGCGTTTCGCAGCGAGGCGTCGGAGGTACGCCGGCTCCCTTCTCTTATCTCGAATTTGCTTTAAGTCCTTACTTGGGAGTTTTTCAGCGATCTTTATGTTTATCATCGGGTCATCCGGAGCAAGCTCCGCCTCCGTCTTGGTCATAAGAATTACCTCCGCTGCGGTAAAACCTTTTCCCGACCTGGGGACATCAGGTTTCTCGACTGGAACTCTTTCGGCGTTCCGCGCGGCAGGATGGCTGTGACTCTTATGCACAGATAATAACCCTCTTTGTGTAGTAAAGGACTTACTACAGAGCTCGCAGTTTAGCCCTCCCCTGACTAGTTGGGGTGGTCCAGGGCACTTAGGCACATGGCATACGGCTGCTTGTTTCCTTTCGTATTTCTTGCCGCACCCTCGGCATTCGAAAACAAGCTCGGCCTCACTGTGCCTAGTTTGATGGTGTCGAACAGAGTTGTTAATGTCGACAGCCATGTAGTCCCCTCCGGGTCCTGCCAGGCAGAGCTCACACCTGGTGGCCACGAAGGGAACGAGTATACGGTAGATCCTTGACGTCATCCGGTCGTCATCATTGGTGTCCTGAGGACGCTAGCCGAAGCTTGCGCATGGGAGGTGGCGACACCTTGCTCTCCCATGTCCGAGGCTTCCAAACAGAGATCATTTTTAGCGAATCAGGGTTAGACGGACGACAGGGGGAGCTGGCCCCTGTTTAACGCCCCGGAGTAGTGCAATCTCAATGTCCCCTTTGGGGTTACCCAAGGTGGTTTGAGCTTTGCCGTAGGAAGATTCGATTAGTTTCACTACGGGCTCCGGGGTGCCCTTTCGAAGTAGGGCCCATCTAATTGCATCATGGGGGACTGTGTCGAAGGCCTTGGAAATGTCGAGCTGAACTCCGACACCGCCCCCCTGCTCTTTCATTCGCTTCACGATCCCGTATAGGGTCTGGACGTTCGTGAAGCACCCCGCTTCGGGCACGAACCCTTTTTGTCGAGGACTGAATTTGATCGTCCTACGCACTCGCTTGTCTATTATGCCCCAAAATATTCTGCTGACAAGCGAGCTGATAGTTATTGGGCGGTAGTTAGTTGCCCTTGATGTGTCTTTGCCCTCCTTGGGGATGAGGGTAGTACGGTTGTTACACCAATCTCTTGGAATCATGCCAGAGACCAGAACGCAGTTTAGTAGGCCAGCTACTAGTTGCTGTTTCACTGATCCTTGGACATGCGAGCACTTTACTCCGTCAGGCCCCGGAGCAGTGGCCCTTTTGATCTTTCTTATGCGCCTGCGCACATCCAACTCTGAGATTGGCGTTAGTATTTGTTCTGCCCGGATTGGGTCGGGCAGCACATCGCCAGCGGACAGTTCGCTCATCCGGGTAGGAAGCCTGGTGCCCCACAACGAGTTGTAAAGGTCCTCGACCTCCTCCCGGACAAGTTCGTGTCCGTTGACTTCTGTGAAGTCCGACCCTGCCCGGACGTGTTTTAATAGCAGGGCAGGATCCCTGTTGTATAAGTCCTGCGTGCGAGCGTATCGGTATCTTTTCGCTGCTCGCTTTCTGCCCTGTTTGGCCGACTTGCGTCGGCCTGTCCCAGAGCCGTTTGTGGCTTCCGGCACTAGAAATTTATTAAGCAGCAGGCAGATCTCGTCTATCTCTGCCTGTTTTACGGGACTGGACTTCATCCTTTTAGCTAGTTCCAGTCCCTCCTCAGAGATCTTGTCGATCTCCCACACTGCGAGTGCTGCTTAATTGCCTCTCTCCAGTCGTGACATACTGGGGTGAGGTCAGAGGTTGCAGGACTAACCTCTCTTGTTTTGTTGTGAGTCGGGGCCTCGCCAGTTGGGCCCTCACTCGGCAGTGTGTTTTTCTCGTTTGGCGTGCTAGCCGCGGCCGGTGCGGCTGAGATAGTTACTGGGGGGGGGTTCCCGTGTCACCGGGTTCTTCCTCATTTAGATGTTTGGTTTTCACCGGCGTTTTTGTTGTTAAGACTGGCTTGGTTAGCCCACTGCTAGCTCGCCCTTCTCGTGAGCCAGTGGGACCACCCACACTGGATCGCCGAGAGGTTAGGCTTCTGTTCAGTATTTCACTGCGCTTGGCAGCGACGCGTCGGAGGTACGGTGGCTCCCTTCTCTTATTTGCTTTAGGTCCTTATTTGGGAGCCGTTCGGCTATTTTAAAATTGATTGTTATGTCGTCCGGAGCAAGCTCCGCCTCCGTTTTGATCATAAGGATCACTTCCGCTGCGGAGAAGCCTTTTCCCGACCTGGGGACATCAGGCTTTGCTACTGGAACTCGTTCAATGTTCCGCGCGGCTGGATGACTGTGACTCTTATGTACTGATAGCCCACGTTTTGTAGCATAGGACTTGCTACAGACCTCACACGTGTGCCCTTCCCTGACAAGTGGGGATGGTCCCGGGCATTTTGGCACATGGCATACTGCTGAATGTTTGTTCTCGTACTGCTTGCCGCACCTGCGGCATTCAAATACGAGCTCGGCATCACTGTGTCTTGTCCTGTGATGTCGGACAGCGTTACTGATATCAACTGCCATGTAGTCCTCTCCGAGTCCAGAGAGGCAGAGCTCACACCTCACGGGCTCGAAGGGGACGAGAATTAGAAATGTCCTGTGTAGTAATGCTTGGTCGTCAACAGTGGTGTCCTGAGGGACGCCAGCCGAGGCTGACGCATGGGAGGCGACACCTTGCTGTCCCATGTCCGAGGCATCCAAACAGTGGTCATTTTTAGCAAATCAAGGGTAAACAAGCGACAGAGGGGAGCTGGCCTCCTGCCGCCCAGGTCAACATAAATGCTGGAAGGCCTGTCTGGTATTGGCTCGGGGCGGGTGTACCAAGGCCCTTTTACCGGCGGGCACGTGAGCTTTCCCAAGGCTCGGACGTGCCAGACTTGGCCGTTGGGGTCGTCATTACAACGGCCCCTTCGCAACATCGCTCTCGAAGAGCCGATGCCGAGCAACCATGACACTTAAGAGAGTCCAAGCCCGTTCCTTGGCAGTGGTTTCGCTAGATAGTAGATAGGGACAGTGGGAATCTCGTTAATCCATTCATGCGCGTCACTAATTAGATGACGAGGCATTTGGCTATTATCTGCGCGCACACGGGTGTGCGCGGACTTCCCACGTTGGAGGTGTGGTAACCTGGATGTTGAGGTAGTTTAAGATCCGTGGCTTGCCCCGACTTCGCCTGCGGGTCTGCGAGATCCACACTGTCCCAGGCGTCGTTGACGTCAGGGATCATTTTTCAACGACTGTACACGATGTGTGTGGTGTGGTCCCAGGCGAATTGCCTGATGCTGGATCAGGCTGTGTTGTCCCTTGTTTCGGAAGCTGTTAGGTAGTATGGAATGGTAGTACGGCTGTGTTGCGGCGGTTAGTACGTGCCGTGTGAGACCTCGCTGCGGAGCGCCTGGGCACTTCGCTTCTTGGTCCCTGGCCGGCTGTGTGTGTAGTACGGTTGAGTAGTACTTGGCCTCGGGCACGGGGCTGAGCCAGCCCCGTGCGTCGGTCCTTGTTGTTGTTCTACAACAGATAATAAATAAATAAGTTAGTATAGTACGTGTCGTTGCGTCTAAGAGCTTCTGTTAGGGATTTTGTATTGCTTGAGACAATCGTGTACGCAATAATTTCGTCTTTTTCCACGGTACGACGTGCCTATACGGGTCCGTCGTAATCAAGAAAGGTATGGTAGAGCTCCAGGGAGCTCCGCAATGCTATCAGAGAGATTGTTTTATGATCTTCTCTGCGCCGAATCCCTAGGGTGTATAGGGCCTTTCGGGTAAACGGCGGCATTGCGCCCGTATGACCCACCACTATGGGTAGGTGCGCGGCAGTCTCGGTACCGTGGAGCTGAGCCACTAAGGGGAGAATGGGCTCATAGGTCGATATTTTCTCCTCCGCCGCTTCCAGGAGGCTCCGCCCGTATTCGCGGCGGACGGTGACGTCGACCACGAACACCCCGGCCTCATTCTTAATGACGAGGTCGGGTTTGAGCTTCGCTCCGTTTGGAAGGGTGAAGGTGCCCTCTGTAGTTACAGTGCTCTTCCCCTTTTGTCTTTCGAGAACATCTTTTCGATGAACTCCTTGATCTCGTCGTGCCGGCGGATCCTGGAAGCTTTCGTATAAGTACAACCTCCAAGGATGTGCGCAAGTGTTTCTTTTGCTGCCTTACATTTTCGGCACATCACATCCGCCTGTGGGATGGCTCTGTTGAGGCTGGTCCTGTTGCCTCCCGAATTTGCGCGCAGCTGCAAGGCGATGACAAGGCGGCATGGCTTCAGGAGCTTCATATCCGTAAGGAATGCGTTCCCGATTGGGTCACCTTTATGGCTAGCCACGCTGCGTCCTTGCGCTGTGAGCGCACCCCACTTCTCCAACTCCCCGCGCTGGCATCCGGCTTTGTGCTGGCTCAGCTGTGCTTTAGTGCACGGATATGTGAGCCGGATGCTTTTTGCGATCGCTGCGAACCTGGCACGTGAAGGTTCGCTTTGCGCGAGGTGTTTAATGATTGGGTCCTCAGATTTTTGCATCTTGAGGCCCAGGCTCAGCGTCACTCTCGGAACCAGGTGTTCCAAGCGCGCCATACCCAACCCCCCATCTTTCCTGCTGCAGTGGATGAGCCCGTCCGTTATGCTCATGGGCAGGTGCATAAAGGTCTTGATTGCACCGCGGATTTCCGAGTCAAGGGCCCTCAACCTTGCTCTAGATGGAACTGCAAGGATTAACTGATGCAGGTAGTGGGGGAGCAGGTATGTCTGCAGTAGCTGCAGCTTCTGATCGGGCTTCAGAGGCAGAGTCTTTAGCCTCTTTAGTGTGTTTAGCAGCTGATGATCGTTGTTTTTGAATCCCGACCAGGGAGAATATTCAATGCCAAGGTATGTAATGTGTTGATCTGCCTTCATACTAGGTATGCGGACTCCTAGATGTTCTATTTCAGGGTCACCCACAGACCACGTGTCCCGGTGCTTTTTGATCATGAAGGATAGGCACTTGCTAGTAGCAATGCCCATCCCTAATGCCTCCAAGTACCCGACCACGCGATCCATAAGTGCCTGGGCACCTGCTGCATCTTGTGCGAACAGGAATAGGTCATCCGCGAAGGCCATGGATGATATTTGGGTTCCGTCACCCAGCGGAAACCCCGGCATTTTCTCTAAGGACTCTAATAGGCTGTCCAGAATTAAGTTGAATATTAGGGGAGAGAGTGGGTCTCCCTGCTTGACGCCCCGGAGCAACGTGATCTCGATATCCCCTTTGGGGTGTCCCACTTTGGTTCGAGAATCGCCGTAGGATGACTCAATCAACCTCACTACGGCCTCCGGGGTGCCCTTCCGAAGTAGGGCCCATCTAATCGCGTCGTGGGGCACTGTGTCGAATGCCTTAGATATGTCGAGTTGTACTCCGACACCGCCCCCACGCTCCTTCATTCGCTTCACCACCCCGTATAGGGTCTGAACATTGGTGAAGCACCCTGCTTCGGGCACGAACCCTTTCTGTCTAGGACATATTTTTATTGTCCTACGCACCCGCTCGTCTATTATGCCCCAAAAGAATCTGCTGACGAGCGAGCTTATTGTTATAGGGCGGTAATTGGTTGCCCTTGCTTTGTTTTTGCCTTTTTGGGGATTAGGGTAGTACGGTTGGTTCGCCAATCACCTGGAATCATGCCCGAGACCAGAACGCAATTTAGTAGGCCAGCTACTAGTTGCTGTTTCACTGGTCCCTGGACATGCGACCACTTTACTCCGTCAGGCCCCGGAGCAGTGGCCCTTTTGATCCGTTTTATTCGCCTGCGCACATCCAGCTCTGTGATTGGCTTTAGTATTTCTTCCGCCCGAACGGCTTCCGGCAGCACTTCACCAGCGGCCAGTTCCCCACCCGGGTGGAAAGCTTGGTGCCCCACAACGAGTTGTAGAGCTCCTCGACCTCCCCCCGGTTTGTTACCTACTAAAAAGAACAGATTTGAAGTGTTACAATATTCATCTGATGATGAAACTAAAATCAGATAGTGACTCTATGCCAGAATTGATTTGGAATGATGTGAGTGATGAAGAGGATGAACTGCCGCCATGAATTAAATTTACTGTTGGAGACAAGAATGTTGGTCTTAAATTTCAAGACAAAGACGTCGAGCCAATAAATTTATATAAAAAATATATTTCACCGATGAACTTGCGCGACCATCAACATCAAATTTGGAGAATCGACCATCAAACATCAACATCAACAAAAAAAAAAAAAATCAACAAAGAAAATTGAAAAATGAAATATTCACTGAAATTTGTATTTTTTTAATAAATACATTTCAAATTTTAATGATAAAATTAATTACAGTCTATTTTATTCATAAAAATGATATGTTATTATTTAATTTTACAGATTCAGATAACTAATATTTAATTTGGAATTAAACTTTGATTTCTGACTTGAAAAAATAAATATCCATTTGCGTTAAGTTCGATTTTTTTAGATCGGGATATTTTTTATCGATATTAATGTAGTAAAATGGAATAAATTCCTTAAAATAATATGGAATGAAAACGATTAAAAGAAAACTTCATTTAATTGCTTCTATACATATTTTATTTTCAATTGTATTTAACAATCATAAAAAGAAAAAAGAAATTCTTCAAATTTTGTTAAGCAGCTGGCAGATCTCGTCTATCTCTGCCTGTTTTATGGGACTGGACTTCATCCTCATTGCCAGTTCCAGTCCCTCCTCAGAGATCTTGTCGATCTCCCACACTGTGAGTGCTGCTTAATCGCCTCTCTCCAGTCGTGGCATACTGGGGAGAGGTCAGAGGTTGCAGGACTAACCTCTTGCGTATTATCTTGAGTCGGGGCCTCGCCAGTTAGGTCCTCGCTCAGTAGTGTGTTTCTCGTGTTTGGCGTGCTAGCCGAGGCCGGTGCGGCTAAGATGTTTGCTGGGGGGGTTCCCGTGTCACCGAGTTCCCCCTCGTCTAGGTGTTGGGTTTTCACCGGCGTTTTTGTTGTCGAGCCTGGCGTGGTTGGCCCACTGCTAGCTCGCCCCCTCTCGAGAGTCAGTGGGACCACCCACACTGGATCGCCGAGAGATTAGACTTTTATTGAGGATTTCGCTGCGCTTGGCAGCGACGCGCCGGAGGTACGCTGGCTCCTTTCTTTTGTCCCTTATTTGTTTCAAGTCCTTGTTAGGGAGCCGTTCAGCTATTTTAAAATTTATTGTGAGATCGTCCGGAGCAAGCTCCGCCTCCGTTTTGATCATAAGAATCACTTCCGCAGCGGAGAAGCCTTTTCCCGACCTGGGGACATCAGGCTTTGCTACTGGAACTCGTTCAATGTTCCGCGCGGCTGGATGACTGTGACTCTTATGTATTGATAGTCCACGTTTTGTAGCATAGGACTTGCTACAGAGCTCACACGTTAGCCCTTCCCTAACGAGTGGGGATGGTCCAGGGCATTTAGGCACATGGCATACTGCTGATTGTTTCTTCTCGTATTGCTTGCCGCACCTGCGGCATTCAAATACGAGCTTGGCATCACTGTGCCTTGTCCTGTGATGCCGGACAGCGTTACTGATATCTACTGCCATGTAGTCCCCTCCAGGGCCAGAGAGGCAGAGCTCACACCTCCCGGGCTCGAAGGGGACGAGAATAAGAAATGTCCTGTGTATCGCTTGGTTGTCAACAGTGGTGTCCTGAGGGCCAGCCGGAGCTGGCGCATGGGAGGCGACACCTTGCTGTCCCATGTCCGAGGCTTCCAAATTGTGGTCATTGTTAGCAAGTCAAGGTAATAGGCGACATTGGGGAGCTGGCCCCCTGCCGCACCGGGCAACATAAATGTGACTTGGCCTGTCTGGTATTGGCTCGGGGCGGGTTTCGAGGCCCCTATACCGGCGGGCACGTGAGCTTTCCCAAGGCTCGGACGTTCCAGACTTGGCCGTTGGGGTCGTCATTACAACGGCCCCTTCGCAACATCGCTCTCGAAGAGCCGATGCCGAGCAACCATGACACTTAAGAGAGTCCAAGCCCGTTCCTTGGCAATGGTTTCGCTAGATAGTAGATAGGGACAGTGGGAATCTCGTTAATCCATTCATGCGCGTCACTAATTAGATGACGAGGCATTTGGCTATATTCTACGCGCACACGAGTGTGCACGAACTTCCCACGTTGGAGGTGTGGTAACCTGGATGTTGGGGTTTGATTGAGATCCACAGGCTGCTTCCTGTTTCGCCTGCGGATCTGACGAGACCCCACTGTCCCCTGTGCTGCGGCTTCAGGGAACATTGTGCAGCGCTACGCGATGTATCGTGTTTAGCGTGTGGGGTCTCGGGCAAGTCGGCTCAGTCTCGCTACGGTGTCCACCCTGGGACGGCAGCGATTTGTTAGTGCGCGCCTTTAGTACGTATATGTTGCGATTTGTTAGTACGCGTGCAGCCCGATGCCCGGGGTTCGGGGCGGCGAGCGCTCCTCACGCCGGTCGTCGAGCTGTTGGTTCTGCAGTACGAGTATTAGTACGTGCCAGAGCTGGGGACGCAGAGGCCCCGTGCGCTGGCCCTTATCAGCTATTTAATAAGTTAGTGGGGCCTAGACTGCCGCGAGGTCAGTCTTAGGTAGTACGTTTAGTTTCATTTAATGGCTTCCGCCAGGGTGAGCACCGCAGATAGCGGCTCGACATTGCTCGAGACAATCGTGTAGCAATTTTTGGTCTCCAACTTTTGTTCTGCCTATACGGGTCCGTCGTAGTCCAAGAAAGCGTGATATAGCTCGAGAGAGCTCCGCAATGCCATCAGAGAGATCGTCTTGTGGTCGTCTCTGCGCCGGATACCTAGGGTGTAAAGGGCCTTTAGTGTAACCGGCGGCATTGCGCCCGTATGCCCCACCACGATGGGTAGGTGCGCGGCAGTTTCGGCGCCGTGTAACTGAGCAACTTGTGGGAGTATGGGCTCATATGTCTTAATTTTCTCCTCCATCGCTTCCATGAGGCTTCGCCCATCTTCGCGGCGGACGGTGACGTCGACCACGAAGACCCCGACCTGGTTCTTAATGATTAGGTCGGGTTTGAGTTTGTCCCCGGTTGGAAGGGTGAAGGTGCCCTCGGTTGTTACGGTGCTCCCTTCGTTGTATTTGAGTACATTGCCTTCTATGTACTCTTTGATTTGGTCGTGCCGGCGGATTCTTGACGCTTTGGTGAAAGTGCAGCCTCCAAGGATGTGGGCCAGAGTCTCCTTGGCAGTCTTGCACTTGCGGCAAGATACGTCCGCCTGTGGGATTGCTCGGTTGAGGCTGGTTTTATTGCCTCCTCCTGAGTTGGCACGTAGCTGCAAGGCGGTGATGAGGCGACATGGCTTCAGAAGCTTCGTGTCCAGCAAGAACGAGTTTCCAACTTTGTCACCGACGTGTGAAGCCACACCGCGTCCTTGAGCTCGGAGCTCACCCCCACTTCTTCAGTTCCTCGCGACGGCATTGCGTCTTGAATTTGCTCAGTTACTTATCTGTAACAGGATAGGTTAGACGAATGCTCTTGGCGATTGCAGTGAGTCTGGCACTGGTAGACTCACTGGTCGCGAAAATTTTTCAACTGGGTCTTCAGATTGTGTCATCTTCCAACCCAGGCTCAGCGTCACTCTAGGAACGAGGTGTTCCAGGCGCGGCGTACCCAATCCCCATCTTTTCTGCCGCAGTAGATTAGCCCGTCCGCGATGCTTCTGGGCAGATGCATGAATTCTTTTATAGCACCGCGGATCTGTAAGTCTAGGGCCCTGAGCCTTGCTTTTGCTGGGACAGCAAGGATCCACTGATACATAAAGTGGGGAATCAGATACGTCTGCAATAGATGCAGCTTCTGATCTGGCTTGAGAGGCAGAGCCTTTAGCCTCTTTAGTGTTTTAAGTAGTAAATGATCGTTGTTCTTGAAGCCAGACCAGGGTGAATACTCGATGCCGAGGTATGTGATGTATTCATCAGCCTTCATGCTCGGAACGCGGACCCCTTGATGTTCTATTCCAGGGTCGCTCATTGACCATGTTTTGTGATGCTTCGTGATCTTAAAGGACAGGCACTTGCTAGTAGCAATGCCCATGCCTAGCGCATCTAAGTAGTGGACCACATGGTTCATGAGTGCCTGGGCACCTGCGTCGTCCTGAGCAAATAAGAAAAGGTCATCCGCGAAGGTCATGGATGATATTTGGGTTCCGTCACCCAGCGGAAACCCCGGCATGTTTTCAAGGACTCTAGAAGTTTATCCAGAACCAGATTAAATAGAAGGGGAGATAGTGGGTCTCCTGTTTAACTCCCGGAGCAGTGCAATCTCAATATCCCCTTTGGGGTGACCCAAGGTGGTTTGAGCTTTGCTGTAGGAAGATTCAATTAGTTTCACTACAGGCTCTCCGGGATGCCCTTTCGAAGCAGGGCCCATCTGATTGCATCATGGGGGACTGTGTCGAAGGCCTTGGAAATATCGAGCTGTACTCCGACACCGCCCCCCTGCTCTTTCATTCGCTTCACGATCCCGTATAGGGTCTGGACGTTCGTGAAGCACCCCGCTTCGGGCACGAACCCTTTCTGACGAGGACTGAGTTTGATCGTCCTCCGCACTCGCTTGTCTATAATGCCCCAAAATATTTTGCTGACAAGCGAGATGATTGTTATTGGGCGGTAGTTAGTTGCCCTTGATGTGTCTTTGCCCTCCTTTGGGATGAGGGTAGTACGGTTGTTGCACCAATCTCCTGGAATCATGCCAGAGACCAGAACGCAATTTAGCAGGCCAGCTACTAGTTGCCGTTTCACTGATCCCTGGACATGCGACCACTTCACTCCATCAGGCCCTGGAGCGGTGGCCCTTTTGATCTTACTCATGCGCCTGCGCACGTCCATCTCTGAAATTGGCGTTAAAATTTGGTCCGCCCGGATCGGGACGGGCTGCACATCGTCAACAGATAGCTCCTCTACCCGGGTAGGAAGCTTGGTGCCCCACAACGAGTTGTAGAGATCCTCGACCTCCTCCCGGATAAGTTCGCGTCCATTTTCTTCTGTGTGGTCCGACTCTGTCCGGACGTGTTTAGCTAACAGGGCAGGATCTTTGTGGTATAAGTCCTGCGTGCGAGCGTAGCGGTATCTTTTGTATGCTCGCTTCCTACCCTGTTTGGTCGGCTTTCGTCGACCTGTATTGGAGCCGGTTGAGGCTTCTGGTATTAGTATTTTCGTGAGCAGCTGGCTGATCTCGTCTATCTCCTTCTGCGTGGATGGACCGGATTTTATCCTCACCACTAGGTCCAGTTCCTCCTTCGAGATCTCGCCTACCTCCCATCCTGTGAGGTACTGCTTGATGGCCTCTCTCCAGTGGTGACATTCCGGAGAGGGGTCCGAGGTTGCAGGACTAACCTCTTTTACTTTGTTTTGAGCCGGGATCTTGCCAGATAGATCCTCGCTCGGTGGTGTATTAGCTGTTTTTGGCGAGCTAGTTGGCGCCGATATGTCCTTGGTGTTGTTGGAGGGTGGGGTTTCCGTGTTGCCACGTTCACCCCTGTCGAGGTGCTGAGCACCCCTCGGCGATTTTCTTGTTGAGGCTGGCGTGGCTGGGCCACTGCTAGCTCGTCCCTCACGAGACCCAGTGGGACCACCCACACTGGATCGTCGAGAGTTTAAGCTCCTATTTAGGATTTCGCTGCGTTTCGCAGCGAGGCGTCGGAGGTACGCCGGCTCCCTTCTCTTATCTCGAATTTGCTTTAAGTCCTTACTTGGGAGTTTTTCAGCGATCTTTATGTTTATCATCGGGTCATCCGGAGCAAGCTCCGCCTCCGTCTTGGTCATAAGAATTACCTCCGCTGCGGTAAAACCTTTTCCCGACCTGGGGACATCAGGTTTCTCGACTGGAACTCTTTCGGCGTTCCGCGCGGCAGGATGGCTGTGACTCTTATGCACAGATAATAACCCTCTTTGTGTAGTAAAGGACTTACTACAGAGCTCGCATTTTAGCCCTCCCCACTGGTTGGGGTGGTCCAGGCACTTAGGCACATGACATACGGCCGATTGTTTCCTTTCGTATTTCTTGCCGCACCCTCGGCATTCGAAAACAAGCTCGGCCTCACTGTGCCTAGTTTGATGGTGTCGAACAGAGTTGTTAATGTCGACAGCCATGTAGTCCCCTCCGGGTCCTGCCAGGCAGAGCTCACACCTGGTGGCCACGAAGGGAACGAGTATACGGTAGATCCTTGACGTCATCCGGTCGTCATCATTGGTGTCCTGAGGGACGCTAGCCGAAGCTTGCGCATGGGAGGTGGCGACACCTTGCTCTCCCATGTCCGAGGCTTCCAAACAGAGATCATTTTTAGCGAATCAGGGTTAGACGGACGACAGGGGGAGCTGGCCCCTGTTTAACGCCCCGGAGTAGTGCAATCTCAATGTCCCCTTTGGGGTTACCCAAGGTGGTTTGAGCTTTGCCGTAGGAAGATTCGATTAGTTTCACTACGGGCTCCGGGGTGCCCTTTCGAAGTAGGGCCCATCTAATTGCATCATGGGGGACTGTGTCGAAGGCCTTGGAAATGTCGAGCTGAACTCCGACACCGCCCCCCTGCTCTTTCATTCGCTTCACGATCCCGTATAGGGTCTGGACGTTCGTGAAGCACCCCGCTTCGGGCACGAACCCTTTTTGTCGAGGACTGAATTTGATCGTCCTACGCACTCGCTTGTCTATTATGCCCCAAAATATTCTGCTGACAAGCGAGCTGATAGTTATTGGGCGGTAGTTAGTTGCCCTTGATGTGTCTTTGCCCTCCTTGGGGATGAGGGTAGTACGGTTGTTACACCAATCTCTTGGAATCATGCCAGAGACCAGAACGCAGTTTAGTAGGCCAGCTACTAGTTGCTGTTTCACTGATCCTTGGACATGCGAGCACTTTACTCCGTCAGGCCCCGGAGCAGTGGCCCTTTTGATCTTTCTTATGCGCCTGCGCACATCCAACTCTGAGATTGGCGTTAGTATTTGTTCTGCCCGGATTGGGTCGGGCAGCACATCGCCAGCGGACAGTTCGCTCATCCGGGTAGGAAGCCTGGTGCCCCACAACGAGTTGTAAAGGTCCTCGACCTCCTCCCGGACAAGTTCGTGTCCGTTGACTTCTGTGAAGTCCGACCCTGCCCGGACGTGTTTTAATAGCAGGGCAGGATCCCTGTTGTATAAGTCCTGCGTGCGAGCGTATCGGTATCTTTTCGCTGCTCGCTTTCTGCCCTGTTTGGCCGACTTGCGTCGGCCTGTCCCGGAGCCGTTTGTGGCTTCCGGCACTAGAAATTTATTAAGCAGCAGGCAGATCTCGTCTATCTCTGCCTGTTTTACGGGACTGGACTTCATCCTTTTAGCTAGTTCCAGTCCCTCCTCAGAGATCTTGTCGATCTCCCACACTGCGAGGTGCTGCTTAATTGCCTCTCTCCAGTCGTGACATACTGGGGTGAGGTCAGAGGTTGCAGGACTAACCTCTCTTGTTTTGTTGTGAGTCGGGGCCTCGCCAGTTGGGCCCTCACTCGGCAGTGTGTTTTTCTCGTTTGGCGTGCTAGCCGCGGCCGGTGCGGCTGAGATAGTTACTGGGGGGGGGTTCCCGTGTCACCGGGTTCTTCCTCATTTAGATGTTTGGTTTTCACCGGCGTTTTTGTTGTTAAGACTGGCTTGGTTAGCCCACTGCTAGCTCGCCCTTCTCGTGAGCCAGTGGGACCACCCACACTGGATCGCCGAGAGGTTAGGCTTCTGTTCAGTATTTCACTGCGCTTGGCAGCGACGCGTCGGAGGTACGGTGGCTCCCTTCTCTTATTTGCTTTAGGTCCTTATTTGGGAGCCGTTCGGCTATTTTAAAATTGATTGTTATGTCGTCCGGAGCAAGCTCCGCCTCCGTTTTGATCATAAGGATCACTTCCGCTGCGGAGAAGCCTTTTCCCGACCTGGGGACATCAGGCTTTGCTACTGGAACTCGTTCAATGTTCCGCGCGGCTGGATGACTGTGACTCTTATGTACTGATAGCCCACGTTTTGTAGCATAGGACTTGCTACAGACCTCACACGTGTGCCCTTCCCTGACAAGTGGGGATGGTCCCGGGCATTTTGGCACATGGCATACTGCTGAATGTTTGTTCTCGTACTGCTTGCCGCACCTGCGGCATTCAAATACGAGCTCGGCATCACTGTGTCTTGTCCTGTGATGTCGGACAGCGTTACTGATATCAACTGCCATGTAGTCCTCTCCGAGTCCAGAGAGGCAGAGCTCACACCTCACGGGCTCGAAGGGGACGAGAATTAGAAATGTCCTGTGTAGTAATGCTTGGTCGTCAACAGTGGTGTCCTGAGGGACGCCAGCCGAGGCTGACGCATGGGAGGCGACACCTTGCTGTCCCATGTCCGAGGCATCCAAACAGTGGTCATTTTTAGCAAATCAAGGGTAAACAAGCGACAGAGGGGAGCTGGCCTCCTGCCGCCCAGGTCAACATAAATGCTGGAAGGCCTGTCTGGTATTGGCTCGGGGCGGGTGTACCAAGGCCCCTTTTACCGGCGGGCACGTGAGCTTTCCCAAGGCTCGGACGTGCCAGACTTGGCCGTTGGGGTCGTCATTACAACGGCCCCTTCGCAACATCGCTCTCGAAGAGCCGATGCCGAGCAACCATGACACTTAAGAGAGTCCAAGCCCGTTCCTTGGCAGTGGTTTCGCTAGATAGTAGATAGGGACAGTGGGAATCTCGTTAATCCATTCATGCGCGTCACTAATTAGATGACGAGGCATTTGGCTATTATCTGCGCGCACACGGGTGTGCGCGGACTTCCCACGTTGGAGGTGTGGTAACCTGGATGTTGAGGTAGTTTAAGATCCGTGGCTTGCCCCGACTTCGCCTGCGGGTCTGCGAGATCCACACTGTCCCAGGCGTCGTTGACGTCAGGGATCATTTTTCAACGACTGTACACGATGTGTGTGGTGTGGTCCCAGGCGAATTGCCTGATGCTGGATCAGGCTGTGTTGTCCCTTGTTTCGGAAGCTGTTAGGTAGTATGGAATGGTAGTACGGCTGTGTTGCGGCGGTTAGTACGTGCCGTGTGAGACCTCGCTGCGGAGCGCCTGGGCACTTCGCTTCTTGGTCCCTGGCCGGCTGTGTGTGTAGTACGGTTGAGTAGTACTTGGCCTCGGGCACGGGGCTGAGCCAGCCCCGTGCGTCGGTCCTTGTTGTTGTTCTACAACAGATAATAAATAAATAAGTTAGTATAGTACGTGTCGTTGCGTCTAAGAGCTTCTGTTAGGGATTTTGTATTGCTTGAGACAATCGTGTACGCAATAATTTCGTCTTTTTCCACGGTACGACGTGCCTATACGGGTCCGTCGTAATCAAGAAAGGTATGGTAGAGCTCCAGGGAGCTCCGCAATGCTATCAGAGAGATTGTTTTATGATCTTCTCTGCGCCGAATCCCTAGGGTGTATAGGGCCTTTCGGGTAAACGGCGGCATTGCGCCCGTATGACCCACCACTATGGGTAGGTGCGCGGCAGTCTCGGTACCGTGGAGCTGAGCCACTAAGGGGAGAATGGGCTCATAGGTCGATATTTTCTCCTCCGCCGCTTCCAGGAGGCTCCGCCCGTATTCGCGGCGGACGGTGACGTCGACCACGAACACCCCGGCCTCATTCTTAATGACGAGGTCGGGTTTGAGCTTCGCTCCGTTTGGAAGGGTGAAGGTGCCCTCTGTAGTTACAGTGCTCTTCCCCTTTTGTCTTTCGAGAACATCTTTTTCGATGAACTCCTTGATCTCATCGTGCCGGCGGATCCTGGAAGCTTTCGTATAAGTACAACCTCCAAGGATGTGCGCAAGTGTTTCTTTTGCTGCCTTACATTTTCGGCACATCACATCCGCCTGTGGGATGGCTCTGTTGAGGCTGGTCCTGTTGCCTCCCGAATTTGCGCGCAGCTGCAAGGCGATGACAAGGCGGCATGGCTTCAGGAGCTTCATATCCGTAAGGAATGCGTTCCCGATTGGGTCACCTTTATGGCTAGCCACGCTGCGTCCTTGCGCTGTGAGCGCACCCCACTTCTCCAACTCCCCGCGCTGGCATCCGGCTTTGTGCTGGCTCAGCTGTGCTTTAGTGCACGGATATGTGAGCCGGATGCTTTTTGCGATCGCTGCGAACCTGGCACGTGAAGGTTCGCTTTGCGCGAGGTGTTTAATGATTGGGTCCTCAGATTTTTGCATCTTGAGGCCCAGGCTCAGCGTCACTCTCGGAACCAGGTGTTCCAAGCGCGCCATACCCAACCCCCCATCTTTCCTGCTGCAGTGGATGAGCCCGTCCGTTATGCTCATGGGCAGGTGCATAAAGGTCTTGATTGCACCGCGGATTTCCGAGTCAAGGGCCCTCAACCTTGCTCTAGATGGAACTGCAAGGATTAACTGATGCAGGTAGTGGGGGAGCAGGTATGTCTGCAGTAGCTGCAGCTTCTGATCGGGCTTCAGAGGCAGAGTCTTTAGCCTCTTTAGTGTGTTTAGCAGCTGATGATCGTTGTTTTTGAATCCCGACCAGGGAGAATATTCAATGCCAAGGTATGTAATGTGTTGATCTGCCTTCATACTAGGTATGCGGACTCCTAGATGTTCTATTTCAGGGTCACCCACAGACCACGTGTCCCGGTGCTTTTTGATCATGAAGGATAGGCACTTGCTAGTAGCAATGCCCATCCCTAATGCCTCCAAGTACCCGACCACGCGATCCATAAGTGCCTGGGCACCTGCTGCATCTTGTGCGAACAGGAATAGGTCATCCGCGAAGGCCATGGATGATATTTGGGTTCCGTCACCCAGCGGAAACCCCGGCATTTTCTCTAAGGACTCTAATAGGCTGTCCAGAATTAAGTTGAATATTAGGGGAGAGAGTGGGTCTCCCTGCTTGACGCCCCGGAGCAACGTGATCTCGATATCCCCTTTGGGGTGTCCCACTTTGGTTCGAGAATCGCCGTAGGATGACTCAATCAACCTCACTACGGCCTCCGGGGTGCCCTTCCCGAAGTAGGGCCCATCTAATCGCGTCGTGGGGCACTGTGTCGAATGCCTTAGATATGTCGAGTTGTACTCCGACACCGCCCCCACGCTCCTTCATTCGCTTCACCACCCCGTATAGGGTCTGAACATTGGTGAAGCACCCTGCTTCGGGCACGAACCCTTTCTGTCTAGGACATATTTTTATTGTCCTACGCACCCGCTCGTCTATTATGCCCCAAAAGAATCTGCTGACGAGCGAGCTTATTGTTATAGGGCGGTAATTGGTTGCCCTTGCTTTGTTTTGCCTTTTTTGGGGATTAGGGTAGTACGGTTGGTTCGCCAATCACCTGGAATCATGCCCGAGACCAGAACGCAATTTAGTAGGCCAGCTACTAGTTGCTGTTTCACTGGTCCCTGGACATGCGACCACTTTACTCCGTCAGGCCCCGGAGCAGTGGCCCTTTTGATCCGTTTTATTCGCCTGCGCACATCCAGCTCTGTGATTGGCTTTAGTATTTCTTCCGCCCGAACGGCTTCCGGCAGCACTTCACCAGCGGCCAGTTCCCCCACCCGGGTGGAAAGCTTGGTGCCCCACAACGAGTTGTAGAGCTCCTCGACCTCCCCCCGGTTTGTTACCTACTAAAAAGAACAGATTTGAAGTGTTACAATATTCATCTGATGATGAAACTAAAATCAGATAGTGACTCTATGCCAGAATTGATTTGGAATGATGTGAGTGATGAAGAGGATGAACTGCCGCCATGAATTAAATTTACTGTTGGAGACAAGAATGTTGGTCTTAAATTTCAAGACAAAGACGTCGAGCCAATAAATTTATATAAAAAATATATTTCACCGATGAACTTGCGCGACCATCAACATCAAATTTGGAGAATCGACCATCAAACATCAACATCAACAAAAAAAAAAAAAAATCAACAAAGAAAATTGAAAAATGAAATATTCACTGAAATTTGTATTTTTTTAATAAATACATTTCAAATTTTAATGATAAAATTAATTACAGTCTATTTTATTCATAAAAATGATATGTTATTATTTAATTTTACAGATTCAGATAACTAATATTTAATTTGGAATTAAACTTTGATTTCTGACTTGAAAAAATAAATATAAATATGAGTTAAGTTCTATTTTTTAGATCGGGATATTTTTATCGATATTAATGTAGTAAAATGGAATAAATTCCTTAAAATAATATGGAATGAAAACGATTAAAAGAAAACTTCATTTAATTGCTTCTATACATATTTTATTTTCAATTGTATTTAACAATCATAAAAAGAAAAAAGAAATTCTTCAAATTTTGTTAAGCAGCTGGCAGATCTCGTCTATCTCTGCCTGTTTTATGGGACTGGACTTCATCCTCATTGCCAGTTCCAGTCCCTCCTCAGAGATCTTGTCGATCTCCCACACTGTGAGGTGCTGCTTAATCGCCTCTCTCCAGTCGTGGCATACTGGGGAGAGGTCAGAGGTTGCAGGACTAACCTCTTGCGTATTATCTTGAGTCGGGGCCTCGCCAGTTAGGTCCTCGCTCAGTAGTGTGTTTCTCGTGTTTGGCGTGCTAGCCGAGGCCGGTGCGGCTAAGATGTTTGCTGGGGGGGTTCCCGTGTCACCGAGTTCCCCCTCGTCTAGGTGTTGGGTTTTCACCGGCGTTTTTGTTGTCGAGCCTGGCGTGGTTGGACCACAGCTAGCTCGCTCCTCTCGAGTGCCAGTGGGACCACCCACACTGGGTCGTCGAGAGATTAGACTTTTATTGAGGATTTCGCTGCGCTTGGCAGCGACGCGCCGGAGGTACGCTGGCTCCTTTCTTTTGTCCCTTATTTGTTTCAAGTCCTTGTTAGGGAGCCGTTCAGCTATTTTAAAATTTATTGTGAGATCGTCCGGAGCAAGCTCCGCCTCCGTTTTGATCATAAGAATCACTTCCGCAGCGGAGAAGCCTTTTCCCGACCTGGGGACATCAGGCTTTGCTACTGGAACTCGTTCAATGTTCCGCGCGGCTGGATGACTGTGACTCTTATGTATTGATAGTCCACGTTTTGTAGCATAGGACTTGCTACAGAGCTCACACGTTAGCCCTTCCCTAACGAGTGGGGATGGTCCAGGGCATTTAGGCACATGGCATACTGCTGATTGTTTCTTCTCGTATTGCTTGCCGCACCTGCGGCATTCAAATACGAGCTTGGCATCACTGTGCCTTGTCCTGTGATGCCGGACAGCGTTACTGATATCTACTGCCATGTAGTCCCCTCCAGGGCCAGAGAGGCAGAGCTCACACCTCCCGGGCTCGAAGGGGACGAGAATAAGAAATGTCCTGTGTATCGCTTGGTTGTCAACAGTGGTGTCCTGAGGGCCAGCCGGAGCTGGCGCATGGGAGGCGACACCTTGCTGTCCCATGTCCGAGGCTTCCAAATTGTGGTCATTGTTAGCAAGTCAAGGTAATAGGCGACAGGGGGAGCTGGCCCCCTGCCGCACCGGGCAACATAAATGTGACTTGGCCTGTCTGGTATTGGCTCGGGGCGGGTTTCGAGGCCCCTATACCGGCGGGCACGTGAGCTTTCCCAAGGCTCGGACGTTCCAGACTTGGCCGTTGGGGTCGTCATTACAACGGCCCCTTCGCAACATCGCTCTCGAAGAGCCGATGCCGAGCAACCATGACACTTAAGAGAGTCCAAGCCCGTTCCCTTGGCAATGGTTTCGCTAGATAGTAGATAGGGACAGTGGGAATCTCGTTAATCCATTCATGCGCGTCACTAATTAGATGACGAGGCATTTGGCTATATTCTACGCGCACACGAGTGTGCACGAACTTCCCACGTTGGAGGTGTGGTAACCTGGATGTTGGGGTTTGATTGAGATCCACAGGCTGCTTCCTGTTTCGCCTGCGGATCTGACGAGACCCCACTGTCCCCTGTGCTGCGGCTTCAGGGAACATTGTGCAGCGCTACGCGATGTATCGTGTTTAGCGTGTGGGGTCTCGGGCAAGTCGGCTCAGTCTCGCTACGGTGTCCACCCCTGGGACGGCAGCGATTTGTTAGTGCGCGCCTTTAGTACGTATATGTTGCGATTTGTTAGTACGCGTGCAGCCCGATGCCCGGGGTTCGGGGCGGCGAGCGCTCCTCACGCCGGTCGTCGAGCTGTTGGTTCTGCAGTACGAGTATTAGTACGTGCCAGAGCTGGGGACGCAGAGGCCCCGTGCGCTGGCCCTTATCAGCTATTTAATAAGTTAGTGGGGCCTAGACTGCCGCGAGGTCAGTCTTAGGTAGTACGTTTAGTTTCATTTAATGGCTTCCGCCAGGGGTGAGCACCGCAGATAGCGGCTCGACATTGCTCAAGACAATCGTGTAGCAATTTTTGGTCTCCAACTTTTTGTTCTGCCTATACGGGTCCGTCGTAGTCCAAGAAAGCGTGATATAGCTCGAGAGAGCTCCGCAATGCCATCAGAGAGATCGTCTTGTGGTCGTCTCTGCGCCGGATACCTAGGGTGTAAAGGGCCTTTAGTGTAACCGGCGGCATTGCGCCCGTATGCCCCACCACGATGGGTAGGTGCGCGGCAGTTTCGGCGCCGTGTAACTGAGCAACTTGTGGGAGTATGGGCTCATATGTCTTAATTTTCTCCTCCATCGCTTCCATGAGGCTTCGCCCATCTTCGCGGCGGACGGTGACGTCGACCACGAAGACCCCGACCTGGTTCTTAATGATTAGGTCGGGTTTGAGTTTGTCCCCGGTTGGAAGGGTGAAGGTGCCCTCGGTTGTTACGGTGCTCCCTTCGTTGTATTTGAGTACATTGCCTTCTATGTACTCTTTGATTTGGTCGTGCCGGCGGATTCTTGACGCTTTGGTGAAAGTGCAGCCTCCAAGGATGTGGGCCAGAGTCTCCTTGGCAGTCTTGCACTTGCGGCAAGATACGTCCGCCTGTGGGATTGCTCGGTTGAGGCTGGTTTTATTGCCTCCTCCTGAGTTGGCACGTAGCTGCAAGGCGGTGATGAGGCGACATGGCTTCAGAAGCTTCGTGTCCAGCAAGAACGAGTTTCCAACTTTGTCACCGACGTGTGAAGCCACACCGCGTCCTTGAGCTCGGAGCGCACCACCACTTCTTCAGTTCCTCGCGACGGCATTGCGTCTTGAATTTGCTCAGTTACTTATCTGTAACAGGATAGGTTAGACGAATGCTCTTGGCGATTGCAGTGAGTCTGGCACTGGTAGACTCACTGGTCGCGAGAAATTTTTCAACTGGGTCTTCAGATTGTGTCATCTTCCAACCCAGGCTCAGCGTCACTCTAGGAACGAGGTGTTCCAGGCGCGGCGTACCCAATCCCCCATCTTTTCTGCCGCAGTAGATTAGCCCGTCCGCGATGCTTCTGGGCAGATGCATGAATTCTTTTATAGCACCGCGGATCTGTAAGTCTAGGGCCCTGAGCCTTGCTTTTGCTGGGACAGCAAGGATCCACTGATACATAAAGTGGGGAATCAGATACGTCTGCAATAGATGCAGCTTCTGATCTGGCTTGAGAGGCAGAGCCTTTAGCCTCTTTAGTGTTTTAAGTAGTAAATGATCGTTGTTCTTGAAGCCAGACCAGGGTGAATACTCGATGCCGAGGTATGTGATGTATTCATCAGCCTTCATGCTCGGAACGCGGACCCCTTGATGTTCTATTCCAGGGTCGCTCATTGACCATGTTTTGTGATGCTTCGTGATCTTAAAGGACAGGCACTTGCTAGTAGCAATGCCCATGCCTAGCGCATCTAAGTAGTGGACCACATGGTTCATGAGTGCCTGGGCACCTGCGTCGTCCTGAGCAAATAAGAAAAGGTCATCCGCGAAGGTCATGGATGATATTTGGGTTCCGTCACCCAGCGGAAACCCCGGCATGTTTTCCAAGGACTCTAGAAGTTTATCCAGAACCAGATTAAATAGAAGGGGAGATAGTGGGTCTCCTGTTTAACTCCCGGAGCAGTGCAATCTCAATATCCCCTTTGGGGTGACCCAAGGTGGTTTGAGCTTTGCTGTAGGAAGATTCAATTAGTTTCACTACAGGCTCTCGGGATGCCCTTTCGAAGCAGGGCCCATCTGATTGCATCATGGGGGACTGTGTCGAAGGCCTTGGAAATATCGAGCTGTACTCCGACACCGCCCCCCTGCTCTTTCATTCGCTTCACGATCCCGTATAGGGTCTGGACGTTCGTGAAGCACCCCGCTTCGGGCACGAACCCTTTCTGACGAGGACTGAGTTTGATCGTCCTCCGCACTCGCTTGTCTATAATGCCCCAAAATATTTTGCTGACAAGCGAGATGATTGTTATTGGGCGGTAGTTAGTTGCCCTTGATGTGTCTTTGCCCTCCTTTGGGATGAGGGTAGTACGGTTGTTGCACCAATCTCCTGGAATCATGCCAGAGACCAGAACGCAATTTAGCAGGCCAGCTACTAGTTGCCGTTTCACTGATCCCTGGACATGCGACCACTTCACTCCATCAGGCCCTGGAGCGGTGGCCCTTTTGATCTTACTCATGCGCCTGCGCACGTCCATCTCTGAAATTGGCGTTAAAATTTGGTCCGCCCGGATCGGGACGGGCTGCACATCGTCAACAGATAGCTCCTCTACCCGGGTAGGAAGCTTGGTGCCCCACAACGAGTTGTAGAGATCCTCGACCTCCTCCCGGATAAGTTCGCGTCCATTTTCTTCTGTGTGGTCCGACTCTGTCCGGACGTGTTTAGCTAACAGGGCAGGATCTTTGTGGTATAAGTCCTGCGTGCGAGCGTAGCGGTATCTTTTGTATGCTCGCTTCCTACCCTGTTTGGTCGGCTTTCGTCGACCTGTATTGGAGCCGGTTGAGGCTTCTGGTATTAGTATTTTCGTGAGCAGCTGGCTGATCTCGTCTATCTCCTTCTGCGTGGATGGACCGGATTTTATCCTCACCACTAGGTCCAGTTCCTCCTTCGAGATCTCGCCTACCTCCCATCCTGTGAGGTACTGCTTGATGGCCTCTCTCCAGTGGTGACATTCCGGAGAGGGGTCCGAGGTTGCAGGACTAACCTCTTTTACTTTGTTTTGAGCCGGGATCTTGCCAGATAGATCCTCGCTCGGTGGTGTATTAGCTGTTTTTGGCGAGCTAGTTGGCGCCGATATGTCCTTGGTGTTGTTGGAGGGTGGGGTTTCCGTGTTGCCACGTTCACCCCTGTCGAGGTGCTGAGCACCCCTCGGCGATTTTCTTGTTGAGGCTGGCGTGGCTGGGCCACTGCTAGCTCGTCCCTCACGAGACCCAGTGGGACCACCCACACTGGATCGTCGAGAGTTTAAGCTCCTATTTAGGATTTCGCTGCGTTTCGCAGCGAGGCGTCGGAGGTACGCCGGCTCCTTCTCTTATCTCGAATTTGCTTTAAGTCCTTACTTGGGAGTTTTTCAGCGATCTTTATGTTTATCATCGGGTCATCCGGAGCAAGCTCCGCCTCCGTCTTGGTCATAAGAATTACCTCCGCTGCGGTAAAACCTTTTCCCGACCTGGGGACATCAGGTTTCTCGACTGGAACTCTTTCGGCGTTCCGCGCGGCAGGATGGCTGTGACTCTTATGCACAGATAATAACCCTCTTTGTGTAGTAAAGGACTTACTACAGAGCTCGCATTTTTAGCCCTCCCCCACTGGTTGGGGTGGTCCAGAACACTTAGGCACATGACATACGGCCGATTGTTTCCTTTCGTATTTCTTGCCGCACCCTCGGCATTCGAAAACAAGCTCGGCCTCACTGTGCCTAGTTTGATGGTGTCGAACAGAGTTGTTAATGTCGACAGCCATGTAGTCCCCTCCGGGTCCTGCCAGGCAGAGCTCACACCTGGTGGCCACGAAGGGAACGAGTATACGGTAGATCCTTGACGTCATCCGGTCGTCATCATTGGTGTCCTGAGGGACGCTAGCCGAAGCTTGCGCATGGGAGGTGGCGACACCTTGCTCTCCCATGTCCGAGGCTTCCAAACAGAGATCATTTTTAGCGAATCAGGGTTAGACGGACGACAGGGGAGCTGGCCCCTGTTTAACGCCCCGGAGTAGTGCAATCTCAATGTCCCCTTTGGGGTTACCCAAGGTGGTTTGAGCTTTGCCGTAGGAAGATTCGATTAGTTTCACTACGGGCTCCGGGGTGCCCTTTCGAAGTAGGGCCCATCTAATTGCATCATGGGGGACTGTGTCGAAGGCCTTGGAAATGTCGAGCTGAACTCCGACACCGCCCCCCTGCTCTTTCATTCGCTTCACGATCCCGTATAGGGTCTGGACGTTCGTGAAGCACCCCGCTTCGGGCACGAACCCTTTTGTCGAGGACTGAATTTGATCGTCCTACGCACTCGCTTGTCTATTATGCCCCAAAATATTCTGCTGACAAGCGAGCTGATAGTTATTGGGCGGTAGTTAGTTGCCCTTGATGTGTCTTTGCCCTCCTTGGGGATGAGGGTAGTACGGTTGTTACACCAATCTCTTGGAATCATGCCAGAGACCAGAACGCAGTTTAGTAGGCCAGCTACTAGTTGCTGTTTCACTGATCCTTGGACATGCGACCACTTTACTCCGTCAGGCCCCGGAGCAGTGGCCCTTTTGATCTTTCTTATGCGCCTGCGCACATCCAACTCTGAGATTGGCGTTAGTATTTGTTCTGCCCGGATTGGGTCGGGCAGCACATCGCCAGCGGACAGTTCGCTCATCCGGGTAGGAAGCCTGGTGCCCCACAACGAGTTGTAAAGGTCCTCGACCTCCTCCCGGACAAGTTCGTGTCCGTTGACTTCTGTGAAGTCCGACCCTGCCCGGACGTGTTTTAATAGCAGGGCAGGATCCCTGTTGTATAAGTCCTGCGTGCGAGCGTATCGGTATCTTTTCGCTGCTCGCTTTCTGCCCTGTTTGGCCGACTTGCGTCGGCCTGTCCCGGAGCCGTTTGTGGCTTCCGGCACTAGAAATTTATTAAGCAGCAGGCAGATCTCGTCTATCTCTGCCTGTTTTACGGGACTGGACTTCATCCTTTTAGCTAGTTCCAGTCCCTCCTCAGAGATCTTGTCGATCTCCCACACTGCGAGGTGCTGCTTAATTGCCTCTCTCCAGTCGTGACATACTGGGGTGAGGTCAGAGGTTGCAGGACTAACCTCTCTTGTTTTGTTGTGAGTCGGGGCCTCGCCAGTTGGGCCCTCACTCGGCAGTGTGTTTTTCTCGTTTGGCGTGCTAGCCGCGGCCGGTGCGGCTGAGATAGTTACTGGGGGGGTTCCCGTGTCACCGGGTTCTTCCTCATTTAGATGTTTGGTTTTCACCGGCGTTTTTGTTGTTAAGACTGGCTTGGTTAGCCCACTGCTAGCTCGCCCTTCTCGTGAGCCAGTGGGACCACCCACACTGGATCGCCGAGAGGTTAGGCTTCTGTTCAGTATTTCACTGCGCTTGGCAGCGACGCGTCGGAGGTACGGTGGCTCCCTTCTCTTATTTGCTTTAGGTCCTTATTTGGGAGCCGTTCGGCTATTTTAAAATTGATTGTTATGTCGTCCGGAGCAAGCTCCGCCTCCGTTTTGATCATAAGGATCACTTCCGCTGCGGAGAAGCCTTTTCCCGACCTGGGGACATCAGGCTTTGCTACTGGAACTCGTTCAATGTTCCGCGCGGCTGGATGACTGTGACTCTTATGTACTGATAGCCCACGTTTTGTAGCATAGGACTTGCTACAGACCTCACACGTGTGCCCTTCCCTGACAAGTGGGGATGGTCCCGGGCATTTTGGCACATGGCATACTGCTGAATGTTTGTTCTCGTACTGCTTGCCGCACCTGCGGCATTCAAATACGAGCTCGGCATCACTGTGTCTTGTCCTGTGATGTCGGACAGCGTTACTGATATCAACTGCCATGTAGTCCTCTCCGGGTCCAGAGAGGCAGAGCTCACACCTCACGGGCTCGAAGGGGACGAGAATTAGAAATGTCCTGTGTAGTAATGCTTGGTCGTCAACAGTGGTGTCCTGAGGGACGCCAGCCGAGGCTGACGCATGGGAGGCGACACCTTGCTGTCCCATGTCCGAGGCATCCAAACAGTGGTCATTTTTAGCAAATCAAGGGTAAACAAGCGACAGAGGGGAGCTGGCCTCCTGCCGCCCAGGTCAACATAAATGCTGGAAGGCCTGTCTGGTATTGGCTCGGGGCGGGTGTACCAAGGCCCCTTTTACCGGCGGGCACGTGAGCTTTCCCAAGGCTCGGACGTGCCAGACTTGGCCGTTGGGGTCGTCATTACAACGGCCCCTTCGCAACATCGCTCTCGAAGAGCCGATGCCGAGCAACCATGACACTTAAGAGAGTCCAAGCCCGTTCCCTTGGCAGTGGTTTCGCTAGATAGTAGATAGGGACAGTGGGAATCTCGTTAATCCATTCATGCGCGTCACTAATTAGATGACGAGGCATTTGGCTATTATCTGCGCGCACACGGGTGTGCGCGGACTTCCCACGTTGGAGGTGTGGTAACCTGGATGTTGAGGTAGTTTAAGATCCGTGGCTTGCCCCGACTTCGCCTGCGGGTCTGCGAGATCCACACTGTCCCAGGCGTCGTTGACGTCAGGGATCATTTTTCAACGACTGTACACGATGTGTGTGGTGTGGTCCCAGGCGAATTGCCTGATGCTGGATCAGGCTGTGTTGTCCCTTGTTTCGGAAGCTGTTAGGTAGTATGGAATGGTAGTACGGCTGTGTTGCGGCGGTTAGTACGTGCCGTGTGAGACCTCGCTGCGGAGCGCCTGGGCACTTCGCTTCTTGGTCCCTGGCCGGCTGTGTGTGTAGTACGGTTGAGTAGTACTTGGCCTCGGGCACGGGGCTGAGCCAGCCCCGTGCGTCGGTCCTTGTTGTTGTTCTACAACAGATAATAAATAAATAAGTTAGTATAGTACGTGTCGTTGCGTCTAAGAGCTTCTGTTAGGGATTTTGTATTGCTTGAGACAATCGTGTACGCAATAATTTCGTCTTTTTCCACGGTACGACGTGCCTATACGGGTCCGTCGTAATCAAGAAAGGTATGGTAGAGCTCCAGGAGCTCCGCAATGCTATCAGAGAGATTGTTTTATGATCTTCTCTGCGCCGAATCCCTAGGGTGTATAGGGCCTTTCGGGTAAACGGCGGCATTGCGCCCGTATGACCCACCACTATGGGTAGGTGCGCGGCAGTCTCGGTACCGTGGAGCTGAGCCACTAAGGGGAGAATGGGCTCATAGGTCGATATTTTCTCCTCCGCCGCTTCCAGGAGGCTCCGCCCGTATTCGCGGCGGACGGTGACGTCGACCACGAACACCCCGGCCTCATTCTTAATGACGAGGTCGGGTTTGAGCTTCGCTCCGTTTGGAAGGGAGAAGTAGCCCTCTGTAGTTACAGTGCTCTTCCCCTTTTGTCTTTCGAGAACATCTTTTTCGATGAACTCCTTGATCTCATCGTGCCGGCGGATCCTGGAAGCTTTCGTATAAGTACAACCTCCAAGGATGTGCGCAAGTGTTTCTTTTGCTGCCTTACATTTTCGGCACATCACATCCGCCTGTGGGATGGCTCTGTTGAGGCTGGTCCTGTTGCCTCCCGAATTTGCGCGCAGCTGCAAGGCGATGACAAGGCGGCATGGCTTCAGGAGCTTCATATCCGTAAGGAATGCGTTCCCGATTGGGTCACCTTTATGGCTAGCCACGCTGCGTCCTTGCGCTGTGAGCGCACCCCACTTCTCCAACTCCCCGCGCTGGCATCCGGCTTTGTGCTGGCTCAGCTGTGCTTTAGTGCACGGATATGTGAGCCGGATGCTTTTTGCGATCGCTGCGAACCTGGCACGTGAAGGTTCGCTTTGCGCGAGGTGTTTAATGATTGGGTCCTCAGATTTTTGCATCTTGAGGCCCAGGCTCAGCGTCACTCTCGGAACCAGGTGTTCCAAGCGCGCCATACCCAACCCCCCATCTTTCCTGCTGCAGTGGATGAGCCCGTCCGTTATGCTCATGGGCAGGTGCATAAAGGTCTTGATTGCACCGCGGATTTCCGAGTCAAGGGCCCTCAACCTTGCTCTAGATGGAACTGCAAGGATTAACTGATGCAGGTAGTGGGGGAGCAGGTATGTCTGCAGTAGCTGCAGCTTCTGATCGGGCTTCAGAGGCAGAGTCTTTAGCCTCTTTAGTGTGTTTAGCAGCTGATGATCGTTGTTTTTGAATCCCGACCAGGGAGAATATTCAATGCCAAGGTATGTAATGTGTTGATCTGCCTTCATACTAGGTATGCGGACTCCTAGATGTTCTATTTCAGGGTCACCCACAGACCACGTGTCCCGGTGCTTTTTGATCATGAAGGATAGGCACTTGCTAGTAGCAATGCCCATCCCTAATGCCTCCAAGTACCCGACCACGCGATCCATAAGTGCCTGGGCACCTGCTGCATCTTGTGCGAACAGGAATAGGTCATCCGCGAAGGCCATGGATGATATTTGGGTTCCGTCACCCAGCGGAAACCCCGGCATTTTCTCTAAGGACTCTAATAGGCTGTCCAGAATTAAGTTGAATATTAGGGGAGAGAGTGGGTCTCCCTGCTTGACGCCCCGGAGCAACGTGATCTCGATATCCCCTTTGGGGTGTCCCACTTTGGTTCGAGAATCGCCGTAGGATGACTCAATCAACCTCACTACGGCCTCCGGGGTGCCCTTCCGAAGTAGGGCCCATCTAATCGCGTCGTGGGGCACTGTGTCGAATGCCTTAGATATGTCGAGTTGTACTCCGACACCGCCCCCACGCTCCTTCATTCGCTTCACCACCCCGTATAGGGTCTGAACATTGGTGAAGCACCCTGCTTCGGGCACGAACCCTTTCTGTCTAGGACATATTTTTATTGTCCTACGCACCCGCTCGTCTATTATGCCCCAAAAGAATCTGCTGACGAGCGAGCTTATTGTTATAGGGCGGTAATTGGTTGCCCTTGCTTTGTTTTTGCCTTTTTTGGGGATTAGGGTAGTACGGTTGGTTCGCCAATCACCTGGAATCATGCCCGAGACCAGAACGCAATTTAGTAGGCCAGCTACTAGTTGCTGTTTCACTGGTCCCTGGACATGCGACCACTTTACTCCGTCAGGCCCCGGAGCAGTGGCCCTTTTGATCCGTTTTATTCGCCTGCGCACATCCAGCTCTGTGATTGGCTTTAGTATTTCTTCCGCCCGAACGGCTTCCGGCAGCACTTCACCAGCGGCCAGTTCCCCCCCGGGTGGAAAGCTTGGTGCCCCACAACGAGTTGTAGAGCTCCTCGACCTCCCCCCGGTTTGTTACCTACTAAAAAGAACAGATTTGAAGTGTTACAATATTCATCTGATGATGAAACTAAAATCAGATAGTGACTCTATGCCAGAATTGATTTGGAATGATGTGAGTGATGAAGAGGATGAACTGCCGCCATGAATTAAATTTACTGTTGGAGACAAGAATGTTGGTCTTAAATTTCAAGACAAAGACGTCGAGCCAATAAATTTATATAAAAAATATATTTCACCGATGAACTTGCGCGACCATCAACATCAAATTTGGAGAATCGACCATCAAACATCAACATCAACAAAAAAAAAAAAAAAAATCAACAAAGAAAATTGAAAAATGAAATATTCACTGAAATTTGTATTTTTTAATAAATACATTTCAAATTTTAATGATAAAATTAATTACAGTCTATTTTATTCATAAAAATGATATGTTATTATTTAATTTTACAGATTCAGATAACTAATATTTAATTTGGAATTAAACTTTGATTTCTGACTTGAAAAAATAAATATCCATTTGCGTTAAGTTCGATTTTTTTAGATCGGGATATTTTTATCGATATTAATGTAGTAAAATGGAATAAATTCCTTAAAATAATATGGAATGAAAACGATTAAAAGAAAACTTCATTTAATTGCTTCTATACATATTTTATTTTCAATTGTATTTAACAATCATAAAAAGAAAAAGAAATTCTTCAAATTTTGTTAAGCAGCTGGCAGATCTCGTCTATCTCTGCCTGTTTTATGGGACTGGACTTCATCCTCATTGCCAGTTCCAGTCCCTCCTCAGAGATCTTGTCGATCTCCCACACTGTGAGGTGCTGCTTAATCGCCTCTCTCCAGTCGTGACATACTGGGGAGAGGTCAGAGGTTGCAGGACTAACCTCTTGCGTATTATCTTGAGTCGGGGCCTCGCCAGTTAGGTCCTCGCTCAGTAGTGTGTTTCTCGTGTTTGGCGTGCTAGCCGAGGCCGGTGCGGCTAAGATGTTTGCTGGGGGGGTTCCCGTGTCACCGAGTTCCCCCTCGTCTAGGTGTTGGGTTTTCACCGGCGTTTTTGTTGTCGAGCCTGGCGTGGTTGGCCCACTGCTAGCTCGCCCCCTCTCGAGAGTCAGTGGGACCACCCACACTGGATCGCCGAGAGATTAGACTTTTATTGAGGATTTCGCTGCGCTTGGCAGCGACGCGCCGGAGGTACGCTGGCTCCTTTCTTTTGTCCCTTATTTGTTTCAAGTCCTTGTTAGGGAGCCGTTCAGCTATTTTAAAATTTATTGTGAGATCGTCCGGAGCAAGCTCCGCCTCCGTTTTGATCATAAGAATCACTTCCGCAGCGGAGAAGCCTTTTCCCGACCTGGGGACATCAGGCTTTGCTACTGGAACTCTTTCAATGTTCCGCGCGGCTGGATGACTGTGACTCTTATGTATTGATAGTCCACGTTTTGTAGCATAGGACTTGCTACAGAGCTCACACGTTAGCCCTTCCCTAACGAGTGGGGATGGTCCAGGGCATTTAGGCACATGGCATACTGCTGATTGTTTCTTCTCGTATTGCTTGCCGCACCTGCGGCATTCAAATACGAGCTTGGCATCACTGTGCCTTGTCCTGTGATGCCGGACAGCGTTACTGATATCTACTGCCATGTAGTCCCCTCCAGGGCCAGAGAGGCAGAGCTCACACCTCCCGGGCTCGAAGGGGACGAGAATAAGAAATGTCCTGTGTATCGCTTGGTTGTCAACAGTGGTGTCCTGAGGGCCAGCCGGAGCTGGCGCATGGGAGGCGACACCTTGCTGTCCCATGTCCGAGGCTTCCAAATTGTGGTCATTGTTAGCAAGTCAAGGTAATAGGCGACAGGGGGAGCTGGCCCCCTGCCGCACCGGGCAACATAAATGTGACTTGGCCTGTCTGGTATTGGCTCGGGGCGGGTTTCGAGGCCCCTATACCGGCGGGCACGTGAGCTTTCCCAAGGCTCGGACGTTCCAGACTTGGCCGTTGGGGTCGTCATTACAACGGCCCTTCGCAACATCGCTCTCGAAGAGCCGATGCCGAGCAACCATGACACTTAAGAGAGTCCAAGCCCGTTCCCTTGGCAATGGTTTCGCTAGATAGTAGATAGGGACAGTGGGAATCTCGTTAATCCATTCATGCGCGTCACTAATTAGATGACGAGGCATTTGGCTATATTCTACGCGCACACGAGTGTGCACGAACTTCCCACGTTGGAGGTGTGGTAACCTGGATGTTGGGGTTTGATTGAGATCCACAGGCTGCTTCCTGTTTCGCCTGCGGATCTGACGAGACCCCACTGTCCCCTGTGCTGCGGCTTCAGGGAACATTGTGCAGCGCTACGCGATGTATCGTGTTTAGCGTGTGGGGTCTCGGGCAAGTCGGCTCAGTCTCGCTACGGTGTCCACCCCTGGGACGGCAGCGATTTGTTAGTGCGCGCCTTTAGTACGTATATGTTGCGATTTGTTAGTACGCGTGCAGCCCGATGCCCGGGGTTCGGGGCGGCGAGCGCTCCTCACGCCGGTCGTCGAGCTGTTGGTTCTGCAGTACGAGTATTAGTACGTGCCAGAGCTGGGGACGCAGAGGCCCCGTGCGCTGGCCCTTATCAGCTATTTAATAAGTTAGTGGGGCCTAGACTGCCGCGAGGTCAGTCTTAGGTAGTACGTTTAGTTTCATTTAATGGCTTCCGCCAGGGGTGAGCACCGCAGATAGCGGCTCGACATTGCTCAAGACAATCGTGTAGCAATTTTTGGTCTCCAACTTTTTGTTCTGCCTATACGGGTCCGTCGTAGTCCAAGAAAGCGTGATATAGCTCGAGAGAGCTCCGCAATGCCATCAGAGAGATCGTCTTGTGGTCGTCTCTGCGCCGGATACCTAGGGTGTAAAGGGCCTTTAGTGTAACCGGCGGCATTGCGCCCGTATGCCCCACCACGATGGGTAGGTGCGCGGCAGTTTCGGCGCCGTGTAACTGAGCAACTTGTGGGAGTATGGGCTCATATGTCTTAATTTTCTCCTCCATCGCTTCCATGAGGCTTCGCCCATCTTCGCGGCGGACGGTGACGTCGACCACGAAGACCCCTGACCTGGTTCTTAATGATTAGGTCGGGTTTGAGTTTGTCCCCGGTTGGAAGGGTGAAGGTGCCCTCGGTTGTTACGGTGCTCCCTTCGTTGTATTTGAGTACATTGCCTTCTATGTACTCTTTGATTTGGTCGTGCCGGCGGATTCTTGACGCTTTGGTGAAAGTGCAGCCTCCAAGGATGTGGGCCAGAGTCTCCTTGGCAGTCTTGCACTTGCGGCAAGATACGTCCGCCTGTGGGATTGCTCGGTTGAGGCTGGTTTTATTGCCTCCTCCTGAGTTGGCACGTAGCTGCAAGGCGGTGATGAGGCGACATGGCTTCAGAAGCTTCGTGTCCAGCAAGAACGAGTTTCCAACTTTGTCACCGACGTGTGAAGCCACACCGCGTCCTTGAGCTCGGAGCTCACCCCCACTTCTTCAGTTCCTCGCGACGGCATTGCGTCTTGAATTTGCTCAGTTACTTATCTGTAACAGGATAGGTTAGACGAATGCTCTTGGCGATTGCAGTGAGTCTGGCACTGGTAGACTCACTGGTCGCGAGAAATTTTTCAACTGGGTCTTCAGATTGTGTCATCTTCCAACCCAGGCTCAGCGTCACTCTAGGAACGAGGTGTTCCAGGCGCGGCGTACCCAATCCCCCATCTTTTCTGCCGCAGTAGATTAGCCCGTCCGCGATGCTTCTGGGCAGATGCATGAATTCTTTTATAGCACCGCGGATCTGTAAGTCTAGGGCCCTGAGCCTTGCTTTTGCTGGGACAGCAAGGATCCACTGATACAGAAAGTGGGGAATCAGATACGTCTGCAATAGATGCAGCTTCTGATCTGGCTTGAGAGGCAGAGCCTTTAGCCTCTTTAGTGTTTTAAGTAGTAAATGATCGTTGTTCTTGAAGCCAGACCAGGGTGAATACTCGATGCCGAGGTATGTGATGTATTCATCAGCCTTCATGCTCGGAACGCGGACCCCTTGATGTTCTATTCCAGGGTCGCTCATTGACCATGTTTTGTGATGCTTCGTGATCTTAAAGGACAGGCACTTGCTAGTAGCAATGCCCATGCCTAGCGCATCTAAGTAGTGGACCACATGGTTCATGAGTGCCTGGGCACCTGCGTCGTCCTGAGCAAATAAGAAAAGGTCATCCGCGAAGGTCATGGATGATATTTGGGTTCCGTCACCCAGCGGAAACCCCGGCATGTTTTCCAAGGACTCTAGAAGTTTATCCAGAACCAGATTAAATAGAAGGGGAGATAGTGGGTCTCCTGTTTAACTCCCCGGAGCAGTGCAATCTCAATATCCCCTTTGGGGTGACCCAAGGTGGTTTGAGCTTTGCTGTAGGAAGATTCAATTAGTTTCACTACAGGCTCCGGGATGCCCTTTCGAAGCAGGGCCCATCTGATTGCATCATGGGGGACTGTGTCGAAGGCCTTGGAAATATCGAGCTGTACTCCGACACCGCCCCCCTGCTCTTTCATTCGCTTCACGATCCCGTATAGGGTCTGGACGTTCGTGAAGCACCCCGCTTCGGGCACGAACCCTTTCTGACGAGGACTGAGTTTGATCGTCCTCCGCACTCGCTTGTCTATAATGCCCCAAAATATTTTGCTGACAAGCGAGATGATTGTTATTGGGCGGTAGTTAGTTGCCCTTGATGTGTCTTTGCCCTCCTTTGGGATGAGGGTAGTACGGTTGTTGCACCAATCTCCTGGAATCATGCCAGAGACCAGAACGCAATTTAGCAGGCCAGCTACTAGTTGCCGTTTCACTGATCCCTGGACATGCGACCACTTCACTCCATCAGGCCCTGGAGCGGTGGCCCTTTTGATCTTACTCATGCGCCTGCGCACGTCCATCTCTGAAATTGGCGTTAAAATTTGGTCCGCCCGGATCGGGACGGGCTGCACATCGTCAACAGATAGCTCCTCTACCCGGGTAGGAAGCTTGGTGCCCCACAACGAGTTGTAGAGATCCTCGACCTCCTCCCGGATAAGTTCGCGTCCATTTTCTTCTGTGTGGTCCGACTCTGTCCGGACGTGTTTAGCTAACAGGGCAGGATCTTTGTGGTATAAGTCCTGCGTGCGAGCGTAGCGGTATCTTTTGTATGCTCGCTTCCTACCCTGTTTGGTCGGCTTTCGTCGACCTGTATTGGAGCCGGTTGAGGCTTCTGGTATTAGTATTTTCGTGAGCAGCTGGCTGATCTCGTCTATCTCCTTCTGCGTGGATGGACCGGATTTTATCCTCACCACTAGGTCCAGTTCCTCCTTCGAGATCTCGCCTACCTCCCATCCTGTGAGGTACTGCTTGATGGCCTCTCTCCAGTGGTGACATTCCGGAGAGGGGTCCGAGGTTGCAGGACTAACCTCTTTTACTTTGTTTTGAGCCGGGATCTTGCCAGATAGATCCTCGCTCGGTGGTGTATTAGCTGTTTTTGGCGAGCTAGTTGGCGCCGATATGTCCTTGGTGTTGTTGGAGGGTGGGGTTTCCGTGTTGCCACGTTCACCCCTGTCGAGGTGCTGAGCACCCCTCGGCGATTTTCTTGTTGAGGCTGGCGTGGCTGGGCCACTGCTAGCTCGTCCCTCACGAGACCCAGTGGGACCACCCACACTGGATCGTCGAGAGTTTAAGCTCCTATTTAGGATTTCGCTGCGTTTCGCAGCGAGGCGTCGGAGGTACGCCGGCTCCCTTCTCTTATCTCGAATTTGCTTTAAGTCCTTACTTGGGAGTTTTTCAGCGATCTTTATGTTTATCATCGGGTCATCCGGAGCAAGCTCCGCCTCCGTCTTGGTCATAAGAATTACCTCCGCTGCGGTAAAACCTTTTCCCGACCTGGGGACATCAGGTTTCTCGACTGGAACTCTTTCGGCGTTCCGCGCGGCAGGATGGCTGTGACTCTTATGCACAGATAATAACCCTCTTTGTGTAGTAAAGGACTTACTACAGAGCTCGCATTTTAGCCCTCCCCCCACTGGTTGGGGTGGTCCAGGGCACTTAGGCACATGACATACGGCCGATTGTTTCCTTTCGTATTTCTTGCCGCACCCTCGGCATTCGAAAACAAGCTCGGCCTCACTGTGCCTAGTTTGATGGTGTCGAACAGAGTTGTTAATGTCGACAGCCATGTAGTCCCCTCCGGGTCCTGCCAGGCAGAGCTCACACCTGGTGGCCACGAAGGGAACGAGTATACGGTAGATCCTTGACGTCATCCGGTCGTCATCATTGGTGTCCTGAGGGACGCTAGCCGAAGCTTGCGCATGGGAGGTGGCGACACCTTGCTCTCCCATGTCCGAGGCTTCCAAACAGAGATCATTTTTAGCGAATCAGGGTTAGACGGACGACAGGGGGAGCTGGCCCCTGTTTAACGCCCCGGAGTAGTGCAATCTCAATGTCCCCTTTGGGGTTACCCAAGGTGGTTTGAGCTTTGCCGTAGGAAGATTCGATTAGTTTCACTACGGGCTCCGGGGTGCCCTTTCGAAGTAGGGCCCATCTAATTGCATCATGGGGGACTGTGTCGAAGGCCTTGGAAATGTCGAGCTGAACTCCGACACCGCCCCCCTGCTCTTTCATTCGCTTCACGATCCCGTATAGGGTCTGGACGTTCGTGAAGCACCCCGCTTCGGGCACGAACCCTTTTTGTCGAGGACTGAATTTGATCGTCCTACGCACTCGCTTGTCTATTATGCCCCAAAATATTCTGCTGACAAGCGAGCTGATAGTTATTGGGCGGTAGTTAGTTGCCCTTGATGTGTCTTTGCCCTCCTTGGGGATGAGGGTAGTACGGTTGTTACACCAATCTCTTGGAATCATGCCAGAGACCAGAACGCAGTTTAGTAGGCCAGCTACTAGTTGCTGTTTCACTGATCCTTGGACATGCGACCACTTTACTCCGTCAGGCCCCGGAGCAGTGGCCCTTTTGATCTTTCTTATGCGCCTGCGCACATCCAACTCTGAGATTGGCGTTAGTATTTGTTCTGCCCGGATTGGGTCGGGCAGCACATCGCCAGCGGACAGTTCGCTCATCCGGGTAGGAAGCCTGGTGCCCCACAACGAGTTGTAAAGGTCCTCGACCTCCTCCCGGACAAGTTCGTGTCCGTTGACTTCTGTGAAGTCCGACCCTGCCCGGACGTGTTTTAATAGCAGGGCAGGATCCCTGTTGTATAAGTCCTGCGTGCGAGCGTATCGGTATCTTTTCGCTGCTCGCTTTCTGCCCTGTTTGGCCGACTTGCGTCGGCCTGTCCCGGAGCCGTTTGTGGCTTCCGGCACTAGAAATTTATTAAGCAGCAGGCAGATCTCGTCTATCTCTGCCTGTTTTACGGGACTGGACTTCATCCTTTTAGCTAGTTCCAGTCCCTCCTCAGAGATCTTGTCGATCTCCCACACTGCGAGGTGCTGCTTAATTGCCTCTCTCCAGTCGTGACATACTGGGGTGAGGTCAGAGGTTGCAGGACTAACCTCTCTTGTTTTGTTGTGAGTCGGGGCCTCGCCAGTTGGGCCCTCACTCGGCAGTGTGTTTTTCTCGTTTTTGGCGTTCTAGCCGCGGCCGGTGCGGCTGAGATAGTTACTGGGGGGGTTCCCGTGTCACCGGGTTCTTCCTCATTTAGATGTTTGGTTTTCACCGGCGTTTTTGTTGTTAAGACTGGCTTGGTTAGCCCACTGCTAGCTCGCCCTTCTCGTGAGCCAGTGGGACCACCCACACTGGATCGCCGAGAGGTTAGGCTTCTGTTCAGTATTTCACTGCGCTTGGCAGCGACGCGTCGGAGGTACGGTGGCTCCCTTCTCTTATTTGCTTTAGGTCCTTATTTGGGAGCCGTTCGGCTATTTTAAAATTGATTGTTATGTCGTCCGGAGCAAGCTCCGCCTCCGTTTTGATCATAAGGATCACTTCCGCTGCGGAGAAGCCTTTTCCCGACCTGGGGACATCAGGCTTTGCTACTGGAACTCGTTCAATGTTCCGCGCGGCTGGATGACTGTGACTCTTATGTACTGATAGCCCACGTTTTGTAGCATAGGACTTGCTACAGACCTCACACGTGTGCCCTTCCCTGACAAGTGGGGATGGTCCCGGGCATTTTGGCACATGGCATACTGCTGAATGTTTGTTCTCGTACTGCTTGCCGCACCTGCGGCATTCAAATACGAGCTCGGCATCACTGTGTCTTGTCCTGTGATGTCGGACAGCGTTACTGATATCAACTGCCATGTAGTCCTCTCCGGGTCCAGAGAGGCAGAGCTCACACCTCACGGGCTCGAAGGGGACGAGAATTAGAAATGTCCTGTGTAGTAATGCTTGGTCGTCAACAGTGGTGTCCTGAGGGACGCCAGCCGAGGCTGACGCATGGGAGGCGACACCTTGCTGTCCCATGTCCGAGGCATCCAAACAGTGGTCATTTTTAGCAAATCAAGGGTAAACAAGCGACAGAGGGGAGCTGGCCTCCTGCCGCCCAGGTCAACATAAATGCTGGAAGGCCTGTCTGGTATTGGCTCGGGGCGGGTGTACCAAGGCCCCTTTTACCGGCGGGCACGTGAGCTTTCCCAAGGCTCGGACGTGCCAGACTTGGCCGTTGGGGTCGTCATTACAACGGCCCCTTCGCAACATCGCTCTCGAAGAGCCGATGCCGAGCAACCATGACACTTAAGAGAGTCCAAGCCCGTTCCCTTGGCAGTGGTTTCGCTAGATAGTAGATAGGGACAGTGGGAATCTCGTTAATCCATTCATGCGCGTCACTAATTAGATGACGAGGCATTTGGCTATTATCTGCGCGCACACGGGTGTGCGCGGACTTCCCACGTTGGAGGTGTGGTAACCTGGATGTTGAGGTAGTTTAAGACCCGTGGCTTGCCCCGACTTCGCCTGCGGGTCTGCGAGATCCACACTGTCCCAGGCGTCGTTGACGTCAGGGATCATTTTTCAACGACTGTACACGATGTGTGTGGTGTGGTCCCAGGCGAATTGCCTGATGCTGGATCAGGCTGTGTTGTCCCTTGTTTCGGAAGCTGTTAGGTAGTATGGAATGGTAGTACGGCGGTGTTGCGGCGGTTAGTACGTGCCGTGTGAGACCTCGCTGCGGAGCGCCTGGGCACTTCGCTTCTTGGTCCCTGGCCGGCTGTGTGTGTAGTACGGTTGAGTAGTACTTGGCCTCGGGCACGGGGCTGAGCCAGCCCCGTGCGTCGGTCCTTGTTGTTGTTCTACAACAGATAATAAATAAATAAGTTAGTATAGTACGTGTCGTTGCGTCTAAGAGCTTCTGTTAGGGATTTTGTATTGCTTGAGACAATCGTGTACGCAATAATTTCGTCTTTTTCCACGGTACGACGTGCCTATACGGGTCCGTCGTAATCAAGAAAGGTATGGTAGAGCTCCAGGAGCTCCGCAATGCTATCAGAGAGATTGTTTTATGATCTTCTCTGCGCCGAATCCCTAGGGTGTATAGGGCCTTTCGGGTAAACGGCGGCATTGCGCCCGTATGACCCACCACTATGGGTAGGTGCGCGGCAGTCTCGGTACCGTGGAGCTGAGCCACTAAAGGGAGAATGGGCTCATAGGTCGATATTTTCTCCTCCGCCGCTTCCAGGAGGCTCCGCCCGTATTCGCGGCGGACGGTGACGTCGACCACGAACACCCCGGCCTCATTCTTAATGACGAGGTCGGGTTTGAGCTTCGCTCCGTTTGGAAGGGTGAAGGTGCCCTCTGTAGTTACAGTGCTCTTCCCCTTTTGTCTTTCGAGAACATCTTTTTCGATGAACTCCTTGATCTCATCGTGCCGGCGGATCCTGGAAGCTTTCGTATAAGTACAACCTCCAAGGATGTGCGCAAGTGTTTCTTTTGCTGCCTTACATTTTCGGCACATCACATCCGCCTGTGGGATGGCTCTGTTGAGGCTGGTCCTGTTGCCTCCCGAATTTGCGCGCAGCTGCAAGGCGATGACAAGGCGGCATGGCTTCAGGAGCTTCATATCCGTAAGGAATGCGTTCCCGATTGGGTCACCTTTATGGCTAGCCACGCTGCGTCCTTGCGCTGTGAGCGCACCCCACTTCTCCAACTCCCCGCGCTGGCATCCGGCTTTGTGCTGGCTCAGCTGTGCTTTAGTGCACGGATATGTGAGCCGGATGCTTTTTGCGATCGCTGCGAACCTGGCACGTGAAGGTTCGCTTTGCGCGAGGTGTTTAATGATTGGGTCCTCAGATTTTTGCATCTTGAGGCCCAGGCTCAGCGTCACTCTCGGAACCAGGTGTTCCAAGCGCGCCATACCCAACCCCCATCTTTTCCTGCTGCAGTAGATGAGCCCGTCCGTTATACTTATGGGCAGGTGCATGAAGGTCTTGATTGCACCGCGAATTTCCGAGTCAAGGGCTCTCAACCTTGCTCTAGATGGAACTGCAAGGATTAACTGGTGCAGGTAGTGGGGGAGCAGGTATATCTGCAGTAGCTGTAATTTCTGATCGGGTTTCAGAGGCAGAGCCTTTAGCCTCTTTAACGTGTTTAGCAGCTGTTGGTCATTGTTTTTGAATCCCGACCAGGGAGAATATTCAATGCCAAGGTATGTGATGTATTGATCTGCCTTCATACTCGGTATGCGGACCCCTAGATGTTCTATTCCAGGGTCGCTCACAGACCACGTGTCCCGGTGCTTTTTGATCATGAAGGATAGGCACTTGCTAGCAGCAATGCCCATCCCTAATGCCTCCAAGTACCCGACCACGCGATCCATAAGTGCCTGGGCACCTGCGGCATCTTGTGCGAACAGGAATAGGTCGTCCGCGAAGGCCATGGACGATATTTGGGTTCCGTCTCCCAGCGGGAACCCCGGCATTTCTTCTAAGGACTCTAAAAGGCTATCCAGAATTAGATTAAATATTAGTGGAGAGAGCGGGTCTCCTTGCTTGACGCCCCGGAGCAACTTGATCTCGATATCCCCTTTGGGGTGTCCCAATTTGGTTCGAGAATCGCCGTAGGATGACTCAATCAACCTCACTACGGCCTCCGGGGCACCCTTCCGAAGTAGGGCCCATCTGATCGCCTCGTGGGGCACCGTGTCGAATGCCTTAGAAATGTCGAGTTGTACTCCGACACCGCCCCCACGTTCCTTCATACGCTTCACCACCCCGTATAGGGTCTGAACATTGGTGAAGCACCCTGCTTCGGGCACGAACCCTTTCTGTCTAGGACATATTTTTATTGTCCTACGCACCCGCTCGTCTATTATGCCCCAAAAGAATCTGCTGACGAGCGAGCTTATTGTTATAGGGCGGTAATTGGTTGCCCTTGCTTTGTTTTTGCCTTTTTTGGGGATTAGGGTAGTACGGTTGGTTCGCCAATCACCTGGAATCATGCCCGAGACCAGAACGCAATTTAGTAGGCCAGCTACTAGTTGCTGTTTCACTGGTCCCTGGACATGCGACCACTTTACTCCGTCAGGCCCCGGAGCAGTGGCCCTTTTGATCCGTTTTATTCGCCTGCGCACATCCAGCTCTGTGATTGGCTTTAGTATTTCTTCCGCCCGAACGGCTTCCGGCAGCACTTCACCAGCGGCCAGTTCCCCCACCCGGGTGGAAAGCTTGGTGCCCCACAACGAGTTGTAGAGCTCCTCGACCTCCCCCCGGTTTGTTACCTACTAAAAAGAACAGATTTGAAGTGTTACAATATTCATCTGATGATGAAACTAAAATCAGATAGTGACTCTATGCCAGAATTGATTTGGAATGATGTGAGTGATGAAGAGGATGAACTGCCGCCATGAATTAAATTTACTGTTGGAGACAAGAATGTTGGTCTTAAATTTCAAGACAAAGACGTCGAGCCAATAAATTTATATAAAAAATATATTTCACCGATGAACTTGCGCGACCATCAACATCAAATTTGGAGAATCGACCATCAAACATCAACATCAACAAAAAAAAAAAAAAATCAACAAAGAAAATTGAAAAATGAAATATTCACTGAAATTTGTATTTTTTTAATAAATACATTTCAAATTTTAATGATAAAATTAATTACAGTCTATTTTATTCATAAAAATGATATGTTATTATTTAATTTTACAGATTCAGATAACTAATATTTAATTTGGAATTAAACTTTGATTTCTGACTTGAAAAAATAAATATCCATTTGCGTTAAGTTCGATTTTTTTAGATCGGGATATTTTTTATCGATATTAATGTAGTAAAATGGAATAAATTCCTTAAAATAATATGGAATGAAAACGATTAAAAGAAAACTTCATTTAATTGCTTCTATACATATTTTATTTTCAATTGTATTTAACAATCATAAAAAGAAAAAAGAAATTCTTCAAATTTTGTTAAGCAGCTGGCAGATCTCGTCTATCTCTGCCTGTTTTATGGGACTGGACTTCATCCTCATTGCCAGTTCCAGTCCCTCCTCAGAGATCTTGTCGATCTCCCACACTGTGAGGTGCTGCTTAATCGCCTCTCTCCAGTCGTGACATACTGGGGAGGGGTCGGAGGTTGCAGGACTAACCTCTTCATTTTTATCTTGAGCCGGGGCCTCGCCAGAAAGGTCCTCGCTCAGTAGTGTGTTTCTCGTGTTTGGCGTGCTAGCCGAGGCCGGTGCGGCTAAGATGTTTGCTGGGGGGGTTCCCGTGTCACCGAGTTCCCCTCGTCTAGGTGTTGGGTTTTCACCGGCGATTTTGCTGTTGAGCCTGGCGTGGTTGGACCACAGCTAGCTCGCTCCTCTCGAGTGCCAGTGGGACCACCCACACTGGATCGCCGAGAGATTAGACTTTTATTGAGGATTTCGCTGCGCTTGGCAGCGACGCGCCGGAGGTACGCTGGCTCCTTTCTTTTGTCCCTTATTTGTTTCAAGTCCTTGTTAGGGAGCCGTTCAGCTATTTTAAAATTTATTGTGAGATCGTCCGGAGCAAGCTCCGCCTCCGTTTTGATCATAAGAATCACTTCCGCAGCGGAGAAGCCTTTTCCCGACCTGGGGACATCAGGCTTTACTACTGGAACTCTTTCTATGTTCCGCGCGGCTGGATGACTGTGACTCTTATGTATTGATAGTCCACGTTTTGTAGCATAGGACTTGCTACAGAGCTCACACGTTAGCCCTTCCCTAACGAGTGGGGATGGTCCAGGGCATTTAGGCACATGGCATACTGCTGATTGTTTCTTCTCGTATTGCTTGCCGCACCTGCGGCATTCAAATACGAGCTTGGCATCACTGTGCCTTGTCCTGTGATGCCGGACAGCGTTACTGATATCTACTGCCATGTAGTCCCCTCCAGGGCCAGAGAGGCAGAGCTCACACCTCCCGGGCTCGAAGGGGACGAGAATAAGAAATGTCCTGTGTATCGCTTGGTTGTCAACAGTGGTGTCCTGAGGGCCAGCCGGAGCTGGCGCATGGGAGGCGACACCTTGCTGTCCCATGTCCGAGGCTTCCAAATTGTGGTCATTGTTAGCAAGTCAAGGTAATAGGCGACAGGGGGAGCTGGCCCCCTGCCGCACCGGGCAACATAAATGTGACTTGGCCTGTCTGGTATTGGCTCGGGGCGGGTTTCGAGGCCCCTATACCGGCGGGCACGTGAGCTTTCCCAAGGCTCGGACGTTCCAGACTTGGCCGTTGGGGTCGTCATTACAACGGCCCTTCGCAACATCGCTCTCGAAGAGCCGATGCCGAGCAACCATGACACTTAAGAGAGTCCAAGCCCGTTCCCTTGGCAATGGTTTCGCTAGATAGTAGATAGGGACAGTGGGAATCTCGTTAATCCATTCATGCGCGTCACTAATTAGATGACGAGGCATTTGGCTATATTCTACGCGCACACGAGTGTGCACGAACTTCCCACGTTGGAGGTGTGGTAACCTGGATGTTGGGGTTTGATTGAGATCCACAGGCTGCTTCCTGTTTCGCCTGCGGATCTGACGAGACCCCACTGTCCCCTGTGCTGCGGCTTCAGGGAACATTGTGCAGCGCTACGCGATGTATCGTGTTTAGCGTGTGGGGTCTCGGGCAAGTCGGCTCAGTCTCGCTACGGTGTCCACCCCTGGGACGGCAGCGATTTGTTAGTGCGCGCCTTTAGTACGTATATGTTGCGATTTGTTAGTACGCGTGCAGCCCGATGCCCGGGGTTCGGGGCGGCGAGCGCTCCTCACGCCGGTCGTCGAGCTGTTGGTTCTGCAGTACGAGTATTAGTACGTGCCAGAGCTGGGGACGCAGAGGCCCCGTGCGCTGGCCCTTATCAGCTATTTAATAAGTTAGTGGGGCCTAGACTGCCGCGAGGTCAGTCTTAGGTAGTACGTTTAGTTTCATTTAATGGCTTCCGCCAGGGGTGAGCACCGCAGATAGCGGCTCGACATTGCTCAAGACAATCGTGTAGCAATTTTTGGTCTCCAACTTTTTGTTCTGCCTATACGGGTCCGTCGTAGTCCAAGAAAGCGTGATATAGCTCGAGAGAGCTCCGCAATGCCATCAGAGAGATCGTCTTGTGGTCGTCTCTGCGCCGGATACCTAGGGTGTAAAGGGCCTTTAGTGTAACCGGCGGCATTGCGCCCGTATGCCCCACCACGATGGGTAGGTGCGCGGCAGTTTCGGCGCCGTGTAACTGAGCAACTTGTGGGAGTATGGGCTCATATGTCTTAATTTTCTCCTCCATCGCTTCCATGAGGCTTCGCCCATCTTCGCGGCGGACGGTGACGTCGACCACGAAGACCCCGACCTGGTTCTTAATGATTAGGTCGGGTTTGAGTTTGTCCCCGGTTGGAAGGGTGAAGGTGCCCTCGGTTGTTACGGTGCTCCCTTCGTTGTATTTGAGTACATTGCCTTCTATGTACTCTTTGATTTGGTCGTGCCGGCGGATTCTTGACGCTTTGGTGAAAGTGCAGCCTCCAAGGATGTGGGCCAGAGTCTCCTTGGCAGTCTTGCACTTGCGGCAAGATACGTCCGCCTGTGGGATTGCTCGGTTGAGGCTGGTTTTATTGCCTCCTCCTGAGTTGGCACGTAGCTGCAAGGCGGTGATGAGGCGACATGGCTTCAGAAGCTTCGTGTCCAGCAAGAACGAGTTTCCAACTTTGTCACCGACGTGTGAAGCCACACCGCGTCCTTGAGCTCGGAGCTCACCCCCACTTCTTCAGTTCCTCGCGACGGCATTGCGTCTTGAATTTGCTCAGTTACTTATCTGTAACAGGATAGGTTAGACGAATGCTCTTGGCGATTGCAGTGAGTCTGGCACTGGTAGACTCACTGGTCGCGAGAAATTTTTCAACTGGGTCTTCAGATTGTGTCATCTTCCAACCCAGGCTCAGCGTCACTCTAGGAACGAGGTGTTCCAGGCGCGGCGTACCCAATCCCCCATCTTTTCTGCCGCAGTAGATTAGCCCGTCCGCGATGCTTCTGGGCAGATGCATGAATTCTTTTATAGCACCGCGGATCTGTAAGTCTAGGGCCCTGAGCCTTGCTTTTGCTGGGACAGCAAGGATCCACTGATACAGAAAGTGGGGAATCAGATACGTCTGCAATAGATGCAGCTTCTGATCTGGCTTGAGAGGCAGAGCCTTTAGCCTCTTTAGTGTTTTAAGTAGTAAATGATCGTTGTTCTTGAAGCCAGACCAGGGTGAATACTCGATGCCGAGGTATGTGATGTATTCATCAGCCTTCATGCTCGGAACGCGGACCCCTTGATGTTCTATTCCAGGGTCGCTCATTGACCATGTTTTGTGATGCTTCGTGATCTTAAAGGACAGGCACTTGCTAGTAGCAATGCCCATGCCTAGCGCATCTAAGTAGTGGACCACATGGTTCATGAGTGCCTGGGCACCTGCGTCGTCCTGAGCAAATAAGAAAAGGTCATCCGCGAAGGTCATGGATGATATTTGGGTTCCGTCACCCAGCGGAAACCCCGGCATGTTTTCCAAGGACTCTAGAAGTTTATCCAGAACCAGATTAAATAGAAGGGGAGATAGTGGGTCTCCTGTTTAACTCCCGGAGCAGTGCAATCTCAATATCCCCTTTGGGGTGACCCAAGGTGGTTTGAGCTTTGCTGTAGGAAGATTCAATTAGTTTCACTACAGGCTCCGGGATGCCCTTTCGAAGCAGGGCCCATCTGATTGCATCATGGGGGACTGTGTCGAAGGCCTTGGAAATATCGAGCTGTACTCCGACACCGCCCCCCTGCTCTTTCATTCGCTTCACGATCCCGTATAGGGTCTGGACGTTCGTGAAGCACCCCGCTTCGGGCACGAACCCTTTCTGACGAGGACTGAGTTTGATCGTCCTCCGCACTCGCTTGTCTATAATGCCCCAAAATATTTTGCTGACAAGCGAGATGATTGTTATTGGGCGGTAGTTAGTTGCCCTTGATGTGTCTTTGCCCTCCTTTGGGATGAGGGTAGTACGGTTGTTGCACCAATCTCCTGGAATCATGCCAGAGACCAGAACGCAATTTAGCAGGCCAGCTACTAGTTGCCGTTTCACTGATCCCTGGACATGCGACCACTTCACTCCATCAGGCCCTGGAGCGGTGGCCCTTTTGATCTTACTCATGCGCCTGCGCACGTCCATCTCTGAAATTGGCGTTAAAATTTGGTCCGCCCGGATCGGGACGGGCTGCACATCGTCAACAGATAGCTCCTCTACCCGGGTAGGAAGCTTGGTGCCCCACAACGAGTTGTAGAGATCCTCGACCTCCTCCCGGATAAGTTCGCGTCCATTTTCTTCTGTGTGGTCCGACCCTGTCCGGACGTGTTTAGCTAACAGGGCAGGATCTTTGTGGTATAAGTCCTGCGTGCGAGCGTAGCGGTATCTTTTGTATGCTCGCTTCCTACCCTGTTTGGTCGGCTTTCGTCGACCTGTATTGGAGCCGGTTGAGGCTTCTGGTATTAGTATTTTCGTGAGCAGCTGGCTGATCTCGTCTATCTCCTTCTGCGTGGATGGACCGGATTTTATCCTCACCACTAGGTCCAGTTCCTCCTTCGAGATCTCGCCTACCTCCCATCCTGTGAGGTACTGCTTGATGGCCTCTCTCCAGTGGTGACATTCCGGAGAGGGGTCCGAGGTTGCAGGACTAACCTCTTTTACTTTGTTTTGAGCCGGGATCTTGCCAGATAGATCCTCGCTCGGTGGTGTATTAGCTGTTTTTGGCGAGCTAGTTGGCGCCGATATGTCCTTGGTGTTGTTGGAGGGTGGGGTTTCCGTGTTGCCACGTTCACCCCTGTCGAGGTGCTGAGCACCCCTCGGCGATTTTCTTGTTGAGGCTGGCGTGGCTGGGCCACTGCTAGCTCGTCCCTCACGAGACCCAGTGGGACCACCCACACTGGATCGTCGAGAGTTTAAGCTCCTATTTAGGATTTCGCTGCGTTTCGCAGCGAGGCGTCGGAGGTACGCCGGCTCCCTTCTCTTATCTCGAATTTGCTTTAAGTCCTTACTTGGGAGTTTTTCAGCGATCTTTATGTTTATCATCGGGTCATCCGGAGCAAGCTCCGCCTCCGTCTTGGTCATAAGAATTACCTCCGCTGCGGTAAAACCTTTTCCCGACCTGGGGACATCAGGTTTCTCGACTGGAACTCTTTCGGCGTTCCGCGCGGCAGGATGGCTGTGACTCTTATGCACAGATAACCCTCTTTGTGTAGTAAAGGACTTACTACAGAGCTCGCATTTTAGCCCTCCCCCCACTGGTTGGGGTGGTCCAGGGCACTTAGGCACATGACATACGGCCGATTGTTTCCTTTCGTATTTCTTGCCGCACCCTCGGCATTCGAAAACAAGCTCGGCCTCACTGTGCCTAGTTTGATGGTGTCGAACAGAGTTGTTAATGTCGACAGCCATGTAGTCCCCTCCGGGTCCTGCCAGGCAGAGCTCACACCTGGTGGCCACGAAGGGAACGAGTATACGGTAGATCCTTGACGTCATCCGGTCGTCATCATTGGTGTCCTGAGGGACGCTAGCCGAAGCTTGCGCATGGGAGGTGGCGACACCTTGCTCTCCCATGTCCGAGGCTTCCAAACAGAGATCATTTTTAGCGAATCAGGGTTAGACGGACGACAGGGGGAGCTGGCCCCTGTTTAACGCCCCGGAGTAGTGCAATCTCAATGTCCCCTTTGGGGTTACCCAAGGTGGTTTGAGCTTTGCCGTAGGAAGATTCGATTAGTTTCACTACGGGCTCCGGGGTGCCCTTTCGAAGTAGGGCCCATCTAATTGCATCATGGGGGACTGTGTCGAAGGCCTTGGAAATGTCGAGCTGAACTCCGACACCGCCCCCCTGCTCTTTCATTCGCTTCACGATCCCGTATAGGGTCTGGACGTTCGTGAAGCACCCCGCTTCGGGCACGAACCCTTTTTGTCGAGGACTGAATTTGATCGTCCTACGCACTCGCTTGTCTATTATGCCCCAAAATATTCTGCTGACAAGCGAGCTGATAGTTATTGGGCGGTAGTTAGTTGCCCTTGATGTGTCTTTGCCCTCCTTGGGGATGAGGGTAGTACGGTTGTTACACCAATCTCTTGGAATCATGCCAGAGACCAGAACGCAGTTTAGTAGGCCAGCTACTAGTTGCTGTTTCACTGATCCTTGGACATGCGACCACTTTACTCCGTCAGGCCCCGGAGCAGTGGCCCTTTGATCTTTCTTATGCGCCTGCGCACATCCAACTCTGAGATTGGCGTTAGTATTTGTTCTGCCCGGATTGGGTCGGGCAGCACATCGCCAGCGGACAGTTCGCTCATCCGGGTAGGAAGCCTGGTGCCCCACAACGAGTTGTAAAGGTCCTCGACCTCCTCCCGGACAAGTTCGTGTCCGTTGACTTCTGTGAAGTCCGACCCTGCCCGGACGTGTTTTAATAGCAGGGCAGGATCCCTGTTGTATAAGTCCTGCGTGCGAGCGTATCGGTATCTTTTCGCTGCTCGCTTTCTGCCCTGTTTGGCCGACTTGCGTCGGCCTGTCCCGGAGCCGTTTGTGGCTTCCGGCACTAGAAATTTATTAAGCAGCAGGCAGATCTCGTCTATCTCTGCCTGTTTTACGGGACTGGACTTCATCCTTTTAGCTAGTTCCAGTCCCTCCTCAGAGATCTTGTCGATCTCCACACTGCGAGGTGCTGCTTAATTGCCTCTCTCCAGTCGTGACATACTGGGGTGAGGTCAGAGGTTGCAGGACTAACCTCTCTTGTTTTGTTGTGAGTCGGGGCCTCGCCAGTTGGGCCCTCACTCGGCAGTGTGTTTTTCTCGTTTGGCGTGCTAGCCGCGGCCGGTGCGGCTGAGATAGTTACTGGGGGGGTTCCCGTGTCACCGGGTTCTTCCTCATTTAGATGTTTGGTTTTCACCGGCGTTTTTGTTGTTAAGACTGGCTTGGTTAGCCCACTGCTAGCTCGCCCTTCTCGTGAGCCAGTGGGACCACCCACACTGGATCGCCGAGAGGTTAGGCTTCTGTTCAGTATTTCACTGCGCTTGGCAGCGACGCGTCGGAGGTACGGTGGCTCCCTTCTCTTGTCTCTTATTTGCTTTAGGTCCTTATTTGGGAGCCGTTCGGCTATTTTAAAATTGATTGTTATGTCGTCCGGAGCAAGCTCCGCCTCCGTTTTGATCATAAGGATCACTTCCGCTGCGGAGAAGCCTTTTCCCGACCTGGGGACATCAGGCTTTGCTACTGGAACTCGTTCAATGTTCCGCGCGGCTGGATGACTGTGACTCTTATGTACTGATAGCCCACGTTTTGTAGCATAGGACTTGCTACAGACCTCACACGTGTGCCCTTCCCTGACAAGTGGGGATGGTCCCGGGCATTTTGGCACATGGCATACTGCTGAATGTTTGTTCTCGTACTGCTTGCCGCACCTGCGGCATTCAAATACGAGCTCGGCATCACTGTGTCTTGTCCTGTGATGTCGGACAGCGTTACTGATATCAACTGCCATGTAGTCCTCTCCGGGTCCAGAGAGGCAGAGCTCACACCTCACGGGCTCGAAGGGGACGAGAATTAGAAATGTCCTGTGTAGTAATGCTTGGTCGTCAACAGTGGTGTCCTGAGGGACGCCAGCCGAGGCTGACGCATGGGAGGCGACACCTTGCTGTCCCATGTCCGAGGCATCCAAACAGTGGTCATTTTTAGCAAATCAAGGGTAAACAGGCGACAGAGGGGAGCTGGCCTCCTGCCGCCCAGGTCAACATAAATGCTGGAAGGCCTGTCTGGTATTGGCTCGGGGCGGGTGTACCAAGGCCCCTTTTACCGGCGGGCACGTGAGCTTTCCCAAGGCTCGGACGTGCCAGACTTGGCCGTTGGGGTCGTCATTACAACGGCCCCTTCGCAACATCGCTCTCGAAGAGCCGATGCCGAGCAACCATGACACTTAAGAGAGTCCAAGCCCGTTCCCTTGGCAGTGGTTTCGCTAGATAGTAGATAGGGACAGTGGGAATCTCGTTAATCCATTCATGCGCGTCACTAATTAGATGACGAGGCATTTGGCTATTATCTGCGCGCACACGGGTGTGCGCGGACTTCCCACGTTGGAGGTGTGGTAACCTGGATGTTGAGGTAGTTTAAGACCCGTGGCTTGCCCCGACTTCGCCTGCGGGTCTGCGAGATCCACACTGTCCCAGGCGTCGTTGACGTCAGGGATCATTTTTCAACGACTGTACACGATGTGTGTGGTGTGGTCCCAGGCGAATTGCCTGATGCTGGATCAGGCTGTGTTGTCCCTTGTTTCGGAAGCTGTTAGGTAGTATGGAATGGTAGTACGGCTGTGTTGCGGCGGTTAGTACGTGCCGTGTGAGACCTCGCTGCGGAGCGCCTGGGCACTTCGCTTCTTGGTCCCTGGCCGGCTGTGTGTGTAGTACGGTTGAGTAGTACTTGGCCTCGGGCACGGGGCTGAGCCAGCCCCGTGCGTCGGTCCTTGTTGTTGTTCTACAACAGATAATAAATAAATAAGTTAGTATAGTACGTGTCGTTGCGTCTAAGAGCTTCTGTTAGGGATTTTGTATTGCTTGAGACAATCGTGTACGCAATAATTTCGTCTTTTTCCACGGTACGACGTGCCTATACGGGTCCGTCGTAATCAAGAAAGGTATGGTAGAGCTCCAGGGAGCTCCGCAATGCTATCAGAGAGATTGTTTTATGATCTTCTCTGCGCCGAATCCCTAGGGTGTATAGGGCCTTTCGGGTAAACGGCGGCATTGCGCCCGTATGACCCACCACTATGGGTAGGTGCGCGGCAGTCTCGGTACCGTGGAGCTGAGCCACTAAGGGGAGAATGGGCTCATAGGTCGATATTTTCTCCTCCGCCGCTTCCAGGAGGCTCCGCCCGTATTCGCGGCGGACGGTGACGTCGACCACGAACACCCCGGCCTCATTCTTAATGACGAGGTCGGGTTTGAGCTTCGCTCCGTTTGGAAGGGTGAAGGTGCCCTCTGTAGTTACAGTGCTCTTCCCCTTTTGTCTTTCGAGAACATCTTTTTCGATGAACTCCTTGATCTCATCGTGCCGGCGGATCCTGGAAGCTTTCGTATAAGTACAACCTCCAAGGATGTGCGCAAGTGTTTCTTTTGCTGCCTTACATTTTCGGCACATCACATCCGCCTGTGGGATGGCTCTGTTGAGGCTGGTCCTGTTGCCTCCCGAATTTGCGCGCAGCTGCAAGGCGGTGACAAGGCGGCATGGCTTCAGGAGCTTCATATCCGTAAGGAATGCGTTCCCGATTGGGTCACCTTTATGGCTAGCCACGCTGCGTCCTTGCGCTGTGAGCGCACCCCACTTCTCCAACTCCCCGCGCTGGCATCCGGCTTTGTGCTGGCTCAGCTGTGCTTTAGTGCACGGATATGTGAGCCGGATGCTTTTTGCGATCGCTGCGAACCTGGCACGTGAAGGTTCGCTTTGCGCGAGGTGTTTAATGATTGGGTCCTCAGATTTTTGCATCTTGAGGCCCAGGCTCAGCGCCACTCTCGGAACCAGGTGTTCCAAGCGCGCCATACCCAACCCCCCATCTTTCCTGCTGCAGTGGATGAGCCCGTCCGTTATGCTCATGGGCAGGTGCATAAAGGTCTTGATTGCACCGCGGATTTCCGAGTCAAGGGCCCTCAACCTTGCTCTAGATGGAACTGCAAGGATTAACTGATGCAGGTAGTGGGGAGCAGGTATGTCTGCAGTAGCTGCAGCTTCTGATCGGGCTTCAGAGGCAGAGTCTTTAGCCTCTTTAGTGTGTTTAGCAGCTGATGATCGTTGTTTTTGAATCCCGACCAGGGAGAATATTCAATGCCAAGGTATGTAATGTGTTGATCTGCCTTCATACTAGGTATGCGGACTCCTAGATGTTCTATTTCAGGGTCACCCACAGACCACGTGTCCCGGTGCTTTTTGATCATGAAGGATAGGCACTTGCTAGTAGCAATGCCCATCCCTAATGCCTCCAAGTACCCGACCACGCGATCCATAAGTGCCTGGGCACCTGCTGCATCTTGTGCGAACAGGAATAGGTCATCCGCGAAGGCCATGGATGATATTTGGGTTCCGTCACCCAGCGGAAACCCCGGCATTTTCTCTAAGGACTCTAATAGGCTGTCCAGAATTAAGTTGAATATTAGGGGAGAGAGTGGGTCTCCCTGCTTGACGCCCCGGAGCAACGTGATCTCGATATCCCCTTTGGGGTGTCCCACTTTGGTTCGAGAATCGCCGTAGGATGACTCAATCAACCTCACTACGGCCTCCGGGGTGCCCTTCCGAAGTAGGGCCCATCTAATCGCGTCGTGGGGCACTGTGTCGAATGCCTTAGATATGTCGAGTTGTACTCCGACACCGCCCCCACGCTCCTTCATTCGCTTCACCACCCCGTATAGGGTCTGAACATTGGTGAAGCACCCTGCTTCGGGCACGAACCCTTTCTGTCTAGGACATATTTTTATTGTCCTACGCACCCGCTCGTCTATTATGCCCCAAAAGATTCTGCTGACGAGCGAGCTTATTGTTATAGGGCGGTAATTGGTTGCCCTTGCTTTGTTTTTGCCTTTTTTGGGGATTAGGGTAGTACGGTTGGTTCGCCAATCACCTGGAATCATGCCCGAGACCAGAACGCAATTTAGTAGGCCAGCTACTAGTTGCTGTTTCACTGGTCCCTGGACATGCGACCACTTTACTCCGTCAGGCCCCGGAGCAGTGGCCCTTTTGATCCGTTTTATGCGCCTACGCACATCCAGCTCTGTGATTGGCTTTAATATCTCCTCCGCCCGAACGGTTTCCGGCATCACACTCGCCGGCGGCCAGTTCGCTCACCCGGGTGGGAAGCTTGGTGCCCCACAACGAGTTGTAGAGCTCCTCGACCTCCCCCCGGTCAAGCTCGTGGCCGTTGGCTTCCGTGAAGTCCGATCCCGTTCGGACGTGTTTAGCTAGCAGGGCAGGATCTTTCCCAAACAGTTCCTGCGTGCGAGCGTACCGGTATCTTTTCGCTGCTCGCTTCCTGCCCTGCTTCGTCGGCTTACGCCGACCCTCTTTGGTTCCGTTCTCCTCCTCCGGCTTTAGTAATTTAATCAACAGCTGGCAGATCTCATCGATGTCAGCTTGTTCGGTGGGGCTGGCTTCCATCCTCCTTACTAGTTCCAGCCCCTCCTCTGAGATCTTGCCCACCTCTTGCCCCGCGAGGTGCTGTTTGATCGCCTTTCTCCAGTCGTGACATACCGGGGAGAGGTTAGAGGTTGCAGGTTCGACCTCTAGCACTTGGTCTGGAGTCGGGGCCTCGCCAGAATGGCCTCCGCTCGACGGTGCTTTACATATGTTCGGCGAGCTAACCGAAGCCGGTGCGGCTGCGGTGTTAGTTTGGAGGCCTTGCGTGTCACCGCAATCCTCCATGTCGGGGCGTTCAACGCCCACCGGCGACTTGGCTGTTAAGTCTGGCGTGGTAAAACCACAGTTAGCTCGCTCCTCCTGAGAGTCAGTGGGACCACCCATGCTAACTCCCGGAGAGGTGGCATCCTCGCTGTTTAGTTCGCTGCGCTTTGCGGCGAGGCGTCGGAGGTACGCCTTCTCCCTCCTTTTATCTCTTATCTGTTTCCTGTCCTTATGAGGGAGAAGATCAGCCAGGATTGATATTATGTCAGGGTCGTCCGGAGCAAGCTCCGCCTCCTTTTCAATCAAGAGAGTCGTTTCCGCTGCGGTAAAGCCTACGCCCGACCTGGGGGCGTCAGGCTTTGCTACTGGCACTCTTTCCTTGTTCCGCGCGGCTGGGTGGCAGTGTCTCTTGTGTACTGACAACCCTCTTTGTGTAGCATAGGACTTGCTACAGAGCTCGCATTTTAACCCTCCCTCGCTTAGCGGGGGTGGTCCAGGGCATTTGGGTGCATGACATACGGCTGATTGTTTCTTATCAGTTTCTCTGCCGCACCCTCGGCATTCAAAGATAAGTTCGGCGCCACAGTGACTCGTCCTGTGGTGCCGGATTGCGTTGTTTATATCAACCGCCATGTAATCCCCCCCCGGGCCCTACTAGGCAGAGCTCACACCTAGTGGGCTCGAAGGGGACGAGTATTCGATAGGTCCTTGACGTCATCCGGTCGTCATCATTGGTGTCCTGAGGGACGCTAGCCGAAGCTGGCACATGGGAGGTGGCGACACCTTGCTCTCCCATGTCCGAGGCATCAGAACAGTGATCGTTTTTAGCAAATCAAGGTAGACGGGCGACAGGGGGAAGCTAGCCCCCTGCCACCCCGGGTCAACATAAATGCTGGTAGGCCTGTCTGGTATTGGCTCGGGGCGGGTGTACCAAGGCCCCTTTTACCGACGGGCACGTGAGCTTTCCCAAGGCTCGGACGTTCCAGACTCGGCCGTTTGGTACCGCCGCTATCTGCGACGGCACCTTTCGCGACACCGCTCTCAAAGAGACAATGCCAAGCACCCGTGACCCTCCGTCTAGAGCGTGTCGCGCTGACATCCCAGAAAAGTCATCGACAGTTCTTTGGGATTTGCTCCTTAAGAGAGTCATAGTTACTCCCGCCGTTTACCCGCGCTTGCTTGAATTTCTTCACGTTGACATTCAGAGCACTGGGCAGAAATCACATTGCGTCAACACCCGCTGGGGCCATCGCAATGCTTTGTTTTAATTAGACAGTCGGATTCCCCCGGTTCGTGCTAGTTCTGAGCCGACCGTTGAATGGCGGCCGAAGAGTACGACGGTGGACGCACGCGCGTGAGCACGTACACGCACTGATTATGCAAAGTCAAGCGCTCCTTTTATACATTAGTTTTCCCGCTGACTGACATCGCAGCCGCCGTTTGGGCGTAGCCAGCAGGTGTGGCTTATTGTTTTAGCCGTTGCTGTTGTGTGCGAGTGATTATTCTCGCAGTCGTTATGCGTAACCGCCACATATATATATATATATATATATATATATATAAATATATATATATATATATATATATATATATATATATATATATATATATATATATATATATATATTATATATATATATATATATATATATATATATATAACCCAAACGGACACACCAAACAATCATCCGACCCCGACGAAACTCTCGAAATCATTGTCGACGCTCAGCGGGTATTACTCTCGGAACAAAATCAAAATTAATCATTCGAAATCATCGGCTACGACTTTTTCTAAAGCAAAATTCGACGATACCATTCCGATCACGTACGACAGAACAACAATAAAACAAACGCCGACAATCACCTATCTGGGCCTGAAGCTCGATCGAAAACTAACATTCATACAAACAATAAGCGACACACTAAGAAGGTCTGGTGCAATGACGTCGGACTTACCGACCAACGTAAAAGTAAATATATACAAAACATGCATCAGACCGGTTCTGACTTATGTGTCTCCTCCACTTCTCGAACGAACCTGATCAAAATTCCAAAATCGCATACTGAGACTGATACTTAACGTTCGACTCAACGATCGCGTTCCGACAAGAACAGTTCACGAACTGACTAACGTACAGACAATAGACGAATACCTTACAAAGACAGTGACCAAATACTTGACAGACGTTAAATTTCACCGAAATCCGCTACTCGATCGTCTCGAGCAACTCCCGGCCGTTCGTACGAAACGTGCGCGGCTGGTCGAGTTTCCGACGCAGACGATCTACTACAAACCATAAACAGCAACAACATCAGGTAGCTGCTGCTGCAGTTCACCTCATCAGCCAACAACATTGACATCGTGCCGGTCGTGGACGACGACCCTGCTCAGCGAACTGGACGTGTGTTCCGGTCGTGTGTGAGTGTGTGGCGGCTTCGCACGATTTCACTGGCGCGCAAAAAACTGGAACATTGTTCACGAACAATTTGTGAAACCAAAAACTACATAAGAGTTTTGCAACTTTATTCAAGTGTTTTGTGTTTAGTTTTTAAGTTTAGTGATTAGTGTTTTATTATTTTTCAAACTCATAGGTTTTTTTGAAATTTTTTCCTAAATAAAAAATACAAGAACATTAACATAAAGACAATTTAGGCTAGTAAAAAAACAATTCAATTATACAGCTAGATTATATATTTATAGAACAGCTTATATTATACAATTTACTACTATACATTCTAAATTCTATGTACATCAAAATTTATATCAATAAACTTTTCTTGAATCTTGAAATGCATAATTAGTCAGTACTTCACTCGACTCATTCAACTACACAACCAGTGTCTCTGGTCAGTTGAATTAAAACACGATAGACTAAAGTCTTGCCAATCATCTTGTACAACCTGTGATTTATGAAATAAATGTTTTTTGTTATTACGACTTTGATATTTTATTTCCACTAAACGGAGACACAAGTATACACACACACACACACACACACACACATTCAAAAAGGGCTTCATTAGTCGGCCCCTGAACTTATTTCTGTTTAACAATGTAAATAAGTTATATAAAATAAAACGTTCAGGAAACTGTTAATGCTTCTGCCTAGACGATGTTTTTTTATAAATCGATGGTCTGATGTACATTTAAATCTAATGCTAATACAATTTAAATTTTTGTATGAAAATTTATCTGAAAGTCTATCTTTTTAATTTTTTGTTAATTTTAATATATCATAAACTTTGTATTTCGGTAATTTTCAGAAAACTTCACAAATGAAATGTCTCTATTTATCAGAATACAAAATAGTTCAATCCCAAATTAATGTCATTATTGTGCACGCTACTCTGAATGTGAATGATTATTTCAAGAGATTAACAATTATTATTGTAGAGTGATGTGAAAATGTTGACACACTCTTACTACTTCGCAATTATGATCATTAAACTTCGGATGTAATTTTTAATGATCGGAGTAGATTAATGATATTAATTTTACAACATCCATATGTGCGTGCATGCATGATGTGTGCTGCGTTTTGTGTCACATAACAGGTAAAAATGAATTATTAATTGGAAGTCACTTACAATTACTAATGAAAGAACATTTATCAAAGTAAAAATAAATGAACTAAAATCAGAGATAGTAAATGCCTATTGAAAGTGAAGTCGTAATTAATTTTAAAGGATTTTTGGGTATTGACTGAGAGAAGAAGTTTGAAACAGAACCTTAATGTAAACATTAGAAAAAAATGGCGAAGGATTTTGGATTACACAGACTTTAAGAAAAAAAATCATAAATTACGTTTCTATGATGGAACGTAGTATTGAAGTTATCTGTTTAAGTACCAAAAACATTAAAACGTCTTCAACAAATGTTTGATGAGTTAAAAAGAAATAAATATATTCGATTATGATGTTTTCCAAAAGGTTAAAATAAATGTAAAAATTTATTTAAACTGCGTGTGTATACAAGATATTTTTCAATGCTCCAATGGTTCTTGTGGGTTAAACTAAAACATCAGAATTCATTAATTCAATAGAGAGAGAATTTAATATAATAATATATTATAAAATGTATTTTATTATTATTTAACGTTGTTAATGTCTTATTGTGTGTAATTTGTCAATTAAACTTTGTTATTGGTATGTATCTAATGAATAAAGATTTATATGTAGGTTGGCTACTATTCGTGGTTTTAGGGGGACTACTGTATGTGTGTGTATATATGGATATGAATATATATATATATATAATCAAATATGTGTATATGTATGAAGATATGTATATGTACCCACACACACGCGCGTGCACGCACGCACAAAATTTCATATTTTCTGATTAGTGTTCAGTATTATAAATATCTGTATCAATTAGAATCAAGCCTTAAGTTAGGAAGTTTTCTTTTTGAAAAGATTTTATTTTAGGATTAATATATGTATATAAGTGGAAATATGAAAACTAGTATGAAAGTTAATATTTTCAGGTAAAAATAACATAAAAATTAATGGTAACATGCAAGCTCTTTATATATTGGTGGAGAGGAAATTTATTGTTTGAATAGCTCTTCATAGCTTGGGATTTTTGAAATGATAAATAAGGAGTTTTGAGATTTTTTCCATAGTACAAATAATAAAATATATAAGTTAGATAAATTTTATTGAAACACTTTTCCATAATACTTTATAAAAAAACATTTTGTTTATAAATGCATATTACAAGAGTTGATATAAATTTGAAATAATACTTATTTTTTATATAATTCTTATACAAACACAATTATAGTTTCGTTGTATCTTTTGTTTATTTTAATAGTTAATGGCAAGTAGTGGGTTCAAGAAACATTAACATTTTATAGGCAGTAAATCAAGGAATTTCATAAAAAAAATACTTAAAATTATTAGTGAGTATATCTTAAAGATAGGAAATATTTTTTAAATTCATTACTACCTTTCTCTAAACTTAAAAGTTGGATTCATTCTTGTCTTTTACTTTTTTTATGTTTTGTACTTTATGTATGGAATGTTGATTTACAAAGTTATAGCTTATTGATTATACTACTTTAATTTTTTGTCCTATTGAAATGAATAAATTATCAGCATCGTTCATAAGGTGTAAATATAAACCAAATTGCAATTTTCCATTCAAATTTTCGGAAAGTGTTCTCAAAGGTTCGATATTTTTTTCACCACTTTCCTGATCAATACAAATCATCTGGCATCGTGTACAGGGGCCATCACACTAAAAAATTATTAATTATGAATAAAACAAATATTATATTTTTATAGTTATATTATTGTTTATTTCACAACGTGTAAAATAGTAACTAATATTATATTAAAAACTTGCAAATTTAATGAATTTCAATTATTGTTTAGTGTATAAATTTACACGCTTGGTTTGATGTTATTTCATATGTTTCTCAATGTCAATTATTTTTTGTCAAGATATAAAATCATATTTTCAGTTTTTTAATAGTTTATTAGATTATTTTTTTAACTATTTGTAAATTTTTTTATAATTACATAACCAATATATAAAAAATACCTTAAATAATGCATCACCAATTTTCAAATGACTATATAATTATTCTTCAAATGCTTCTTTTCCACTCACAATGATATTTGGCTGAATAGTTTTTTTAAATTTGAAAGTGTCAGATCTTTGTTAGAAATTCTATTTGATAGCCACTGAACACTTTCCAAGTTTGACTATAACATTATTCAAATTTAAATATCTTATAAGATTCAAACAATTATTAAAAATATTATAAACAGATTTAACAAAACCTATTCAATATTCAAATAAAAATATGTACCACTTTCTGTTTTGCAATTTGTTCTACCATTATTTTCACATTGTCTAATTAAACGAAGTCCTTGACGACCTAATGCATCTTCAAGCCAAAAAGAAATTTCATCTCCACAATCGAATCCTTGAACTCTATCTCTGCAAACTTTACTCTGACACAGTGATACTTTCTTTGTTATTTCTTCTGATGAATCTAATTGTACTGCAATATTTTCCATACCTAAAAAACAGATAGTCAATATTTTAAATTTATGTTTAGAGTTCATTAAAAATATTTGTAATGAAAATTGCAACAATTAAAATTACATATAAAATTTAATATTTTGAATTTCAGAATTACTATTCAATTCAAAATTATTAAAATTACAAGGAAGTAAAATATTTTTGAAAAAATAATGTAAATGCTTATGTACAATTAGTATAAATTTAATATAAATAAATATACCTGGATATGTTAACTCCATTAATCCATTAATTTTCATCGAGTCTAATAAATGGTTTTATTAAACACATTTTTGTTTCTTGCTTTTGTGATAAACAGGCACCTGTATGAGTAACAATCATCCATTTACGATCATATTTTAAACTAGAATTTGTAAGAGGTCAAGTATCCTGAAGAGCAAACGATCCACATGATTTTATAGGATAAATGTACATTTCTAACAAATCTATTTCGCATGGTTCAATTTTCTTTTCAGTACAATTATTTTCTGTTTTTGTATTAGAACAAACAATTGGAATTTGAAGAGATAGAGTTACTGTTTTACTTGTTAAAAGTTCAAATGTGTGTTCATTGCTTATTTCACTATAACCATCTGAGAATTTAATTACAACTGGTTTAGTTACAAAACAATCTCTTATCACTTGAAGAAACACATCAGCATTTTCTTTAGTCGTCATGTAGCCGAAAGATGCACGAACTGATCCAGTAGGTACACCGTCAACTATGTTGTGTTGATCTCCACAGATATGACCTGCTTTAAAAATAATAATTTTACATATTATTACTGTTATATAAAAAACAAATCTAATAGTATCAAACTGTCATGTCTGAAATTAGATTAAATAAATTACAAATTACCTCAAAATGTTTTCTACAATCATCGTTTGTTAAATTTAAATGTCGTTTGTAAGCACCAGGATTGCAAAAGCATCCAGTACGAATATGAATATTGTATAGGTTTGACATATGAAGGAACTGAAAAAAATATTTATCTAATTTCAAATCATTTAAAATAAGCAATTAAATTATATTCACCTCTATAAATGATACAAATTCACTAATAGTTTTCATTAGATTAACATTTACAATAGCCCCCCTGTACAGAAACATCTTCATAATTTATATTGGCATATAATTTTACTACCAGTTATCCATTGCTATGATGTCATGTTAAAAGATTATGATGAATATATCGAGTAATTTGAAACACATGATCTGTGATGTTGCATATGATGATTCCAATCCAACCGATTGTATCAAAACAATATTGAAAGCAATAATTGCCAAAAATGGAATTGTACCATCTTCAAGTCTATTGATATAACATATTAACTATATAAAATATATTAATATGGGTATATAAACATAAATGTGTATAATATAAAAGTTTAATAGAATTTATCTATTAAAATACAATTGCAAAAAGTTACATCAAATTTAAAAAATAAATATTCACTGTATCTTTCATGTAAAACATAAAACTGTTCTGTACTCAAGGCAATCTGTACAGTTCCTTCTCCAAAATATATCTTTTTTAACATAGCTCTTTCATTTTTAACAAAAAGAGCTCCTAAACCTGTAAAATATCTGAATATTTTATAAAATGAAAATGCTACAAAGTCTGGTTTGTACACTGATAAATCTAATTTATTTGTTCCCGCATAGCTAGTAGCATCGACCACGCAGTACCATTTTGTAGGAAATGTTTGTGTAGATAACAATTTATTTAACACTAAACCTACCGACAATTCTTGTATCCTATTCCTACCGCGCGCGGTCAAATTGACCGGTAATTAAAAAAGTTATCGATTATTATTATTCAATGCAGATAATTGTTGATTTGTTGCTAAATGTATATAAAATAAAGAATTTTCATGAAGTTTCGTCCAAATTTATTTTTATATAATATAATAAATTTTTATTCCACAAATATGAGATGTCCAAATTTTTTGCCTCATATGCGCCACGAGCATATAGCAAAGAAATAAATGCGTTTAGTTTTGTTGCATTTAGCTCCCACTTAGTCCCCAACACCCTAAATGCTTCTTCTTCTGTACATTTTATAATATGATGCATTATACGCTGATCAACTATAAGAGTAAATGCCCATCTTCATTTGTCCTTTCATTATATGTCGTTTAGCATATCCTGTTGGCCCTGACATATCCCTAAAAATATTATGCACTTGTAACCTGCCAGGTTTGGGACTTCCGTTTATTTCTTCCCAGACTGTTCCATCAGCAGCTGTTTCGATGCGTTGATCCTCTAAATCTGTCTCACTTTCGGATGTCAATAAAACTCTCTTTCTTTTCTGTCCTGGACGCTTATTTATAATATTCTCCTCTTCACTATCGCTTTCTGATTCCAATTCACTTGTTGTAAATAGCTCTTTCTCTGTTACCATGTTTTTTTTAATTCGAGAAGTTTCTTGTTCATCATATTCTGAAAACTCTTCTTCTATTTCCGTTATATTTCTTAGGTAATTTGTAATTTTCAAATGCTTTGCCATTTTTAGGGTAAATATCTACAACAGATTATTACACTATGTAAGGAATAAAAAATTTACATCCAAGTATTGATACTTTACCTTATCTCCTTCAAATAAAGAATTGTAAAAAAAATGCATAAGAAACTCTTTAGAAGTGCACTACTTGAGACTGTAATCAATACTATTGTTGTCTACTCTTTTCAATTGAAACCGACGCTGAGATAACTGTAAAACATTTTACTCTGAGACAACTGTATAATATTTTTTCCCACCGGTCATATTGACCGACCGCGGTAGCTAGGCCACAAGACAAAATTTTCTTGGAAAATAGAAAAAGTAACTAAAAGTAAAGAATGAAGAAAATATTATATGCATATTCTAAGAATTGTCATATAGTTTGATAACGGTATTATAACGTTTAAAAATGTGTAAGTTTTACAAAAGTTTGAAAACGGTTAATTTGACCGGTACTGGTAGGTTTAGTGTTAAAGCACCATTATGAATTTTATTTATCTATAGATATTTAGTATCAGAAAAATTACATTGGTCAGGATATACAAACAATGAATTAGTTTCAGAATTTATACCACTTCTATCAAAATGATAACTACCAAAATCTGTTCAAATTCTTCCGTTGTTTAGAATGAAATCAGAACATTTTTACTTCCTCTCTCATTCCAAGAACTAATGTATGTATTTGTTGTTCTGGAACTGTGGCTGATTCACTTTACACAAATGAATTTTAACCCCAACGCCACAATAATTTAAAGTGTTCAATAATCACTTATTGTTCACTTATTATTTATAATTATATAATCTATAATTATATCGGCTGATGCATTTCGATGGCGACGCCATCACCGTCAGAGCCTTTCTGTTAAAATCTGGACTAACTTTTTTATATAAAAAAGTTAGTCTAGATTTGTTTATATACAAAAGTTAGTGTTGATTTTAACAGAAAAGCTCTGACGATGATGGCGTCGCCATCGAAATGCATCAGCAGATATAATTATAGATTATATAATTATAAATAATAAGTGAACAATAAGTGATTATTGAACACTTTAAATTATTGTGGTGTTGGGGTTAAAATTCATTTGTGTAAACCAATGTATGATTATTATCTTGCAAATACATAAAAAAATCCTTTATCATTTTTATCCAATACATAGTCTTTAGACACTGTGCCAAGATAGTTAAATTGTTCACTGATTATCTTTAATGAACCTGTTGTACCTGATGTGAAAATCACATGTAAACAAATATTTTCAGATAAAACTTTTATATTGAATGTAATAAATTTGTATGAAGGAAATAAAATATTAAATTTTGTTTCAAACCTGTATCTTATTTGATCAACAGAGTCTTCTTATAATTTGCTTGATACACTGAGAGCATATGGATTACCATAAATATTATTTTTTAAGTCATTAAAAATATTTTCAATCTGTTTTTCTGAATAAATGGATGATCCTGCATGTTCTAAGTAGCATTGACCTGAAATATATGTATATTATCTTTGACAATAATAAAATATATTGAAAATATTATTTATAAATCACTCATTTCTATTTCTTTTTTTCAAATGTCAAAATAATTAATGTTTTTTTTAATATTTTTTTCAATTAAACATTTTTTTAAAAAAGTGTATGATAGTAAGATTTGTTTAAAAAATGATGCATTACATAAAAAAATGAGATCATCTTTATTAAATTTATATAAAAAGAATATATAACAAATATTATTTAGGAATATATATATAAGAAATATTAATTAAAAAAATCTCAATACTAACTACTTTAAAAGAAAATCATCTAATTTAAATTATATTTGTACATACATATGTGCATATATACAATATGTACGAGGGTCGTTTGATAAGTATAGTAAATTTATGTATTGTTTAATTTAATTGAATTTTTCAATTTAGTTTTTCTTACTTTTTTACCATACTTATTAAACGACCCTCGTGTGTATATATATATATATATATGGCTCAAGTTAGACTGAAGAATAGTAAATAATAAAAAATGATAGTAAGTAAATATTTATGTCTAAACCTTTCAGACTTATTTTGGTAATTATAAATGTATGTGTGTGTGTGTGTATAATAATTAATAATAAAATAATGTTATTCTTTATTTTTATGAGTATTTTTAGAAAAAAAAACTTAATATTATATATTTTTAAATAAATTCATCTTATTTATGTAATTTTATATCGCGCTGAATAACTCACGCCTAGCTGTAACTAACAAATTTCTACATCCTATTGTTTACAATTATCAATATATTTTAACCTTCAAGTGTCATACCTTTCAGCCTCTTGAATTTAGCGTTGATATTTTTAGTTTGTTCTTCAGTGTAAACATTTTTAAATGTTTTAAATTAGTTTTAAATACTTTTAAGTCTTGTTCAGTACTCATGTTGCTAGATTTTAGAGTAGATTGTTAACATTAGCCATCTGAAATTCAACTGAACGAGAGTATTTTTCCTTATTATCAAATATACTGAATACTATTTACAGAATGATATAACAATACAAATGAAATAACAATAGAAATGATATGGTTTACATTTATTATCTTTTATGTATGTAACTAAAAATTAATTTATTTTTTACATAAGTGAATAATATTTTTTTATAAATTGTATTTAAATTGAATCATGTTTAAATTATTATAATTTTTGTTATTTTACAAAGTTTTGAAAATTATAGATTAAATGAACTATTATCATATAATCATTATTGTGAAAGGTTGCAAAAGTATTGCGCTAAAGTTATTTGAACACAATTGAATCAATCTTAATTTCTTAAGGTTTTGTGTTTCATAATCACTGTTCACATTTTGCTGATGTGCATTTCGATGAATATATGTATAATATATATACATACATACATATATATATATATATATATATATATATATATATATATATATATATATATATATATATATATATATATATGAGTTGACTAAAAGAAATGTTGAATTTCTATAGAAAATTATATTTGTGTATTTTTCAATATAAAACAATAGTTCTAATTTTTGTGTTTTTTTGAAAATGAGTGACGAGAAGTTGTGTTTTCCAACAATTATACTTTTTCATTTTCGTAAAAAGAAATACACTGTACAAATTACAAAAAAAGGTTCTGTATATCGTACAGAAATGATGAATTTTATAATGACATTTTCATGTTATCTCACATATCATTATATACAGAAGTTGTTACAAGATGTAAAAATGTATTTTAAATTTATGTTTAACAAATTATTAAAAAGTGAATTAAAAACTAGAACATATATATATATATATATATATAAACATTTTTATTTATAATATAATAGGTATGTACAATTTGAAATAAAGCATTAGATAATATTCATAGAAAAAAAACCATTTCATTACAATTGATTTTTTAAAACAGTGCAAAATTACAGTTATCACATTTAATTCGTTTAAATACTGATAAATGTCAATATTTTTTGTAAATGTTTTCATTTTTTGCAAAACCTTAAATAAAACACTATATACATCTTAATATTTCCTGTAACGAAATGTATGCACTTGGAGTTGTTTACAATAAATATATTTTTCTACAATATCGAAATATAGTTTGTTAAACCATTTTTGGAAAACTGTATTTAAATTGATGCATCTTCTGTATGTAAGCATACTAAAATTGCTATATTTCGGAAATATAGCAATGTATTCTTGTTATGATTTTTATATTTCTGTTTTAACATCGTACCTTACACACCATGACATTCTATTGGCTCCAATTAGGTAATATGTTCTCTTTAATTAGAATTTCTCAGTTTCATCATTTAACTTAGTACACTTACGCTATTCAATTAATTTTATAGATGAATTTTTACTTAATATGACAAATAATTGAATAATTTAAAAAATATATACTTGTTATTTAAAATACTTTAAAATAAGGACAAGTAATATTTTATTTTATTAATAAAATGGAATTAAAATAGTTATAGTTAAAAATAGTGTCCTGAACTAAAAAGTAACACAATGAGTGAAATCATTATATACATAATGTGGCTATAATATAATTAAAATTAAAAAAATAGTATTCATGTAAAAAAAATAATCAAATTGAATAAATCAATAAATTAAAATCTTTATTCTTTTATTCTTTTAATATCAATTATATATATATATATATATATATATATATATATATATATATATATATATATATATATATATATATATATTATCATCATTATTATCAGTTCCTCTCAATTCAATGGCGGATGAAGGCCTGTCCTAAAATCTTCCACTTCGACCGATACAATGTCTTTTTCTTTTATTCCACTTTGATGAATTTTGATTTCTCTGTCTCATCTACCCATGGAGGTTTTTCGAGTAATTCCCAACATCTTTCCATACTTTTGTATGTTGCCTTGAGCTGTTGAATCATTCTGGCATTCAAGAATGTTTCACTGTCACAGGTCAAAGCAAGTAGGATACGTTGATCGAAAAGTTTTGTTTTTAAACGTAGAAAAATATCAGATTTCATAATATACAAATTTCTACCAAACTGTCGCCATCTCATTTCACTCTCATTTACTTCATCCATAAATGCTCTTTTAGTGTTAATGAGTTTTTCCAGATATATGGAGTTTTCATCATAAGGAGTTTCCATTATGTGGAGTTTTCAACTTGTATTTTTTTTATTTTTAGTTCGATTCTTTTTGATCTAAAAATTTATTGACCATAATATTTGTTTTATCAAATTTTATCATAAGACCACTCTTTTGATTTTTTTTATTTAATTTTTCTTTTCCTATACACAAACACACATTTATATATATATATATATATATATATATATATATATATATATATATATATATGTAATAATGGAACTACAGTGGAAATTTTCAAATTAATAGGAGAAAAAATGAAAAAGTATGGACTGAAATTTCTACTCTGTAATTAGAAACAAAAAAAAACAGTACCAAATGAACTGAGTGAAACCATACTAATTCTTATTAACGTAAAAAGAGTCAAGGAATAGTTGAAGAACTAATGACTGATTGGTCTACTTCCAATGATGTGTACAATTTCCACTAGTTATTTTAAGATGACAACAGAGTTAATTTGATTTCTCAATGTGAATAACTAGGATTCGGAAGTGTATTTAACATAATGAATTACATTCAAGTTATTGCCAAGTTGTTGCCACCAGCTGTCAAAGTTTTAACATTATTATTGGAAAACCCTATATATATATATAGGATTTTCCAATAAGGATGTAAAAACTTCGACAACTGGTAATAGCCATGTATGAATTTTTTTAAGCTCATTTTGATATTTCAACTCAGTATAGTTTTGCAAATTATCATGGAATGTTTAACACTTTAACAACTCTTAGAAATTGTAAAAACTTGATATAAAAATTAATGTTGGGTTCTTAAAACTTATCGTGTGCTTCGTGAAACCTAACACAATCGTCCAAGTGATTGATCAAAGTTTATTGAATTGTTGGAAAATTTGAAAACAATTTTACTCCACATGATACAGCAGTGCCTGTAAGTCTAAGAAATGCAACAAGTGAGGCCAATATTGCTTCTGTTAGTGAACTTTTCAAAATGAAGCTTGAAATCACATTAGAATAAATAGAGTGCATTATAGAACCATGATTGATGATTTTTTCCAAAAATTATTGAAAATGGGTTGCACAATATGTGGTTTCAACAGGACGGTGTTACATGCCATACATCTACGGAAATAATAGATTAAATCTGCTTGCATTAAACATCAGCGTAACAAAAGAAGTACCAATGAATTTTTCAGATCGAAGGAAAATTTAGTTAAAAGTATATGTATTAAAAAAAATTGTTTATAGATGAAGTGAACGGGTGAATAAAAATGGGATGAATCAATTATAAAATAATGCGACTATCTGAAAAAACATATTTCACCAACTCATGCCACCTATTCTGACTTATTGTAGTGATATGTTATTTTTATTCCTTCAAATTTAACAGTTGAACGTTTTAAATACTTCTAGAGTTGCTATAAAATCTTTAGTATTATCGCATCTCCCAAACTCACTCCTTTCATAATTTTATTACACATTTGTTTATGTGTATAAACATACATGCAACATAGGTACACACACACATAGCATAGCACAACTGCAGCATAAGCACACAGGACACCACGCACACATAAAGAAAAAACAGGTGCACACACAGCATAGCATACACATGCACACAGAGGCACACACACAACTACACAAAAAAAACCCAACACACACAGACATATAATCACATACATAAATGAACATATGCAGAGACACAACCCATGACCAATCATGCAGAAACACACGTACACATTTATATATCTTTATTTTATATTATCAAATGGTTTATTTTTTCAACTTCTTCACTTATTTTCGTTTTCAGCTCATTGAATATTTTCGGCAATGGAGATACATACACTGAACCTTCGACAAAAGCCCATAAGAATAAAACCATTATCCTTGTGGAGAACACTAAGACCTTGATATGTGTCGAGATTTACGTATTTAAGAATGATATAACTTCATTATGAATATAAGGGGGATTCATCCTGATAAACATTGTCGGCACATATTCCGTCAATAGTTGGATTACTTACACTAAACCAACTTAAATTCTTTCTTGTTCATAAACAACAAATAATAGAGAATTTTTGAATTTTTCTACCATTCGCGTATATAATTTTCATTTAGGATATCTTTTTGATATTTTTTACGAATTTTGATATTTTTTCCTGTCGAACCGATGTTACAGATTGGGTAAAATGAAATGTGAAAAAACAAAATACTTACACTTGTTGAATAACCATTTTGTAAACAAATAATAGAGCATCTGTCATATGTTTAAAAATTCACTTGCTGCCGTTGTAAATATATTTTAGAAGAAAATATGTAAATTCTTAAAATATTGTGTGTGTAGCGTATATTCATGTTATTCATTTTCAATGAAATAAATTTCGAAATCACTCAGTTTTTTATAATCATTCTCTCTTTCTCCTTACCCCCTCGTCCTCCAATCACACTCACTCGCTCAATCTTTCTCCTTCTTTCTCTCTCTCTCTCTCTCTCTCTATATATATATATATATATATATATATATATATTTGCAAATTTAATAATTTCAAAGTATTTTTAAGAAATTTACAATTATGTATAACCCACTTTAGCTAATTAATTGTTATAAAAAGATGAAGTGTCATCATTATCTTCCAAACAAAATATATTTTGCAACTATTATTCTATTGTATAATGACAGTTGTTATATTATAATATTGCTTTTCATACCAACATACCACTAATTTATTCACTTCTTACTTAATCTCATCATTTATTAATTTATCACGGCTCTGAATTACAGGATAAAAAAGATTTCAAGTAAGAAATTCAAACATATATATACAAATGCTCGAAAATTCCTGTATACACTTATCAATATGGATATATTTCTCAATAAAACAACCTTATTAATGTAAATTTAAAAACAAACATATTTTCTAATATTTCTATAAAGTACTAATTCTTTATACGTGGCAATTCAAAACATTTTAAATTTATAACAAATAAAATAAAAAATAAAACGCACAAGAATTCATACAAATTGTGTAGAAAATGTTTGCGTACAGCAAATGAAAATCAAAAATATTATACGAGGCTGTTTGGTAAGTCCGTGTAAAAATAAAAACTGCTTCATTTTTTGCAATAAATCGTTTTTATTTTTCAACATAGTCTCCTTTTAGGCTTATACACTTCATCCAACGCTGCTCTAATTTGTTGATCCCTTCCGAATAATAGGATTTGTCCAAGTCTGTAAAATAGTCATTCGTTTCTGCAATCACCTCCTCGTTCGAATAAAATCTTTTTCCCGCGAGCCATTTCTTCATATTAGGGAACAAATAATAGTCCGATGGAGCCAAGTCTGGAGAATAGGGGGGATGTGAAACGATTTGGAACTCTATTTCTATTAGTTTTGCGGCCACAACTGCTGAGGTGTGAGCTGGTGCGTTGTCGTGATGAAAGAGGACTTTTTTGTGGGCTAATCGGGGACGTTTTTCTTGCAACTCGGTTTTCAAACGATCCGATAACAATGAATAATATGCACCTGTAATGGTTTTACCCTTTTCCAAATAGTCGATAAGGATTATTCTTTGCGAATCCCAAAAGACAGTCGCCATAACCTTCCCGGCCGAAGGAATTGTCTTCGCCTTTTTCGGAGCAGATTCCCCCTTGATAACCCATTGTTTAGACTGCTCTTTGGTCTCAGGAGTGTAGTGATCTATCCATGTTTCATCTACAGTGATGAAACGACGCTTAAAGTCCTGCAGATTTCGCTGAAACAGCTGCAAACCGTTCTTGCAACACTTCACACGACCTCGTTTTTGGTCGATCGCGGCACCCACCTGGCGGATAGCTTTTTCATGTCCAAATGTCGGTGCAAAATATTATGTACCCATTCACACGAGATGCCTACAGCACTAGTAATCTCACGCACTTTCACTCTTCTGTCATCCATCACCATATCATGGATTTTATCAATGATTTCTGGAGTGGTGACCTCAACAGGGCGTCCAGAACGTTCAGCGTCTCTTGTGCTCATATGGCCACTCCGAAAATTTTGAAACCACTTATAAACCGCACTAATCGAAGATGCAGAGTCACCATAATGTTTATCAAGCTTCTGTTTAGTCTCCTGAGGCGTTTTGCCTTTAATGAAGTAGTGTTCAATCAACACGCGAAATTCTTTTTCGTCCATTATTTGACAATCATTCGATTTCCTTGATTCCAACGATTGTCAAACACAAAGGAATAGACCGATATGGCTGAAACTTGATGTGTGTTCTTCCAAGAGGTGCTACTAATTAAAAATAACCTCGATATGCACCAGTGGTGCCATCTTTCGGAATTTACACGGACTTATCAAACGACCCTCGTAAAGTAAAATAAGCTTTTCAAGTGAATTAGTAATTAGTAGTGTTTAGTAACTAGCTTTTTAAGTAGAATTAGTAACACATTTTATTAAACGGTAAATCATCGACTTTTTTTGCAATATTTGCACTTATTGTTGTTTTAAAATTATCACAGTTTTATGTCACAGTTCGTATGTTGAAATTGAAACACTAAAATATTATTTTTAGTAACTAATAGTAAAATTTTTTGCAAAAAATAAATAAGATGGAATTCAAAAAAGGAAATGTCTATTAGCGAGTGTAAAATTATTTTAAAGTTTGGAAAAGAAAGAAAAAGTTTTCGTGAAATAAGAAAGAGTGATAGAAGACAACATTCTTTCATTCGAAGGGTAGTAGTCAATTTTAAATCCACATTTGAAACCGCTTTCTGGCCAGCCGTCGAAGTTAACATTTAGATAATGGCGTAAGATTGTGGCTTCAGTGAAAGAAAATCCCCGAATAACTGCACCCCAAATTGCAAAAGATATTAAAGTACTATTTAAAAAACAAATCTGTGCTGATATTGTGCGAAAAGAATAAAAAAGGGTGGGTATCATGAACGTGTTGCGCGTAAAAAATCATTTATTTCAGGTATCAATAGATAAAAACAGATTGCATATGCAAATGAACATATTAAGAAACTAATCTAATTTTGGGAAAACATGATTTTCTCAGACAAGAGCAAATATTTCATTTTTGGAATAAAAGGACTCAAAATTGTATGCACATCACTAAATAAAAAAAAATCTTGTTCCCACTGTGAAACTCGGTGGTGGTAGAGTAAAGGTTTAGGAGTGTATAACAAGTAAGGGCGTGAGACAAATGGAATTTTTAGTATCCACAATGAATAAATATGCTTACATAAATATTTTAAAACGAAATATAAAGAAAAGTACTGGCAGATTAAGTCTAGGTCCCGATTATAATTTTGTATATAATAATGATCCGAAGCACACGGCAAAAGTTGTTGAGCTATAGAAATTATATAACATTTCAAAATAATTGCATGCACCTCCCCAATCTCTAGACCTAAATCCTATACAGCATATTTGTGATTTTCTTAAACGTAGAATTCGCCAACATGCCATAATTTCAAAGAAAATGTTGAAGAATGTTATAGAAGAAAAGTGGAATCAGATTAGTACTGAAGAAACTACAAAAATTGTATATTCAACGAAAAAACTATTATAGGCGGTTCTTAAAAGAAGAGGTTATCCAACCAATTACTAATTCACTTGAAAAGTTTATTTTACTTTATATTTTTTTCTATTTTCATTTTTTGTACGCAGACATTTTCTGCTCAATTTGTATGAATTTTTGTGTGTTTTATTTTTTAGTTTATTTGTTATAAATTAAAAATGATTTGAATTGTCATGTATAAATAAATAATAGTTTATAGAATTAATAAAAAATATATTTGTTTTGAAATTTACATTAATAAGTTTGTTTTATTGAGAAATATATCCGTATTGATAGGTGTATTCAGATTTTTTCGAGCGAGTGTATATATATTTATATAAATGTGTGTATAGAACACATATATATATATATCTCACATCATAAAGCCTATATCAATCCACTACTGGACGAAAGCCTCAATGAATGCTACCATTCTTTGGTCATATTCACAACGCTGATCAGGCAGATTGGTGAAGAATTTTTATTTGAGGTTTACTCCCTTAACTTTTTGACAGTTATTTTTTTATAAGATGAGTTTATCAGCCTTCATGCTCAACCCTCGAAAATGAGAGACTCTCCGACTGGGAATCGAACGCAATCTCCCGCATGACACGCGGTGATGCAAACCACTGTACTACCCAGTCGGTGTATGTATGTATGTACGTACGTACGTACGTACATATGCATGTACGTATGTACGTATGTATATGTACGTATGTACGTACGCATACGATCCGTTTAATGTGTTCTAGTTCTAGTTTTGTAATCTTTTTTCTTTTTCTATTAGTTTTCGATTCGTAACTCTAGAGGAAAGTCGATTTTTTGATAATTAAATTTTAATTGAAAATGTGTTTAAAATGAATGTATAAACCCCTTATTTTGTTTTGTTGATACATACAAACATTTGAATATACTACCCTCGTTTTATTTACTGAAAAACAGGAAAAAAATTGTTTGGAACCAATTAACGTTTTTTGTATTTAGTTAATGTTTCGATTAGTCCGGCAAATCAATGGAACCGATTAGCCGCACTATGCGAGGTGTTCCTGTATACATTACATGTATTTTATGCTATTTTTATTACAATACTTTAAAATTTCGTAATTATTTAAGAAATAATATATGTCAATGATGAAAACGTGTCAGTCTATTTACAAATAGCGTAATTAATCAATTATTATAAATTATTGAAGATTATTTCATTATAATATATAATGATTTTATTCTTTTTAAGTGATCACAATTAGTCTTTTAACTATTTATATACTAATTTATAATAGATTTTTTTTTATTTCTATCATGATTTTATATCGAAATTAAATATTAAATAAAAATCTTACATAAATTAAGCTACTGAATCATATTACAAAAGTATGAACATTAAAAACATCTATTATCATTTTAATGTTAAAATTTAATTCATAATAAATAACTTGAGTAATAATTGAAAATTATATTTTAAGGAACCAATAATGCGTCGTGTTTTACTTTTTGAAAAGAATACTCACTTATTAACCCATTTGCATCACAGGTCTAAAGTCCCTACTTGCGTAATACAGCCGAGACAGCCGGCCGGTGATAAGCGACAGTCGTCGTGCGCGGACTATTCCGCGCTTGGTGATATCGCACAGTCATCGTGCACGGAATATTCCGCTCGCGGATGCCGATGGGTTAATAAAATAAGATTTTATTATTAAGTTGCATGTAGTTAATAAACATGAATTTATTTATTAAATCTTCAGAAATCATTTATCGTCCATTTTTAATAACGTGCATTTCAACGAATTATTAAAATGAACAATAAAAGATTGTTGAATTTTTTTACAAAAATATTTATGATGCAATTATTTCATATTTGCTAAGTACACATTATAAGATAATAGTGTTGTTAAATATTATTTTAATTAGATATAATTTCTTTTAATTACACAATTACGAATAATATATCAACAATTCAATGAACATTTTATTTCCCAACAACACGAAATTTATTAGCAGTCACTAATTACAATTATCTACTACTTGTTTCTTTATATACATTTCATTTTCAGAAAAAAGTGAGTCAACTAAAATACCAAATTACATTGTAAAACTAGTTAATTCTTCAATTTTTATAATGAATTTAAAAACATATACGGGAAGTGTTCCGTTGAATTCATTTCAAATATACTCGTATTTAATTAATCTTACACTATTTTGCAACTGATAATAATGCTAAGGAGTATTATATAAAAGTCGGTATTAAAATTTAATAATTTATTTATATTTAATGATAAATATTACTATTTAGTTAATTATTAATAACCAATAACTAGTAACCATTAATTAATAGTTACGTTATAGTCACTTTATTATTAATAATATTGAATGTGATAGATGTAATTTTTATATATGAACATTATGAGATATAAATTTTAAAGATGTGTTTCTAAAAGTATATTTTAATTGATATTCACTATTACATTAAATAATTTTTAAAAGGGGGTAAATTGAATAAAAGTAAAAAGAACTAAAAACTATTAATTATATTTTTTTATAGAAATTATATTTTTATATTCTTTTAGACAGTTTTTTTCTGCCATAATTGTTATAAGTTATTCGTAGAAAATATTACCTTTTATAACCATTTATTTTGAGATTTATCAAAAAATAGAATAACAATTTTAAACTTTTTTAATGGTCCGAGAAGTGATTTATTTGTGTAAAAATAAATTAGTTACAGAATGAAATCAATTTTGAGTTGTGAGTTTTTATCTTACAAAAATTAGAACTTTCTAATTGCTTTAATATTTTAATGTGAATAATTTTTAGATAGCAGAAATAATTAACTCGGAAAATAAAAAAGTCAGTGTTTTTTTTTTTTTTTTGTTTTATTATACTTAACAAAGTTCCTACTAATGGATTTCAAGTATAATAACATTATTATCGAGGTGAAACAATATGTTTTTGCAACATTTGCTACATTAACTACTTAATGGAAAAATAAATTTTACTCTCAAGAAATATCGTGATTTTAGATTCAAAAATAAACTGTTGAATATAAATTGGAAAAAATAATTTTAATTTATATTGTTGGAAATTCACAAAAATCAACATATTTTTCCAATTTTGTTATTTACAGTCAGTCGCAAAAATCATTGTACATCCCCATATTTTAACGTTTTTATATGAAAAAAAAACTCTAGTCAACAAAATTATAAATTTATTTAATACTGCTTAGCTTAAGAATAATTTGAATACAAAAATAAAACATATTGTTGAAATAATAACAGCAAAATTAACACAAATTAAATTATCAGTATCACAAAAGTGATCGTATGCTTACAAAAACTAAATATCACAATAAAAATTAGTACTTGGTTGGATTTCCTTTTGCTTTTAACACTGCCTTCAATCTTGTCGGCATCGATTGGACCGGTTTTTCTGTAAGAATGTCAGGTATTTTCCGCCATTCCTGAAACGTTGCTACAAATACGTGATACTATTATAAAACTGTACAAAGAAAACATTTCTTATGTAGAATAGCAAAAACCATAGGCAGATCACTTTCTACTATTCAGTCAATAAAAGAAAGATTTAAATTTACCGGACATAATGAGAATAAACGACGCACAAGAAGGCCGAATTTTCTAAATGCAAGAGAAAAAAAGAAAAATACTGAAAGAAATCATTGACAACCGGTAGAAAAGTGCCCCAAAACTAGTCGAACGCCTGAAAGTAATTTGGGGAAAAATAGTACATCTAGAAACAATCAGAAGACTTTTAAGAAAATCAGATTATCATGGTCGCATGCTTTGTAAAAAAACTCTCATTAGTGAAATAAATAAGAAAAAACAGTTTACTACAAGGGCTTCGACTTTTGGAAAGAACTGTTCATGGATGAGAGCAAGTTTACTATTTTTGGATGCGATGAAAGAGGAAAAGTGCGGAGGAAACCTGGAACTGAGCTGGAGTTGAAGAACTTAGTACCTACTGTGAAACATTGTGAAGTTACTACAGGAGGAATAGCGGAAAATAACCGATTTTTTACAGAAAAGTTGGTCCAATTAATACCGAAAAGGTTGGAGGTGTAATGTTAAAATCAAAGGGAGGTCGGTCCAACCAAGTACTAATTTTTTTGTAAACCTATTGTTACATTTAATTTTTGATCATTTTGTTGTTCTTATTTCAACAATATGTTTTATTTTTGTACTAAAATTATTCTTAAGCTAAGTAGTAAACAATAAATTTATAATTTTGGTTAACCAGTTTTCTTTCATATAAAAACATTAATATTCCCTAAAAAAATCACGTTATAGAAAACATCTACAGATGCAACTGAAACATTGTTGCAAAAGTCGAAGGTAAACTCTATACATAGATGTAAAATAGTCATAATATCATTTTTATTCGTTTTTCAAACAATGTAATAAAACTTTATCACATTAAACACAAAATTTATTATATACTTTTTAAGGTAAAATCGTCGATTGTTCATTTTTTTATAAAGTATTTACTTTTTATCTGTTTTGAAACTGTTGTGGTTGCAATGAAATTTGTTCATATATATAAAAAAGCAATATTTATAAAACATTTCATTTTCTGATATTTTTGATCAATTTTATTGTCAATCTATATATAATATAAATAAAATAATTGCATACGAATCATTTACATGGAACTACTGATATGTACAGTGAATTTCATAAAAAATACAAATGAATGAATGAATGAATTATTTTTTTAATTATACCACACTATGCTATAACAGTTTCATTAATAAAACTATACATAATTTTTGTTAAAAGCGTATTTTTATTACTATTAATTTTGAAACACTGGCATGGTTTTTTTAACGTAATCAATATAGATTATATCATATACATTTGTGTTTATGTTTATGATCCAACAAATTTATTTTTGTGATATTCATAAAACTGATTGAATTAAATACTAGTAGTTTTGGACAATCTTATAAACTGAAGAAAATAACGTCAGTTTAAATAAATATGAAAATATAAGTACAATAATAAAATAATAATATTATAGTACGAGTTTAAAATAAGTACTTATTAATTTTAATATATATATATATATATATATATATATATATATATATATATATATATAAAGCATAATGCACACTGCCAATAAATTAAATTAGATACATTGATTTTAAATTATTTATAAACAAACTGTACAGTTCGAATCAATGATATTGCAACATACATTTAGAGAACCACTGACATACATTAAGTAATGATGTTGATAATTGGTACAATTAGACATTGAATCCATTGTCGTTTGAATGATTTGTTGAATAAGCTAGTAAAGGTAATCTTTTTTATAATTTTATAGCTTCGGGCGAACCTCTGATTAAAAAAGAATAAATAAAGTAAAAATATAAAATATTGGCTATTCATATACAAGAATATTCTTTTATTCGATTAATTTACTACTATAAATACTAAAGTTCATTATTTTCAAACGTGGAACTGCCTTAATATATTTGATATCAATTTAATGGATTGTATATTAATGTTTCTTAATTAAATACGGATATTAAATAAAAGATAGTTGTTTTAAGATATACGTATCAAACAGAAAGTTCAAATTATTTAAAATCTTAAATTACTATTTTGTTGATTTAAATGGTGTCAGAATTTATAAAACGTTTAATAAACATTCATTGCTCACTTCTTTCGATCAATATAATTCTCAAAACATTAAGTTTTATATATATATATCGTTACGAAAATAATAATAATAATAAACTAGCCATCGTTACTGTTTTGAATATCAATATTTCTGTTATTAAATACAACACATTTTATAACTGTACATCCAATTTATTACAAAGTAAGTAGAAAGAAAAAAATATTTTTTTAAACACTTTACATCGAGTTATCGAATAATAATTATATTGAGTTGTTGCAATAGATGTCGTTAGTCTATTTTTTATAGTAGAAGCGTCATTCACATCCATACAATTGTTATGTTGTTTGACAACTGACACTTCTGCTTTCATTCAGATAAAACGTTTGAGCGATTTGGTTGAGTTTTATACATTTTATAACAAGTTGAAGATGAAAAATCAAACTGTACATTTTCGCCATATTTTACTGTTTTATTTCCGTAAAGGGAAGAATGCACGGCAAATTTGTGATAAGTTGCGTAAAGTTTACGGTGACCATGCCCTACAAGAACGTTAGTGCCAACGATGGTTCACGAAATTCCGTGCTGGTTGATTTTGATGTTACGACGCTTCTCGCTCAGGAAAGCCAATCGAGGTTGATGACAATAAAATAAAGGCATTAATCAAGTCAAACCTGCGTTACATGACATGTGAGATTGCATAAACATTAAATATTCTTCATTCTGGCATTCACGACCATTTCAAGAAGCTGGTATATATAAGCAAGCGCAATATTTGAGTTTCTCATGAACTCAAAGAAGTTCATTGACTACGCTTATAAACGAATCCATCATCCAGAAGCGTAAACAACTCGTTAATCGTAAAGGAGTTATGTTCCAAGATGACAACGCGAGACCACACACAAGTTTAGTCACCCGTAAAAAAGTATTGAAGCTTAGATGGGATGTGTTGCCGCACCCAGCGTACTCGCCCGACCTTGCACAATCAGACGTCCACATATTTAGTTCTTTGCAAAACTCTTTGCGTGGTAAATCATTCAATTCCGATGAGGCTATAAAACAGCACCTTGTTCAGTTGTTTGCTGATAAACGCAGGTCTTTCTACGAACGTGGAATTATGAAACTCACCGAAAGATGGCAAAAGGTCATCGAACAAAATGGTAAATACACCTATCCCTCGATTTACACGGTACTTTTTTACACGATTTCGCTTTTACACGGTTTTCAAAATAACAGATTTAAAAAAAGTGATAAAAATGAACATTTTGGCTGCATACATATTTCTACAGTCATTTTTTATTTCCGTTCGCTTGGTAAAACCGGCGCATATAATTATAGTTATTAAGCAATCAACGCTCAATGCCTGCTGGAAAAAAATATGGCCAGATGTAGTTGAAGGTGACAATTCTAGATTACCATTGAAGCATGAATATTCTCAGTTAACTGAGTTGGCGCTCACAAAGAAAGGAGAAGGTTTCGAAGACTTAGCTGAGGCAAATATTATAAAACTAATGGCGGACGAAGAACTAGATGAGGATGATTTAGTTAACATGGTTGATGAAACAAATGATCATGACAACGATCCTGATGAAGAGGTGTCTAAACCAGTTGCATTCACAATAAAATTCATTCGCGTAGGGCGAAAATCGGGTAATCATTTTCTACAAAATGACCCGAATGTTGAACGAGCTTTCCGATTACAGCGAGATATTAATAAATGCTTAACTCAATATGAAGAGGTCTATAAAGATTTAACTAAAAATCGAACACAATTGTTAATTACAGATTTCATTGCCAAGTTTCATAGAATAGATTAATAGTCTATGAAAGTGATAATAGTAATTAAACTTTTGGTTAATTTTTTTAAGGAACTTATATTTCTTGTTTCCATAAAATGAATTACATACTTATACATTTATTTATTTATCATTTTATTAATGTACTGTTATATTTATGTTTTTCGAGGTATCTTATTTTTATTTTACGTTGAAATAAATGACTGAATTATTTCACAAAAAAATACAAAGTAAAAAAATAAAAAATAAACAAAATTGTTTTATTTTAATGGCACTTGGCATTGCATAGTTTCGGCAAGTTTGTTAAAATTTGGCTCGTATGAACTTAAACTAATTCTTAAACACGATTCCAAATGTAGATCCGATAATTGTGACCTATGTTTAATTTTTATCGCATTCATGCAAGTAAATGCTGATTCGCACAAATATGTTGAACCAAAAAATGCATTGAAATATGAATTTATCACTATAATTTGTCAATGTTCACGTCAGCTTCGCGGGTGACTTCCAGCATATTACATACATCAAGCCTTGCGATCGACCGCGGTCTACATCTTGGTTTACCCCTGTTATATATAGACTGATTTGAATAAATAATAATATTGAATAAATTCATTTTGATTGTTGAAAATGTTCTTAAAAATTTCATTTCGTTCATTCGAAATAAGAGATCGTAGTTATACACATTCGTGATGAATAGTATGTGTTCGTCAGCCAAAAGATTCAACAGCTTATGTTTATCGATGTCATATATATTCTATTTGCATGTGCTTATATATAAACTAACAATTTTTTGGCATTCTACTTTGAATGAGTACAAAAGTATGTTTCATCAATTCTCACTTGAATAAAAATGAATCATGTGTTGTTAAAATTTCATAATTTTTTTTGTTAATACACGTAATGTGATGTTGAAGTTTGTAAAAAAAGTTTTATAAAAAAAGATAAATTAATTAATTTAATTAAATTTTTCAATTTAGTTCCTCTTACTTTTTTACCATACTTATCAAACGACCCTCGTGTATATATTTATTTGTATGTATGTATGTGTATGTGTGTATATGTGTGTATGTGTGTCTGCTGTGTGTGTGTCTCTCTCTCTCTCTCTCTGTGTGTGTATGTGTGTGTGGCTGTGTGTATGTGTGTGTGTGTGTATATATATATATATATATATATATATATATATATATATATATATATATATATATATACATATATATATATATATATATATATATATATATATATATATATATATACACACACACACATACATATACATATAATATAATGTAATGTATGTATGATTACGTACGTATATAATGGTTATATATTTTCAATATGTTTATTTAAAACTCCGTACACACCAACAAACAATTTTTCATCTGATTAAAAATTTAGTCATAAATACTTAATTATAAAAATTACTAAAAATCTAATAAATAAATGCTCAATTGTTTAATTATCCAATTAAAAAATAAATCATGTCATATTAGATGTTTTTTAAATGAAAAAATAATTGGATAAAAATTAAGTCAAATAAAAAATATAAAATACAGACTAAAATCTCAAGTGAAGTTTTTTTTCTTCCTTTACGTATTTACTTTTTTCCAGAAGTCAATTTCTTTCTTGAACATAAATAAATAATTTTACCTACTAAAAGATGGAATAAAAAATGTAAACGAAACCCTTATTTATCTTTTATTTTAACTGTTTTATATACTTCTGTGAAATTAGTTTAGAAATTATTATATTCATTAATAATCATTTAAAATTCGTTTTTATTAAATTAAATTTCATTAAAAATTATTTATATTTCTTCAAACAAAATAATTTTATTTGAAAACTTAATTATTAAGTTTCAAATAATTTTTCCATACGATTTAATTAATAATCATGTTCAATTAACATTGTATTTTACTAATATTCCACAATTTTGAATATTTAAATCAATCAATTTATTAATCGCTTAAAACGATGAATGAATAAAGATCATTCACGAATAATTATTATTCGTTATTTTATCAATCACTTGAAATGAATAACGCTTAATTTTACACGACTAAAGATTTAGTGATTAATCGTCAAGCGAATATTTTTTTCTCTATTCAATGACCCTTTGTTTTCTTGCAACAAATAATTTTGCGGGGTGAAGTGGACCGCTGCGCACTTCTGCACGTTCACCCTCACTCTCCACGTCCGATAGAACGTTTCGAGATCATCAAGTTGAGTCTGCAGTCGTGAGCAAAGTACTCTCGGTTGCCATGATTGCGCCAGAATTAGCATGTCGTCCGCAAAGAGGGCCGCATGCTGTCCCCTCGGCACATCATTGATGTACAGATTGAACAGCACTGGCCCTAGAACACTTCCCTGCGGGACGCCAGCTGCGATTTGTCTGATGGACGACCTCTCCCCGTCCAAGCCCACGTAGAAGGATCGCCCGAGCAGATACGATGCCACCAGGTGGATCATACTGTCCGGGAAACCCAAGTACACGAGCTTGTAGAGGAGTCCAGCATGCCAGACCTTGTCAAATGCTTTTTCAATGTCGAGCAGCACCACTCCGGTGGTGCGGTTCTCATTGAAGCCGCGCGTCACGCGTTCCGTCAGCCGTACAAGTTGCTGAATCGTGTCGTGATGCGCCCGGAAACCAAACTGCTCGTCGATCATGATTCCGCGAGCGGAAACATGATCGAGTACCCTCCTGAGAAGGATTCTTTCGAACACCTTACTCAGGCTGGAGACCAGCGTGATGGGGCGGTAATTCACGGCGAACCTCAACGACTTGCCGACCTTCGGAATCGCGATTATTTTGCCAAGTTTCCAGTTGCAGGGGAAGTGTTTCGTCTGAATGATCCCGTTAAAGATCTTCGTCAGAAACATAATCCCGCGCGCGGGGAGACGCTTCAGTGCGGCGTTGCCGACCTCGTCGTCGCCCGCCGCTTTTTTCACATCCAGTTTACGAATGACTGCAGCGACTTCGCCGGGGGACAGGAAGTCAGGAGAGTGGGCCGTTGGCATGGAGAGATATTGATGAACAAAGCTCTTTACATACTCGGAGATTCCAGGGGGGTCAGTGCTAAACTGTGGCTCCATCGAATCCGCGAGTACCTCGACCTTCTCCTGGGTTTCAATAGCAAAACTACCGTCGTCCTTCTGGAGCGCAGTGCACCGAGGACGATGCCTGGTCAGCAAGCGTGTACGTGCCCACAGTGACTTGTTATCTGTGGACATTTCCATGAGCTTATCCTCCCAGACCTCGTCCCTATGCCTGGTGACTCTTCTACCCACTTCGTGGGTGAGAAAGTTCAACAACCTGCGATTCTCCGGATCCCGATAGCGCTGCCACCGCCTCCTGACCCGGTTCTTTCGCCGAATCAGTTCGATCACTTCGTGTGGTAGCTGGTTTCGTGTTTGTTCTTTGGGCGTGAGTGTACGATTTTCGACCAGTGCATCTCGTATGGCTGCGTGTACGTGGGTTACCGCGCTCTCTACCTCATGTATGGAGCCGATGTGACCGCGAAGATCAATTCGCGCATCGACTCTAGCACTGTAGCTATCCCAGTCCGTCCGAGTGTTGAAGCTCGGCCTTTGTGGGTCTTGCACACTCAGATCGCAAAGCGTGAGCAACACTGGATTGTGGTCGGAGTCAAGAGTTGACAACGACTGTAGCCCGTGCTGTTCAGCAATGTCCTTGAGTATAGCCACGTCGATCACGTCTGAACCACGATGGTGGAACAGGGTGGGCTCCGTAGGTACCACAACTGCGTAACCCGAGGATTGCGCATGTCGCGCCAGTGCTAGCCCTTTCGGGTTATTAACCCTAGAGTGCCATATAGAGTACTTCGCATTCAGATCACCGACCAGGATGGCCGACGATTTGATGTTCAGCAGAGCGTCGATATCCCCCGTAACCAAGGTGGATTTGGGTCTGCTGTAGACCGCGGCAAGAAGCATCTCTCGGCCACCCAACTTAGCAACGACCGTGGTCGCTTCGATAGACTGAAGCGGTGGACAAGCCATGACGTGATGGGGGATGCTCTTCTTAATAAGAATAGCGGTTCCTCCACCACGTCCCACTTGTCTATCGTCACGATAGGTGATGTAGTTGGGTATCCAAAAGCGCTTACCCGGCGAGAGGTGAGTCTCGCAAATCATCAGAACGTCGATCCTGAGGCGTTCTGCGATCTCGCGTAGCTCTGTACCCTGATCTCTAATGCCGTTGGCATTCCAATAAATTATATTTAGAGGTTTGTCTGTCATTAATTGGGTTCGTAAGGGGGCACGAATGGGGGGGGGTGGTTCACGACAGCGACGAGCTAGTGTTTGTAGCCCGTGGCGTGGACCATTTGCATCACTAAGTTGGTGAGAGCTTGTTGTACTACATCTACTAATTGAACTGACTCTGAGATCACAAATACCCTTTCATCTGAGGGTTGACCTGGAATTGCTTTCGTCAGTATCCTCGCGTGCGCTGGGTCAACCTTGACCGGGGTCTTGGTCGACTTTCGCGCCCGGTGGGACTGGCGTCCGCCGGGGATGCTCTTTGGGGCGGAGGGGACGCGCGTTGTGACGCGTCGCTTCACTGGCTTCGGTCTCCTCGGAGCACCCCCCGCAGCCGGGGGGGTGTTACCCGAGGAGGTCTTGGCCTCGGCGGAGGTGGCTGGCTTTGCCTTTATAATTCGCACTGGCTTTGTCGTCACCTTCGACTGCTCTGTTACCTTTACAACACGTGGCTTCGGGGCTGGGGGAGTAACTTTGCGGTCTCTACACATCCGAACTCCGGTTGCCTCGCTTTCGACATAGTGGGCGCCCGTGGGGGCGGCTCGCCCTTTGCCTTTCTTTTTCCTCTTCCTCTTCCGCGGCTCGTCGGGGGGAGCACTCGGGGTGCTACTCGCCCTGCGCGCCTTGGTTTCGGAAGAGGATTTGCCGCGCTCGCACTTGGTGGCAGGTTTTGCGGGTGCTTTTTTGGCCACTGCGGTTTTTCCGCCGGCCGGACGTGGTGCAGGACCACCACTCCCGGACGGCGCCTTCGCCACGGCGGTCGTGGATGCGGTCGCTGCGTCAGTATCAACTGACTCGCGACCGCTCCCACCAGCAACGCGCGCATAACCAACAGCGCCCGGGACGTCGGAAGGTTTGTGCGCCTTTGCAGACGCCTTCGCCTTCTTCTTGCCGGCTCCCACGGGAGCTTCCGCTGCCTTAGGAGGCAGATTCAGCTTCGCACGCGGGGCGCTGCTCTGTTTCCGACGGACGAATTCCTTATAGGAGGGACAGCCGCGATAATTCGCGGGATGCCCCCCCTCGCAGTTACAGCACGTCGCTGCGACGTCCCGCGACCTGGTGCACGACTTGGCGTCGTGAGCACCCGCGCAAGCTACACAGCGAGGCGCCGCCCTGCAGGACACCGACGGATGCCCCCAGCGCTGACTTCGAAAACACTGCCTCGGCCCCCAACGACCACGGAAGCGCTCCACCTTAATATGCACCCCCTGGAGGCGATTCAGGGCGAAGAATCTCTTCGCCTCGTCACCCTCAGGTGGTAGATATACCAGAAACAGCGGAGCGAGCTTTCCACGAGTTCGGAGCTGCGTGACGTGCCGGGGACTGAACCCAGCATTCTCGACCAACTCGCGAACGTCCGGAGAATCGCGCACAGTCATGCCACGGATGAAGAACTTGGAGTCCATCTCCCTTTGTAGAGGATACGTGGCCCACTCCACGGCCAGCTCATCCATGACGGACTGCGCACGACGGAATTCCTCGTCGGAGCGGAATTTAATCCGCTGCGCCAAGTCAGTGGTAACGACGTCAATTAGTTTGGAATCGATGCCGACGCGGTCCAGCGCTTTCGCTAACGTGAGGTACGAACTATCGTAAATGTACACCGGTGGTGCACATTTACTACGACGGTTAACTACCGTCGTGAATCCGTCCTCATCGTTGTTTACGCCAGCCGCGGGTGGCACGTCGCACTCCCGTTTCCGGGGGGGCGACATGCTCCCGCGACTGTCGTCGCTAGAGCAACTTTCCCTGTCACGCTTCGCCCTGACGCCGGACGGGCCGGGGACGCCGGATATACCGGCGGCCGCAGCCGACCCAGCGACACCAGACGGCCCGGCGACAGCGCTTGGCGCCGCATCAACCATCTCGCACAATTTAACAGAAACCATCACTAACCTGTGTCTTATTTACTTGATTCGACGAACCAGGAATCTTCGCAACGACCTGAGCGTGGATGTAGCTTTCCACTGGCACTCACACTGCACTGACGGTTTCCCGTAAACACAGCACACTTGACGAAATCGGAAAATAACACGGAATACGACGCGTAAACACGTGCACACACTTGTTATTATCACAGTTGTTTATGTTTAGGTACAGCTTGTACTTAAACGACGCTACTTAGTGTCGCCAGATGTTTAGTCGGTTGCTCGGACCTAACGGTATGGCAGGTACGTGCGGTCTGTTTCGCTGTTCGCTCAAGAATGGCTGTCGTTATATGTCTGACTGACTGACTGACTGACTGAACAATTTTATTGTTTAGAAATATGATACATGTATGATTACAGTGTGTTATAAATTACATAGTGGCTGTTTATCCGTAGATATTTTGCCATATTATACAAAGACAATATTTGTGGTAGTTTTGTTTAGTGTTTTTAAAGTTTTTCTTGTAGGGAAAAATTTCAAAACCTACTTATAACGTCTTTTACTTAAAGTTAACTTAACTAATACTTAACTAACTTAACTAATACTTAATTACTACTTAACTAACTTAATTAAAACTTAAACTAGGGACGACACAAACGCTGATCACTGCACACTAATAACATTAATGACACAGAATGTTGGTAGTAGTTTTTGTGTGAAGGCACTATGTGTTCTTGCACTGGTTGTATTTTATCGATGTTGATGTTGTCGTTTGTGTTCTTGTTGTGGTATTTTGATGTGATGTTGAAAGATGTATATTTGAAGTTTGGGCGCCTGAACCAAGCGCCATGGAAGCTCATTGTGGTTAAGGGGGTTGGAAGTATTGGGTTTTAGATGGGAATTTGATGGATTTTGATCTTTTTGACCAAATAGGTGGGAGTTTCTCTAGATTTCGAATGAGAGGATTTTTGTGGCGGCGAGCTCGAAGAAGATAACTTGTGGTGTTAGCAGTGATGAAGTCGTTAATCTTCTCAGTGCTAGCACGGGCATGGAGTTTGGAGATAGAGGTTCTCTTTTTTGCGTGAGCGCGAGACGGAGAACTTTGTTTTGGAAGGTTTGGAGTTTTGAAATTTGAGTTTTCGGGGCTGTGCACCAGATGGGAATGGCATAAGTAAGGGTGGATCTGATGCACGCTTTGTAAATGTGTAATTTAATTTTTGTGGGGATGTTTGCAATGAAGAGGGGCCGGAGAGCGAAGAAAGCTGCCTGAGCCTTGGATAGACGATCAGTTACAGTGGGGGTAAAGGTAAGGGTTTTGTCGAGCACCAGGCCGAGATACTTGATTTGATTTGTTCCAGAGATGGGTGTACCATCTAAGACAATAGTGGAACTTTTGATTTTTTTGATTTCGTGAATGTTATTAACGTTGTTTTGGATTGATTTATTTTTATGCGGTTCCTGTTATAGTACTTGCCTAAGATGGCAAGTGCTTCCAGGAACCTTTTGTGGATAGGTATGTTGTTCGTAGTTTCTGATATTAGGCAGGCATCGTCGGCGTAGAGAGCGAGATTTACTCCTATTGGTAGGGTAGGAATATCTGAGGTGAAGAGATTGTAAAAAATGGGGCCTAGGACCGACCCTTGCGGGACGCCGGCCGGGATGGGGTGATGGGAGGACGATTTACCGAGGCTTTCTACGTAGAAAGTTCGATGTGTGAGGTATGACTGTAGGGTTTTAGTTAAGTAAGGTGGGGGGTTAGTGTTGTGAAGTTTGGTCAGAAGAGCATCGTGCCAGACGGAATCGAAAGCTTTTTCGATGTCCAGACTGACGACGATGGTTGACCTGGATTTAGCAAGGGAGTGTCTTATGTTGTCTGTAAGTCTGTGTAGCTGGTGAACGGTGCAGTGAGCGGCTTGAAATCCGAACTGTTCCGGTGGTATGATATTATTTTGGTCGAGATGTTCAACGAGACGTCGCTTGATTGCGCGTTCGTATAATTTGCTAAGCGTTGATAAGAGACTTATCGGGCGGTAACTCTCTGGTACTGCGGGTGGTTTTCCGGGTTTAGGTAGAGGTATGATTTTAGATTTCTTCCAGGCTGCCGGAAAATGGTTTAGCCTGAGAGCGTGTGTGAAGATATGGGATAGAAAGGTTATGGCTTTTCTGGGCAGATGTTTTAGGTGAACGTTTGCTATGCCGTCCGGCCCAGGGGCCGAGCGGTTTTTAAGTTTTCTAATGTACTGACGTATCTCAGATGGAGAGACATCAGGGATGTCTTGAGAGGAAGGTGGGGTTGATTTGAGTTGTTTACCGAAGGCGGTGATGGTGTGATAGGATTTGGGTAGTGGTAGTGATTCGCCAATGCGATGAGCTTTGGCGAAGGTGGATGCAATCAGGTCAACTTTATCTTTGGGGTCAATGACAATGTCATCGTCCCCGGAGATGAGTGCCGGAATGCGGGAGAATTTGGAATTTAGGGCGCGGACAAATGACCATATAGATGCTCGGTCGATGCTGGTGGTATTATTTAATTTGTCATTCCATGCAGCTGCCCTGATTTGACTCATGGAGAGCTGTATGAACGATGTGAGCCAGTTCTTTTCCATTCTATAGAGAGGATTGCCAGTCCTTCTCCAAAGACGTCTGATATGGTTCCTCTGTTTAATAACTTTAATTAATTCGGGAGTCGGTGGTGTGAGGTGGGGTTGTGTAGCGATTTTTAAGTTTGGAATATTGTTTTTAGCTGCAGTACAGATGGTGTTTCGAAAGTCGTCGATGAGTGCATCTATATGGTCAGTGTCCGTGATTAGTGGAGGGAAGTTTAGGTTTTGATTTATTTCGGCTTTAAAAGCGTTCCAGTTTGCGTTTTTAAAGTCGGGGCGAGGTTTGAGGGTGTTCAGGGTGAGGTGTAGTGGGAGTATTGTGATAGTTGGACAGTGGTCCGAGTCAGGGCCGTCTGCGACGACGACACTGTTTCGGTAAGAGGGAATGTTTTTTGTGAGGATTAGGTCGATGATAGAAGGCGAAGTGCCTGTGTCGGGGTAGTGCGTATGTTCGTCTGGGTGGATGATGTCTATTGTGGGGTCTTCAAGAATTTCTTCGAGTCGACGTCCGTTGGTGTTGATGGAGTTGCAGTACCAGAGGGTGTGCTTGGCGTTAAAGTCTCCTATGGTGATTGTCCGACGATGCCTGTTTATTATTTTGGCTAGTTGTTCGGTTTCGCACTGCTGGTTTGGCAGGTAGATTGTGGTGGCTATGAGCGGGTTACCGCAGCCGAGAGATATCGAGATATGCTCGATATCTACGCGCAAATTGGGTATGAGAGTGTGTGGGAGGAGCTTGTTGACGAAGAGTGCAACGCCCCCCCCCCCCGCGGCGATCCAGTCGATCAGAACGATAGACTTCGTAGCCTGGTGCTCGAAGTTTTATGTAGGGTTTAAGGTGGGTTTCGGTGATGGCCGCTATGTCCACTTTATGTGAGCATAGCAGGGCCATCACCTCGGAAAAGTTACGTTTGAGCCCGCCGCGGGTGTTAAAGTTAAGGATTTTGAGCTTACCTGGCGTTGGCGTGTTTACGGCGACGGCATGGCAAGATTCTGGATCACCTCCAGGCGTTCCAGTGGGGTCTTGCATCCGGCGAGGGCCTTCTCAAGTTTGCGGGCAAACTCGAGAATACCCTTCAGATTTATCCTCTCCATGATCCCTCTGAGCTCGCTGTACATCCCGACGAATTCGGCTGGGGCGGACAGGTCCGAGGGCGGTGCATTTTGTTGAGCAGGTGTGGTTGGAGTGATTGGTTGCGTGGCCGTAGCAGACGTGATGTTGGTAGAAGAAGTGGAGAGCGCTAGGAAAGCCGCCTCCCTTTGTTTGTTGGTCCAGGCATTGTTTACAGGTAGAGGTGCCGGAGCAAGTTTTTGCTCGGCTGCGTCTTTTCTTGCTTGTATTTTCCCGGTATACTCCAGGATGTGGGGACATTGACGATGATTTGCTGTATGAGCGCTGAGGCAATTACAGCATTTCAGTGGTGCTTGTGGATCTTTTCTTGGACAAGAAGCTGTGGAGTGAGCTCCGGCGCACTTCACACAGCGTGGTCGGGCTCCGCATCTACTGGAAGCGTGGCCGAGTTGCTGGCAGTTTTGGCATTGAGTGAAACCAGCCTGCGATTGATATCGCCTCCAGTATACGCGGCACCGAATGATTGAATTTTGCCTGTTTATCTTAGTCATCGTGGTGGTGTTTGAGAAGTTCACCTTGTATGGAGATTGTCTTACCTTTGGTCCCCGCATTGGAAAGACTTGGAGAACCGGGAGGTTCAGCCTCTTTAGTTCTTCAAAGATTTTGTTTTCAGATTCCGGAGGCGCGCCGTAAAGGATGACCTCTAATAGTTTGTCTTCTGGCGGGGTGTAAGTGTGGAATTCCACACCTCTCGCCTTAAGAGCGTCGCATAAGGAAGTGTCCAGTCTTCCTTATCCGTTGTATATATCCGTGTTTGCTTGTCGACGTATTTGAAATCGAAGAATTTCTTTGTGACGCCGGTGATTGCCTCGATGAGGTCGTCGTGGTTTTCGGGTTTGTTGTGAAGTACGATGGGAGGAGGAAGCTTTGGTTTGGGCGGGATTTCTGTGGTTGTTTTGTTATTGTTTACAGGTGTGTTTGGGATTTCGTCGAGATTTAATTTTGAAAATTTAGTTTTCTTTTTGCCTTTCGAGGCTTTGGATGAGGTAGAAGTAAAGGGTGCGGTGACATGACTGGTGGACGGTTGAGATGGGATGTTTTCAGTTCTAGCGGCCGTTTTCTTAGCTGGCGTGTTGGTTTCGATATCGGATTCGGCTGTTCTTTTTTTCTTTTTTCCCCTTAGAGAATCCCAGGGGTCGAAGAAGATGGGTTCGAGGTTGTTTTCAGGCTGGTTGGCCAAACAGTTGAACTGATTGGCCGTAGGGATGGCCGCGACGGCCACGGCGGCGTCGACTTCCATCCCCGATTTCTGCACGGTCTGTCGCCTGTTAGTGAGGCAACTGCCGACTGCGAGGATTTTTTATTGTATTTGAACGTTAATCTTATACGTTTGAAGTACGATCCACGACGATTATAGATTTTCGTAGTCGAATCGGCCATATACAGTGCGAGCACGATGTGAAACGCATCCGATGCACGGTCGATACGATGTGTGTCGTTATATGTGTGATTGCGGCTGTGGTCACGTTGACCGACAGAACTTGAGTGCCAACTTGCCCGAGGGAAGTTTTAGACTCACGTTGCTCATATTGCTGATTTGTCGCTTGGAAGAGATATTATCACATTGTGGACATTTCCATTGTCCTCTGTGGGACTGAAGTTTTCGATTGACCGGCAGAGCTCCTGGCCACCCTCGCGGGGGCGACCACCGCCGGCTAAGATTTGAAATGATGGTGGCAGTTTCTATCCGTTGACGGTTTTCAGCGGCGCAAGCAGACGGGGCCGCTTGTGCTTGCTGTGTTCCGCGGGAGGATCGATGGTCCCAAGCGCACGGACGAGCGCGTTGTCGCTCTTCTCCGCCCCGTCGTACAGCCGACGAGCAAGTCCACGGACGAACTCGTCTACCGTAGGGAGGCGGAGATCACGATGAAGGGTGGTGTTCCGCACATAGTAGTGCGCGTCTGTGATGAGCCGCGCGCACTTGTTTTGGAACACCTGTAGCTTATGTGTGTTGTTCGGGTGATATGCCCAGGCTGCAGCCGCGTACGTCATAATCGGCCGAATGCAGCTGAGGTAGAGCTTACGCTTACTTCTCAGCGACAGTTTCGACTTCCTATTCAGCATTGGATACAACCTGCAGAGCTGCGCCTGGGCCTTCGAGAGAACATACTTGGTATGGCTCTTGAAGTCCAGGCGACGGTCGAGTATGACACCGAGGTACTTAGCCTCTTTCACCCACTAGATCGGCGTCCCGTTCAGCTCGAGCGGGTCGAGCCTAGGGGGAAACCGACGAGGAGTGAAGTGGACCGCTGCGCACTTCTGCACGTTCACCCTCACCCTCCACGTCCGATAGAACGCTTCGAGATCATCGAGTTGAGCCTGCAGTCGTGAGCAAACTACTCTCGGTTGCCATGATTGCGCCAGAATTAGCATGTCGTCCGCAAAGAGGGCCGTGTGCGGTCCCTTCGGCACATCATTGATGTACAGATTGAACAGCACCGGCCCAAGAACACTTCCCTGCGGGACGCCAGCTGCGATTGATCTGATGGACGACCTCTCCCCGTCCAAACCCACGTAGAAGGATCGCCCGAGCAGGTACGATGCCACCAGGTGGATCATACTGTCCGGGAAACCCAGGTACACGAGTTTGTAGAGGAGTCCAGCATGCCAGACCTTGTCAAATGCTTTTTCAATGTCGAACAGCACCACTCCGGTGGTGCGGTTCTCATTGAAGCCGCGCGTCACGCGTTCCGTCAGCCGTACAAGTTGCTGAGTCGTGTCGTGATGCGCCCGGAAACCAAACTGCTCGTCGATCAGGATTCCGCGAGCGGAAACGTGATCGAGTACCCTCCTGAGAAGGGTTCTTTCGAACACCTTGCTCAGGCTGGAGAGCAGCGTGATGGGGCGATAGTTCACGGCGAACCTCAACGACTTGCCGACCTTCGGAATCGCGATTATTTTGCCAAGTTTCCAGTTGCAGGGGAAGTGTTTCGTCTGAATGATCCCGTTAAAGATCTTCGTCAGAAACACAATCCAGCGCGCGGGGAGACGCTTCAGTGCGGCGTTGCCGACCTCATCGTCGCCCGCCGCTTTTTTCACATTCAGTTTACGAATGACCGCGGCGACGTCGCCGGGGGACAGAAAGTCAGGTGAGTGGGCCGTTGGCATGGAGAGATATTGATGAACAAAGCTCTCTACATACTCGGAGCACTCGAGGATTCCAGGGGGGTCAGTGCGAAACTGTGCCTCCATCGAATCCGCGAGTACCTCAGCCTTCTCCTGAGTTTCAGTGGCAAAACTACCGTCGTCCCTCTGGAGCGCAGTGCACCGAGGACGACTTCTGGTCAGCAAGCGTGTACGTGCCCACAGTGACTTGTCATCTGCGGACATTTCCATGAGCTTATCCTCCCAGACCTCGTCCCTGTGCCTGTTGACCCTTCTACCCACTTCGTGGATGAGAGAGATCAACAACCTGCGATCCTCCGGATCCCGATAGCGTTGCCACCGCTTCCTGACCCGGTTCTTTCGCCGAATCAGTTCGATCACTTCGTGTGGTAGCTGGTTACGCGTTAGTTCTCTGGGCGTTAGTGTACGACTTTCGACCAGTGCATCTCGTATGGCTGCGTGTACGTGGGTTACCGTGCTCTCTGCCTCATGTATGGAGCCGATGTGACCGCGAAGATCAATTCGCGCATCGACTCTAGCACTGTAGCTATCCCAGTCCGTCCGAGTGTTGAAGCTCGGCCGTTGTGGGTCTTGCACACTCAGATCGCAAAGCGTGAGCAGCACCGGGTTGTGGTCGGAGTCAAGAGTTGACAACGACTGCAGCCCGTGCTGTTCCGCAATATCCTTGAGTATAGCCACGTCGATCACGTCTGAACCACGATGGTGGAACAGGGTGGGCTCCGTGGGTGCCACGACCGCGTAACCCGAAGATTGCGCATGTCGCGCCAGTGCTAGCCCTTTCGGGTTATTCACCCTAGAGTGCCAAACAGAGTGCTTCGCATTCAAGTCGCCTGCCAGAATGGCCGACGATTTGATGCTCAGCAGAGCGTCGATATCCCCCGTAACCAAGGGGGTTTGGGGCCTACAATAGACCGCGGCGAGAAGCGTCTCTCGGCCACCCAACTTAGCAACGACCGTGGTCGCTTCGATAGATTGAAGCGGTGGACAAGCCATGACGTAGTGGGGGATGCTCTTCTTAATAAGAACAGCGGTTCCCCCACCACGTCCCACTCGTCTATCGTCACGATAGGTGATGTAGTTGGGTATCCAAAAGCGCTTACCCGGCGAGAGGTGAGTCTCGCAAATCATCAGAACGTCGATCCTGAGGCGTTCTGCGATCTCGCGTAGCTCTGTACCCTGACCTTTAATGCCGTTGGCATTCCAATAAATTATCTTTAGAGGTTTGTCTGTCATTAAATAGGTTCGTTAAGGGGCACGAATGGTGGGAGTTGGTTCACGACAGCGACGAGCTAGTGTTGGTAGCCCGTGGCGTGGACCAACTGCATCATCAAGTTGGCGAGAGCTTGCTGTACTATGTCTACAAGTTGCACGGATTCAGAAATGACAAACACCCTTTCGCCTGAGGGTTGTCCTGGGATCGCTTCCGGCAGCGTTCTCGCGTGCGCTGGGTCGATCTTGACCGGAGTCTTGACCAACTTTCGCGCCCGCAGAGACCGACGTCCGCCGGAGATGCTCTTGGGGGCTGGGGGAGCACGTGCTGAGACGCGCTGCTTCACCGGCTTCAATCTCCTCGGAGCACCCCTCGCAGTTGGAGGGGTGTTGCGCGGGGAGATCTTGGCCTTGGCGGAGGTGGCTGGCTTTGCCTTTACGATACGCACTGGCCTAGTCGTCGTCACCTTCGACTGCTCTACCTTAGTATCACCTGATTTCGGGGGCGGGGGAGTAACCTTGCGGTCTCTACACACCCGCACCGCGTTCGACTCGCTACTAACAACGGGGGCGCCCGTGGGGGCGTCGCGCCCTTTGTTATTACCCTTCTTCTTTCTCCTCTTCTTCTTCCGCGGCTCGTCGGGGGGAGCACTGGGGGTGCTACTCGCCCTGCGCGCCTTGGTTTCGGAAGAGGATTTGACGCGCTCGCACTTGGTGGCAGGTTTTGCGGGTGCTTTTTTGACCGTTGTGGTTTTGGCTCCGGCCGGACGTGGACGTGTTCCGGTGGACGTGTTCTTTAACATTTTCTTTGAAATTATGTCATGTTGGGGAATTCTACGTTTAAGAAAATCACAAATATGCTGTATAGGATTTAGGTCTAGATTGGGGAGGTGCATGCAATTATTTTGAAATGTTATATAATTTCTATAGCTCAACAACTTTTGCCGTGTGCTTCAGATCATTATTATATACAAAATTATAATCGGGACCTAGACTTAATCTGCCAGTACTTTTCTTTATATTTCGTTTTAAAATATTTATGTAAGCATATTCATTCATTGTGGATACTAAAAATTCTATTTGTCTCACGTCCTTACTTGTTATACACTCCTAAACCTTTACTCTACCACCACCGAGTTTCACAGTAGGAACAAGATTTTTTTTATTTAGTGATGTGCATACAATTTTGAGTCCTTTTATTCCAAAAATAAAATATTTGCTCTTGTCTGAGAAAATCATGTTTTCCCAAAATTACATTAGTTTATTAATATGTTCATTTGCATATGCAATCTGTTTTTATCTATTGATACCTGAAATAAATGATTTTTTACGCGCAACACGTTCATGATACCCACCCTTTTTTATTCTCTTTCGCACAATGTCAGCACAGATTTGTTTTTTAAATAGTACTTTAATATCTTTTGCAATTTGGGGTGCAGTTATTCGGGGATTTTCTTTCACTGAAGCCACAATCTTACGCCATTATCTAAATGTTAACTTCGACGGCTGGCCAGAAAGCGGTTTCAAATGTGAATTTAAAATTGACTACTACCCTTCGAATGAAAGAATGTTGTCTTCTATCACTCTTTCTTATTTCACGAAAACTTTTTCTTTCTTTTCCAAACTTTAAAATAATTTTACACTCGCTAATAGACATTTCCTTTTTTGAATTCCATCTTATTTATTTTTTGCAAAAAATTTTACTATTAGTTACTAAAAATAATATTTTAGTGTTTCAATTTCAACATACGAACTGTGACATAAAACTGTGATAATTTTAAAACAACAATAAGTGCAAATATTGCAAAAAAAGTCGATGATTTACCGTTTAATAAAATGTGTTACTAATTCTACTTAAAAAGCTAGTTACTAAACACTACTAATTACTAATTCACTTGAAAAGCTTATTTTACTTTATAATATTTTTGATTTTCATTTGCTGTACGCAAACATTTTCTACACAATTTGTATGAATTCTTGTGCGTTTTATTTTTTATTTTATTTGTTATAAATTTAAAATGTTTTGAATTGCCACGTATAAAGAATTAGTACTTTATAGAATTATTAGAAAATATGTTTGTTTTTAAATTTACATTAATAAGGTTGTTTTATTGAGAAATATATCCATATTGATAAGTGTATACAGGCATTTTCGAGCATTTGTATATATATGTTTGAATTTCTTACTTGAAATCTTTTTTATCCAGTAATTCAGAGCCGTGATAAATTAATAAATGATGAGATTAAGTAAGAAGTGAATAAATTAGTGGGTATGTTGGTATGAAAAGCAATATTATAATATAACAACTGTCATTATACAATAGAATAATAGTTGCAAAATATATTTTGTTTGGAAGATAATGATGACACTTCATCTTTTTATAACAATTAATTAGCTAAAGTGGGTTATACATAATTGTAAATTTCTTAAAAATACTTTGAAATTATTAAATTTGCAAATATATATATATATATATATATAGAGAGAGAGAGAGAGAGAGAGAGAGAGAAAGAAGGAGAAAGATTGAGCGAGTGAGTGTGATTGGAGGGCGAGGGGGTAAGGAGAAAGAGAGAATGATTATAAAAAACTGAGTGATTTCGAAATTTATTTCATTGAAAATGAATAACATGAATATACGCTACACACACAATATTTTAAGAATTTACATATTTTCTTCTAAAATATATTTACAACGGCAGCAAGTGAATTTTTAAACATATGACAGATGCTCTATTATTTGTTTACAAAATGGTTATTCAACAAGTGTAAGTATTTTGTTTTTTTCACATTTCATTTTACCCAATCTGTAACATCGGTTCGACAGGAAAAAATATCAAAATTCGTAAAAAATATCAAAAAGATATTCTAAATGAAAATTATATACGCGAATGGTAGAAAAATTCAAGGAAAGTGGTTGTTTATGAACAAGAAAGAATTTAAGTTGGTTTAGTGTAAGTAATCCAACTATTGACGGAATATGTGCCGACAATGTTTATCAGGATGAATCCCCCTTATATTCATAATGAAGTTATATCATTCTTAAATAAGTAAATCTCGACACATATCAAGGTTTTAGTGTTTAAATATTGCAGGTGATTAAATATTTCACCTTTACTTTAATTTCATTATATAGTTTTTTTTTAATAAGTGCTTCAGTAGTTTAAATGGAAATAAAACAAAAGGTATTTAATTAATTACTTTTTATTTTGTTTTTAAGCATATTCTATGGCATTAATGATGGAACACAACTTTACTTATATGACCACAATGACTGCTTGACAGTGTATTTACTTAGTCTAAATTTTAAGTCACTTTCACATAATTGTGGTCCAATTTTATAAATTACACGTTCAATATTTATTTTTAATGCTTGTGTTGTTTGTGGTTTATCAGCATAAACCAATGATTTCACATCACCCCACAGAAAATAATCCAATGGAGTTAGATTACATGATCTTAGTGGCCAATTGATGGGTCCATTTCGTGAAATAACAGACTCATAAAACTTTTGTTTCAATAAATCTATTATTTCCGTAGATGTATGGCATGTAACACCGTCCTGTTGAAACCACATATTGTGCAACCCATTTTCAATAATTTTTGGAAAAAATCATCAATCATGGTTCTATAATGCACTCTATTTATTCTAATGTGATTTCAAGCTTCATTTTGAAAAGTTCACTAACAGAAGCAATATTGGCCTCACTTGTTGCATTTCTTAGACTTACAGGCACTGCTGTATCATGTGGAGTAAAATTGTTTTCAAATTTTCCAACAATTCAATAAACTTTGATCAATCACTTGGACGATTGTGTTAGGTTTCACGAAGCACACGATAAGTTTTAAGAACCCAACATTAATTTTTATATCAAGTTTTTACAATTTCTAAGAGTTGTTAAAGTGTTAAACATTCCATGATAATTTGCAAAACTATACTGAGTTGAAATATCAAAATGAGCTTAAAAAAATTCATACATGGCTATTACCAGTTGTCGAAGTTTTTACATCCTTATTGGAAAATCCTATATATATATATAGGGTTTTCCAATAATAATGTTAAAACTTTGACAGCTGGTGGCAATAACTTGAATGTAATTCATTATGTTAAATACACTACCGAATCCTAGTTATTCACATTGAGAAATCAAATTAACTCTGTTGTCATCTTAAAATAACTAGTGGAAATTGTACACATCATTGGAAATAGACCAATCAGTCATTAGTTCTTCAACTATTCCTGACTCTTTTTACGTTAATAAGAATTAGTATGGTTTCATTCAGTTCATTTGGTACTGTTTTTTTCTTTCTAATTACAGAGTAGAAATATCAGTCCATACTGTTTCATTTTTTATCCTATTAATTTGAAAATTTCCACTGTCGTTCCATTATATATATATATATATATATATATATATATATATATATATATATATATATATATAAATGTGTGTTTGTGTATAGGAAAAGAAAAATTAAATAAAAAAAATCAAAAGAGTGGTCTTATGATAAAATTTGATAAAACAAATATAATGGTCAATAAATTTTTAGATCAAAAAGAATCGAACTAAAAATAAAAAAAAATACAAGTTGAAAACTCCACATAATGGAAACTCCTTATGATGAAAACTCCATATATTTGGAAAAACTCATTAACACTAAAAGAGCATTTATGGATGAAGTAAATGAGAGTGAAATGAGATGGCGACAGTTTGGTAGAAATTTGTATATTATGAAATCTGATATTTTTCTACGTTTAAAAACAAAACTTTTCGATCAACGTATCCTACTTGCTTTGACCTGTGACAGTGAAACATTCTTGAATGCCAGAATGATTCAACAGCTCAAGGCAACATACAAAAGTATGGAAAGATGTTGGGAATTACTCGAAAAACCTCATGGGTAGATGAGACAGAGAAATCAAAATTCATCAAAGTGGAATAAAAGAAAAAGACATTGTATCGGTCGAAGTGGAAGATTTTAGGACAGACCTTCATCCGCCATTGAATTGAGAGGAACTGATAATAATGATGATAATATATATATATATATATATATATATATATATATATAATTGATATTAAAAGAATAAAGATTTTAATTTATTGATTTATTCAATTTGATTATTTTTTTTACATGAATACTATTTTTTTAATTTTAATTATATTATAGCCACATTATGTATATAATGATTTCACTCATTGTGTTACTTTTTAGTTCAGGACACTATTTTTAACTATAACTATTTTAATTCCATTTTATTAATAAAATAAAATATTACTTGTCCTTATTTTAAAGTATTTTAAATAACAAGTATATATTTTTTAAATTATTCAATTATTTGTCATATTAAGTAAAAATTCATCTATAAAATTAATTGAATAGCGTAAGTGTACTAAGTTAAATGATGAAACTGAGAAATTCTAATTAAAGAGAACATATTACCTAATTGGAGCCAATAGAATGTCATGGTGTGTAAGGTACGATGTTAAAACAGAAATATAAAAATCATAACAAGAATACATTGCTATATTTCCGAAATATAGCAATTTTAGTATGCTTACATACAGAAGATGCATCAATTTAAATACAGTTTTCCAAAAATGGTTTAACAAACTATATTTCGATATTGAAGAAAAATATATTTATTGTAAACAACTCCAAGTGCATACATTTCGTTACAGGAAATATTAAGATGTATATAGTGTTTTATTTAAGGTTTTGCAAAAAATGAAAACATTTACAAAAAATATTGACATTTATCAGTATTTAAACGAATTAAATGTGATAACTGTAATTTTGCACTGTTTTAAAAAATCAATTGTAATGAAATGGTTTTTTTTCTATGAATATTATCTAATGCTTTATTTCAAATTGTACATACCTATTATATTATAAATAAAAATGTTTATATATATATATATATATATATATATATATATATATATATATATATATGTTCTAGTTTTTAATTCACTTTTTAATAATTTGTTAAACATAAATTTAAAATACATTTTTACATCTTGTAACAACTTCTGTATATAATGATATGTGAGATAACATGAAAATGTCATTATAAAATTCATCATTTCTGTACGATATACAGAACCTTTTTTTGTAATTTGTACAGTGTATTTCTTTTTACGAAAATGAAAAAGTATAATTGTTGGAAAACACAACTTCTCGTCACTCATTTTCAAAAAAAACACAAAAATTAGAACTATTGTTTTATATTGAAAAATACACAAATATAATTTTCTATAGAAATTCAACATTTCTTTTTAGTCAACTCATATATATATATATATATATATATATATATATATATATATATATATATATATATATATATATATATATGTATGTATGTATATATATTATACATATATTCATCGAAATGCACATCAGCAAAATGTGAACAGTGATTATGAAACACAAAACCTTAAGAAATTAAGATTGATTCAATTGTGTTCAAATAACTTTAGCGCAATACTTTTGCAACCTTTCACAATAATGATTATATGATAATAGTTCATTTAATCTATAATTTTCAAAACTTTGTAAAATAACAAAAATTATAATAATTTAAACATGATTCAATTTAAATACAATTTATAAAAAAATATTATTCACTTATGTAAAAAATAAATTAATTTTTAGTTACATACATAAAAGATAATAAATGTAAACCATATCATTTCTATTGTTATTTCATTTGTATTGTTATATCATTCCGTAAATAGTATTCAGTATATTTGATAATAAGGAAAAATACTCTCGTTCAGTTGAATTTCAGATGGCTAATGTTAACAATCTACTCTAAAATCTAGCAACATGAGTACTGAACAAGACTTAAAAGTATTTAAAACTAATTTAAAACATTTAAAAATGTTTACACTGAAGAACAAACTAAAAATATCAACGCTAAATTCAAGAGGCTGATAGGTATTACACTTGAAGGTTAAAATATATTGACAATTGTAAACAATAGGATGTAGAAATTTGTTAGTTACAGCTAGGCGTGAGTTATTCAGCGCGATATAAAATTACATAAATAAGATGAATTTATTTAAAAATATATAATATTAAGTTTTTTTTTCTAAAAATACTCATAAAAATAAAGAATAACATTATTTTATTATTAATTATTATACACACACACACATACATTTATAATTACCAAAATAAGTCTGAAAGGTTTAGACATAAATATTTACTTATATCATTTTTTATTATTTACTATTCTTCAGTCTCACTTGAGCCATATATACATATATATATATATATATATATATATATATATATATATATATATATATATACACATACACACGAGGTTCGTTTGATAAGTATGGTGAAAAAAGTAAGAAAAACTAAATTGAAAAAATCAATTAAATTAAACAATAAATAAATTTACTATACTTATCAAACGACCCTCGTACATATTGTATATATGCACATATGTATGTACAAATGTAATTTAAATTAGATGAATTTCTTTTAAAGTAGTTAGTATTGAGATTTTTTTAATTAATATTTCTTATATATATATATTCCTAAATAATATTTGTTATATATTCTTTTTATATAAATTTAATAAAGATGATCTCATTTTTTTATGTAATGCATCATTTTTTAAACAAATCTTACTATCATACACTTTTTAAAAAAATGTTTAATTGAAAAAAATATTAACAAAAACATTAATTATTTTGACATTTGAAAAAAAAATAGATTTGAGTGATTTATAAATAATATTTTCAATATATTTTATTATTGTCAAAGATAATATACATATATTTCAGGTCAATGTTACTTAGAACATGCAGGATCATCTATTTATTCAGAAAATCAGACTGAAAATATTTTTAATGACTTAAATAAATAATATTCATTGTAATCCACATGCTCTCAGTGTATCAAGCAAATTATAAGAAGACTCTGTTGATCAAATAAGATACAGGTTTGAAACAAAATTTAATATTTTATTTCCTTCATACAAATTTATTGCATTCAATATAAAAGTTTTATCTGAAAATATTTTTTTACATGTGATTTTCACATCAGGTACAACAGGTTCATTAAAGATAATCAGTGAACAATTTAACTATCTTGGCACAGTGTCTAAAGACTATGTATTGGATAAAAATGATAAAGGATTTTTTATGTACTTGCAAGATAATCATACATTGGTTTACACAAATGAATTTTAACCCCAACACCACAATAATTTAAAGTGTTCAATAATCACTTATTGTTCACTTATTATTTATAATTATATAATCTATAATTATATCGGCTGATGCATTTCGATGGCGACGCCATCATCGTCAGAGCTTTTCTGTTAAAATCAACACTAACTTTTGTATATAAAAAATCTAGACTAACTTTTTTATATAAAAAAGTTAGTCCAGATTTTAACAGAAAGGCTCTGACGGCGATGGCGTCGCCATCGAAATGCATCAGCCGATATAATTATAGATTATATAATTATAAATAATAAGTGAACAATAAGTGATTATTGAACACTTTAAATTATTGTGGCGTTGGGGTTAAAATTCATTTGTGTAAAGTGAATCAGCCACAGTTCCAGAACAACAAATACATACATTAGTTCTTGGAATGAGAGAGGAAGTAAAAAATGTTCTGATTTCATTCTAAACAACGGAAGAATTTGAACAGATTTTGGTAGTTATCATTTTGATAGAAGTCTTATAGATTCTGAAACTAATTCATTGTTTGTATATCCTGACCAATGTAATTTTTCTGATACTAAATATCTATAGATAAATAAAATTCATAATGGTACTTTAAATAAATAAATAAATTACTATCTACAAAAACATTTCCTACAAAATGGTACTGCGTGGTCGATGCTACTAGCTATGCGGGAACAAATAAATTAGATTTATCAGTGTACAAACCAGACTTTGTAGCATTTTCATTTTATAAAATATTCAGATATTTTATAGGTTTAGGAGCTCTTTTTGTTAAAAATGAAAGAGCTATGTTAAAAAAGATATATTTTGGAGAAGGAACTGTACAGATTGCCTTGAGTACAGAACAGTTTTATGTTTTACATGAAAGATACAGTGAATATTTATTTTTTAAATTTGATGTAACTTTTTGCAATTGTATTTTAATAGATAAATTCTATTAAACTTTTATATTATACACATTTATGTTTATACACCCATATTAATATATTTTATATAGTTAATATGTTATATCAATAGACTTGAAGATGGTACAATTCCATTTTTGGCAATTATTGCTTTCAATATTGTTTTGATACAATCGGTTGGATTGGAATCATCATATGCAACATCACAGATCATGTGTTTCAAATTACTCGATATATTCATCATAATCTTTTAACATGACATCATAGCAATGGATAACTGGTAGTAAAATTATATGCCAATATAAATTATGAAGATGTTTCTGTACAGGGGGGCTATTGTAAATGTTAATCTAATGAAAACTATTAGTGAATTTGTATCATTTATAGAGGTGAATATAATTTAATTGCTTATTTTAAATGATTTGAAATTAGATAAATATTTTTTTCAGTTCCTTCATATCTCAAACCTATACAATATTCATATTCGTACTGGATGCTTTTGCAATCCTGGTGCTTACAAACGACATTTAAATTTAACAAACGATGATTGTAAAAAACATTTTGAAGTAATTTGTAATTTATTTAATCTAATTTCAGACATGACAGTTTGATACTATTAGATTTGTTTTTTATATAACTAATAATATGTAAAATTATTATTTTTAAAGCAGGTCATATCTATGGAAATCAACACAACATAGTTGACGGTGTACCTACTGGATCAGTTCGTGCATCTTTCGGCTACATGACGACTAAAGAAAATGCTGATGTGTTTCTTCAAGTGATAAGAGATTGTTTTGTAACTAAACCAGTTGTAATTAAATTCTCAGATGGTTATAGTGAAATAAGCAATGAACACACATTTGAACTTTTAACAAGTAAAACAGTAACTCTATCTCTTCAAATTCCAATTGTTTGTTCTAATACAAAAACAGAAAATAATTGTACTGAAAAGAAAATTGAACCATGCGAAATAGATTTGTTAGAAATGTACATTTATCCTATAAAATCATGTGGATCGTTTGCTCTTCAGGATACTTGACCTCTTACAAATTCTAGTTTAAAATATGATCGTAAATGGATGATTGTTACTCATACAGGTGCCTGTTTATCACAAAAGCAAAAAACAAAAATGTGTTTAATAAAACCATTTATTAGACTCGATGAAAATTAATGGATTAATGGAGTTAACATATCCAGGTATATTTATTTATATTAAATTTATACTAATTGTACATAAGCATTTACATTATTTTTTCAAAAATATTTTACTTCCTTGTAATTTTAATTTTGAATTGAATAGTAATTCTGAAATTCAAAATATTAAATTTTATATGTAATTTTAATTGTTGCAATTTTCATTACAAATATTTTTAATGAACTCTAAACATAAATTTAAAATATTGACTCTCTGTTTTTTAGGTATGGAAAATATTGCAGTACAATTAGATTCATCAGAAGAAATAACAAAGAAAGTATCACTGTGTCAGAGTAAAGTTTGCAGAGATAGAGTTCAAGGATTCGATTGTGGAGATGACATTTCTTTTTGGCTTGAAGATGCATTAGGTCGTCAAGGACTTTGTTTAATTAGACAATGTGAAAATAATGGTAGAACAAATTGCAAAACAGAAAGTGGTTATTTTTTTTTGATTTGAATATTGAATAGTTTTTGTTAAATCTGTTTATAATATTTTTAATAATTGTTTGAATCTTATAAGATATTTAAATTTGAATAATGTTATAGTCAAACTTGGAAAGTGTTCAGTGGCTATCAAATAAAATTTCTAACAAAGATCTGACACTTTCAAATTTAATAAAACTATTCAGACCAAATATCATTGTGAGTGGAAAAGAAGCATTTGAAGAATAATTATATAGTCATTTGAAAATTGGTGATGCATTATTTAAGGTATTTTTTATATATTGGTTATGCAATTATAAAAAAATTTACAAATAGTTAAAAAAATAATCTAATAAACTATTAAAAAACTGAAAATATGATTTTATATCTTGACAAAAAATAATTAACATTGAGAAACATATGAAATGACATCAAACCAAGCATGTAAATTTATACACTAAACAATAATTGAAATTCATTAAATTTGCAAGTTTTTAATATAATATTAGTTACTATTTTACACGTTGTGAAATAAACAATAATATAACTATAAAAATATAATATTTGTTTTATTCATAATTAATAATTTTTCAGTGTGATGGCCCCTGTATACGATGCCAGATGATTTGTATTGATCAGGAAAGTGGTGAAAAAAATATCGAACCTTTGAGAACACTTTCCGAAAATTTGAATGGAAAATTGCAATTTGGTTTATATTTACACCTTATGAACGATGCTGATAATTTATTCATTTCAATAGGACAAAAAATTAAAGTAGTATAATCAATAAGCTATAACTTTGTAAATCAACATTCCATACATAAAGTACAAAACATAAAAAAAGTAAAAGACAAGAATGAATCGAACTTGTAAGTTTAGAGAAAGTTAGTAATGAATTTAAAAAATATTTCCTATTTTTAAGATATACTCACTAATAATTTTAAGTATTTTTTTTATGAAATTCCTTGATTTACTGCCTATAAAATGTTAATGTTTCTTGAACCCACTACTTGCCATTAGCTATTAAAATAAACAAAAGATACAACGAAATTATAATTGTGTTTGTATAAGAATTATATAAAAAATAAGTATTATTTCAAATTTATATCAACTCTTGTAATATGCATTTATAAACAGAATGTTTTTTATGAAGTATTATGGAAAAGTGTTTCAATAAAATTTATCTAACTTATATATTTTATTATTTGTACTATGGAAAAAAATCTCAAAACTCCTTATTTATCATTTCAAAAATCCCAAGCTATGAAGAGCTATTCAAACAATAAATTTCCTCTCCACCAATATATAAAGAGCTTGCATGTTACCATTAATTTTTATGTTATTTTTACCTGAAAATATTAGCTTTCATACTACTTTTCATATTTCCACTTATATACATATATTAAAACTAAAATAAAATCTTTTCAAAAAGAAAACTTCCTAACTTAAGGCCTGATTCTAATTGATACAGATATTTATAATACTGAACACTAATCAGAAAATATGAAATTTTGTGCGTGCGTGCACGCGCGTGTGTGTGGGTACATATACATATCTTCATACATATACACATATTTGATTATATATATATATATATATATATATATATATATATATATATATATATATATATATATATATATTCATATCCATATATACACACACATACAGTAGTCCCCCTAAAACCACGAATAGTAGCCAACCTACATATAAATCTTTATTCATTAGATACATACCAATAACAAAGTTTAATTGACAAATTACACACAATAAGACATTAACAACGTTAAATAATAATAAAATACATTTTATAATATATTATTATATTAAATTCTCTCTCTATTGAATTAATGAATTCTGATGTTTTAGTTTACCCACAAGAACCATTGGAGCATTGAAAAATATCTTGTATACACACGCAGTTTAAATAAATTTTTACATTTATTTTAACCTTTTGGAAAACATCATAATCGAATATATTTATTTCTTTTTAACTCATGAAACATTTGTTGAAGACGTTTTAATGTTTTTGGTACTTAAACAGATAACTTCACTACTACGTTCCATCATAGAAACGTAATTTATGATTTTTTTTCTTAAAGTCTGTGTAATCCAAAATCCTTCGCCATTTTTTTCTAATGTTTACATTAAGGTTCTGTTTCAAACTTCTTCTCTCAGTCAATACCCAAAAATCCTTTAAAATTAATTACGACTTCACTTTCAATAGGCATTTACTATCTCTGATTTTAGTTCATTTATTTTTACTTTGATAAATGTTCTTTCATTAGTAATTGTAAGTGACTTCCAATTAATAATTCATTTTTACCTGTTATGTGACACAAAACGCAGCACACATCATGCATGCACGCACTAATGGATGTTGTAAAATTAATATCATTAATCTACTCCGATCATTAAAAATTACATCCGAAGTTTAATGATCATAATTGCGAAGTAGTAAGAGTGTGTCAACATTTTCACATCACTCTACAATAATAATTGTTAATCTCTTGAAATAATCATTCACGTTCAGAGTAGCGTGCACAATAATGACATTAATTTGGGATTGAACTATTTTGTATTCTGATAAATAGAGACATTTCATTTGTGAAGTTTTCCGAAAATTACCGAAATACAAAGTTTATGATACATTAAAATTAACAAAAAATTAAAAAGATAGACTTTCAGGCAGACTTTCAGATAAATTTTCATACAAAAATTTAAATTGTATTAGCATTAGATTTAAATGTACATCAGACCATCGATTTATAAAAAAACATCGTCTAGGCAGAAGCATTAACAGTTTCCTGAACGTTTTATTTTATATAACTTATTTACATTGTTAAACAGAAATAAGTTCAGGGGCCGACTAATGAAGCCCTTTTTGAATGTGTGTGTGTGTGTGTGTGTGTGTGTGTGTGTGTGTGTGTGTATACTTGTGTCTCCGTTTAGTGGAAATAAAATATCAAAGTCGTAATAACAAAAAACATTTATTTCATAAATCACAGGTTGTACAAGATGATTGGCAAGACTTTAGTCTATCGTGTTTTAATTCAACTGACCAGAGACACTGGTTGTGTAGTTGAATGAGTCGAGTGAAGTACTGACTAATTATGCATTTCAACATTCAAGAAAGTTTTATTGATATAAATTTTGTTGTACGTAGAATTTAGAATGTATAATAGAAAATTGTATAATATAAGCTGTTCTATAATATATAATATAGCTGTATAATTAAATTGTTTTTACACTAGCCTAAAATTGTCTTTATGTTAATGTTCTTGTATTTTTTATTTAGGAAAAATTTTCAAAAAAACCTATGAGTTTGAAAAATAATAAAACACTAATCACTAAACTTAAAAACTAAACACAAAACACTTGAATAAAGTTGCAAAACTCTTATGTAGTTTTTGGTTTCACAAATTGTTCGTGAACAATGTTCCAGTTTTTTGCGCGCCAGTGAAATCGTGCGAAGCCGCCACACACTCACACACGACCGGAACACACGTCCAGTTCGCTGAGCAGGGTCGTCGTCCACGACCGGCACGATGTCAATGTTGTTGGCTGATGAGGTGAACTGCAGCAGCAGCTACCTGATGTTGTTGCTGTTTATGGTTTGTAGTAGATCGTCTGCGTCGGAAACTCGACCAGCCGCGCACGTTTCGTACGAACGGCCGGGAGTTGCTCGAGACGATCGAGTAGCGGATTTCGGTGAAATTTAACGTCTGTCAAGTATTTGGTCACTGTCTTTGTAAGGTATTCGTCTATTGTCTGTACGTTAGTCAGTTCGTGAACTGTTCTTGTCGGAACGCGATCGTTGAGTCGAACGTTAAGTATCAGTCTCAGTATGCGATTTTGGAATTTTGATCAGGTTCGTTCGAGAAGTGGAGGAGACACATAAGTCAGAACCGGTCTGATGCATGTTTTGTATATATTTACTTTTACGTTGGTCGGTAAGTCCGACGTCATTGCACCAGACCTTCTTAGTGTGTCGCTTATTGTTTGTATGAATGTTAGTTTTCGATCGAGCTTCAGGCCCAGATAGGTGATTGTCGGCGTTTGTTTTATTGTTGTTCTGTCGTACGTGATCGGAATGGTATCGTCGAATTTTGCTTTAGAAAAAGTCGTAGCCGATGATTTCGAATGATTAATTTTGATTTTGTTCCGAGAGTAATACCCGCTGAGCGTCGACAATGATTTCGAGAGTTTCGTCGGGGTCGGATGATTGTTTGGTGTGTCCGTTTGGGTTATATATATATATATATATATATATATATATATATATATATATATATATATATATATATATATATATATATATATATATATATATATTTATATATATATATATATATACATATATATATGTGGCGGTTACGCATAACGACTGCGGGAATAATCACCTGCACACAACAGCAACAGCTAAAACAATAAGCCACACCTGCTGGCTACGCCCAAACGGCGGCTGCGATGTCAGTCAGCGGGAAAACTAATGTATAAAAGGAGCGCTTGACTTTGCATAATCAGTGCGTGTACGTGCTCACGCGCGTGCGTCCACCGTCGTACTCTTCGGCCGCCATTCAACGGTCGGCTCAGAACTAGCACGAACCGGGGGAATCCGACTGTCTAATTAAAACAAAGCATTGCGATGGCCCCAGCGGGTGTTGACGCAATGTGATTTCTGCCCAGTGCTCTGAATGTCAACGTGAAGAAATTCAAGCAAGCGCGGGTAAACGGCGGGAGTAACTATGACTCTCTTAAGGAGCAAATCCCAAAGAACTGTCGATGACTTTTCTGGGATGTCAGCGCGACACGCTCTAGACGGAGGGTCACGGGTGCTTGGCATTGTCTCTTTGAGAGCGGTGTCGCAAAGGTGCCGTCACAGGTAATGGCGGTACCAAATGGCCGAGTCTGGAACGTCCGAGCCTTGGGAAAGCTCACGTGCCCGCTGGGAAAAGGGGACTATAAAAATCCTACCCCGAGCCAATACCAGACAGGCCTACCAACTTATGTTGACCTGGGGTGGCAGGGGGCTAGCTCCCCCCTGTTGTCCGTCTAACCTTGACTTGCTAAAAACGATCTCTGTTTGGAAGCCTCGGACATGGGAGAGCAAGGTGTCGCTACCTCCCATGCGCCGGCCTCGGCTGGCGTCCCTCAGGACACTACTGATGACAACCGGATAACGACTAGGACCTTTCGAATACTCGTCCCTTTCGAGCCCACTAGGTGTGAGCTCTGCCTAGTAGGGCCCGGGGGGGATTACATGGCGGTTGATATAAACAATGCAATCCGGCACCACAGGACGAGTCACTGTGATACCGAACTTATCTTCGAATGCCGTGGGTGCGGCAGAGAAACCGATAAGAAACAATCAGCCGTATGTCATGCACCCAAATGCCCTGGACCGCCCTCGCAAAGCGAGGGAGGGCTAAACTGCGAGCTCTGCAACAAGTCCTATACGACAAAAAGAGGGTTGTCAGTACACAAGAGTCACAGCCACCCAGCCGCACGGAATGTCGAAAGAGTACCAGTCGTAAAGCCTGATGTCCCCAGGTCGGGCATAGGCTTTTCCGCAGCGGAAGTGACTCTCATGATCGAAACGGAGGCGGAGCTTGCTCCGAACGACCATGCAACAATCACAATTCTAGCTGAACTTCATCCTAACAAGGACAGGAAACAGATAAGAGATAAAAGAAGGGAGGCGGCGTACCTCCGACGCCTCGCCGCAAAACGCAGCGAATTAAACAGCGAGGAAAACACCCCTCCGGGAGTTAGCATGGATGGTCCCATCGACTCTCAGGAGGAGCGAGCCAATCGTGGTTCTACCACGCCAGACTTAACAGCCAAGTCGCCGGAGGGCGAAGAATGCCCCGACACAGAGGATTGCGGTGACACGCAAGGCCTCCAAATTGACACTGTAGCCGCACCGGCTTCGATTAGCTCGCCAAACATATGCAAAGCACTGTCGAGCGGAGACCATTCTGGCAGGGCTCCGACTCCAGACCAAGTGCAAGAGGTCGAACCTGCAACCTCTAACCTCTCCCCGGTATGTCACGACTGGAGAGAGGCGATCAAACAGCACCTCGCGGGGCAAGAGGTGGGCAAGATCTCAGAAGAGGGGCTGGAACTAGTAAGGAGGATGGAAACCAGCCCCACCGAACAATCTGACATCGATGAGATCTGCCAGCTGTTGACTAAATTATTAAAGCCGGAAGAGGAAGATGGAGCTAAAGAGGGTCGGCGTAAGCCGACGAAGCAGGGCAGGAAGCGAGCAGCGAAAAGATACCGGTACGCTCGCACGCAGGAACTATTCGGGAAAGAACCTGCCCTGCTAGCCAAACACGTCCGAACGGGATCGGACTTCACGGAAGCCAACGGCCACGAGCTTGACCGGGGGGAGGTCGAGGAGCTCTACAACTCGTTGTGGGGCACCAAGCTTCCCACTCGGGTGAGCGAACTGGCCGCTGGTGAAGTGATGCCAGAAACCGTTCGGACGGAGGAGATTTTAAGACCAATCACAGAGCTGGATGTGCGCAGGCGCATAAAACGGATCAAAAGGGCCACTGCTCCGGGGCCTGACGGAGTAAAGTGGTCGCATGTCCAGGGACCAGTGAAACAGCAGCTAGTAGCTGGCCTACTAAATTGCGTTCTGGTCTCGGGCATGATTCCAGGTGATTGGAGAACTAACCGTACTACCCTCATCCCAAAGGAGGGCAAAGATGCAACCAGGGAAACCAACTACCGTCCAATAACAATTAGCTCGCTCGTCAGCAGAATCTTTTGGGGCATAATCGACGAGCGGGTGCGTAGGACTATCAAAATGAGTCCTAGACAGAAAGGGTTCGTGCCCGAAGCAGCGTGCTTCACAAATTTCCAGACCCTATATGGAGTGGTGAAGCAAATGAAGGAGCGTGGTTGCGGTGTCGGAGTTCAGCTCGATATCTCTAAGGCCTTCGACACAGTGCCCCACGACGCAATTAGATGGGCCCTACTTCGGAAGGGCACCCCGGAGGCCGTAGTGAGGCTGATCGAGTCATCCTACGGCAAATCTCAAACCAAGTTGGGACACCCCAAAGGGGATATTGAGATTACGCTGCTCCGGAGCGTCAAGCAGGGGGACCCACTCTCCCCCCTAATATTCAACTTAATCCTGGATAAACTACTTGAGTCCTTAGAGAAAATGCCTGGGTTCCCGCTGGGTGACGGAACCCAAATTTCATCCATGGCCTTCGCGGACGACCTATTCCTGTTTGCACAGGACGCCGCAGGTGCCCAGGCACTCATGGACGACGTCGTCGGGTACTTGGACGCATTAGGGATGAGCATTGCTACTAGCAAGTGCCTATCCTTTATGATCAAAAAGCACCGGGACACGTGGTCTGTGGGTGACCCTGAAATAGAACATCTAGGAGTCCGCATACCTAGTATGAAGGCAGATCAACACATTACATACCTTGGCATTGAATATTCTCCCTGGTCGGGATTCAAAAACAACGATCATCAGCTGCTAAACACACTAAAGAGGCTAAAGACTCTGCCTCTAAAGCCCGACCAAAAGCTGCAGCTACTGCAGACATACCTACTCCCCCACTACCTGCATCAGTGGATCCTTGCGGTTCCATCAAAAGCAAGGCTGAGGGCCCTTGACTTGGAAATTCGCGGTGCGATCAAAGATTTTATGCACCTGCCCAAAAGCCATCGCGAACGGGCTAATCCACTGCAGCAGGAAGGACGGGGGGTTGGATATGGCGCGCCTCGAACAACTAGTTCCAAGAGTGGCGCTGAGCCTGGGTCTTAAGATGCTAAAATCTGAGGAGCCAGTCATCAAATTCTTCGCAGGAGACGAATCATCACGTGCCAGATTCGTAGAGATCGCAAAAAGCATCCGGCTCACATATCCGTGCACAAAAGCACAGCTGAGCCAGCACAAAACCAGATGCCAGCGCGAGGAGTTGAAAAGGTGGGGCGAGCTCCCAGCGCAATGACGCGGCGTGGCCTGCCATATAGGTGACAAAATCAGAAATTCGTTCCTTATGGATACGAAGCTCCTAAAGCCATGTCGCCTTATCACCGTCTTGCAGCTGCGTGCAAATTCAGGAGGCAACAAGACCAGCCTCAACAGAGCCGTCCCACAGGCGGATCTAATGTGCCGGAAATGCAAATCCGCAAAAGAGACATTAGCACATATCCTCGGAGGTTGTACTTTTACGAAAGCCTCCAGGATCCGCCGGCACGACGAGATAAAAGAGTTCATTCAAGACAATGTTCTCAACAATCAGAAGGGGAGGAGCACTGTTACAACAGAGGGCACCTTCACCCTTCCAGATGGAGCGAAACTCAAACCCGACCTAGGTCATTAAGAATCAGATCGGGGTCTTCGTGGTCGACGTTACCGTCCGCCGCGAATACGGGCGGAGCCTCCTGGAAGCGGCGGAGGAGAAAATATCGACCTATGAGCCCATTCTCCCCTTAGTGGCTCAGCTCCACGGTACCGAGACTGCCGCGCACCTACCCATAGTGGTGGGTCATACGGGCGCAATGCCGCCGTTTACCCGAAAGGCCCTATACACCCTAGGGATTCGGCGCAGAGAAGATCATAAAACAATCTCTCTGATAGCATTGCGGAGCTCCCTGGAGCTCTACCATACCTTTCTTGATTACGACGGACCCGTATAGGCACGTCGTACCGTGGAAAAAGACGAAATTATTGCGTACACGATTGTCTCAAGCAATACAAAATCCCTAACAGAAGCTCTTAGACGCAACGACACGTACTATACTAACTTATTTATTTATTATCTGTTGTAGAACAACAACAAGGACCGACGCACGGGGCTGGCTCAGCCCCGTGCCCGAGGCCAAGTACTACTCAACCGTACTACACACACAGCCGGCCAGGGACCAAGAAGCGAAGTGCCCAGGCGCTCCGCAGCGAGGTCTCACACGGCACGTACTAACCGCCGCAACACAGCCGTACTACCATTCCATACTACCTAACAGCTTCCGAAACAAGGGACAACACAGCCTGATCCAGCATCAGGCAATTCGCCTGAGACCACACCACACACATCGTGTACAGTCGTTGAAAAATGATCCCTGACGTCAACGACGCCTGGGACAGTGTGGATCTCGCAGACCCGCAGGCGAAGTCGGGGCAAGCCACGGGTCTTAAACTACCTCAACATCCAGGTTACCACACCTCCAACGTGGGAAGTCCGCGCACACCCGTGTGCGCGCAGATAATAGCCAAATGCCTCGTCATCTAATTAGTGACGCGCATGAATGGATTAACGAGATTCCCACTGTCCCTATCTACTATCTAGCGAAACCACTGCCAAGGGAACGGGCTTGGACTCTCTTAAGTGTCATGGTTGCTCGGCATCGGCTCTTCGAGAGCGATGTTGCGAAGGGGCCGTTGTAATGACGACCCCAACGGCCAAGTCTGGCACGTCCGAGCCTTGGGAAAGCTCACGTGCCCGCCGGTAAAGGGGCCTTGGTACACCCGCCCCGAGCCAATACCAGACAGGCCTTCCAGCATTTATGTTGACCTGGGCGGCAGGAGGCCAGCTCCCCTCTGTCGCCTGTTTACCCTTGATTTGCTAAAAATGACCACTGTTTGGATGCCTCGGACATGGGACAGCAAGGTGTCGCCTCCCATGCGTCAGCCTCGGCTGGCGTCCCTCAGGACACCACTGTTGACGACCAAGCATTACTACACAGGACATTTCTAATTCTCGTCCCCTTCGAGCCCGTGAGGTGTGAGCTCTGCCTCTCTGGACCCGGAGAGGACTACATGGCAGTTGATATCAGTAACGCTGTCCGACATCACAGGACAAGACACAGTGATGCCGAGCTCGTATTTGAATGCCGCAGGTGCGGCAAGCAGTACGAGAACAAACATTCAGCAGTATGCCATGTGCCAAAATGCCCGGGACCATCCCCACTTGTCAGGGAAGGGCACACGTGTGAGGTCTGTAGCAAGTCCTATGCTACAAAACGTGGGCTATCAGAGTACATAAGAGTCACAGTCATCCAGCCGCGCGGAACATTGAACGAGTTCCAGTAGCAAAGCCTGATGTCCCCAGGTCGGGAAAAGGCTTCTCCGCAGCGGAAGTGATCCTTATGATCAAAACGGAGGCGGAGCTTGCTCCGGACGACATAACAATCAATTTTAAAATAGCCGAACGGCTCCCAAATAAGGACCTAAAGCAAATAAGAGACAAGAGAAGGGAGCCACCGTACCTCCGACGCGTCGCTGCCAAGCGCAGTGAAATACTGAACAGAAGCCTAACCTCTCGGCGATCCAGTGTGGGTGGTCCCACTGGCTCACGAGAAGGGCGAGCTAGCAGTGGGCTAACCAAGCCAGTCTTAACAACAAAAACGCCGGTGAAAACCAAACATCTAAATGAGGAAGAACCCGGTGACACGGGAACCCCCCCAGTAACTATCTCAGCCGCACCGGCCGCGGCTAGCACGCCAAACGAGAAAAACACACTGCCGAGTGAGGGCCCAACTGGCGAGGCCCCGACTCACAACAAAACAAGAGAGGTTAGTCCTGCAACCTCTGACCTCACCCCAGTATGTCACGACTGGAGAGAGGCAATTAAGCAGCACCTCGCAGTGTGGGAGATCGACAAGATCTCTGAGGAGGGACTGGAACTAGCTAAAAGGATGAAGTCCAGTCCCGTAAAACAGGCAGAGATAGACGAGATCTGCCTGCTGCTTAATAAATTTCTAGTGCCGGAAGCCACAAACGGCTCCGGGACAGGCCGACGCAAGTCGGCCAAACAGGGCAGAAAGCGAGCAGCGAAAAGATACCGATACGCTCGCACGCAGGACTTATACAACAGGGATCCTGCCCTGCTATTAAAACACGTCCGGGCAGGGTCGGACTTCACAGAAGTCAACGGACACGAACTTGTCCGGGAGGAGGTCGAGGACCTTTACAACTCGTTGTGGGGCACCAGGCTTCCTACCCGGATGAGCGAACTGTCCGCTGGCGATGTGCTGCCCGACCCAATCCGGGCAGAACAAATACTAACGCCAATCTCAGAGTTGGATGTGCGCAGGCGCATAAGAAAGATCAAAAGGGCCACTGCTCCGGGGCCTGACGGAGTAAAGTGGTCGCATGTCCAAGGATCAGTGAAACAGCAACTAGTAGCTGGCCTACTAAACTGCGTTCTGGTCTCTGGCATGATTCCAAGAGATTGGTGTAACAACCGTACTACCCTCATCCCCAAGGAGGGCAAAGACACATCAAGGGCAACTAACTACCGCCCAATAACTATCAGCTCGCTTGTCAGCAGAATATTTTGGGGCATAATAGACAAGCGAGTGCGTAGGACGATCAAATTCAGTCCTCGACAAAAGGGTTCGTGCCCGAAGCGGGGTGCTTCACGAACGTCCAGACCCTATACGGGATCGTGAAGCGAATGAAAGAGCAGGGGGGCGGTGTCGGAGTTCAGCTCGACATTTCCAAGGCCTTCGACACAGTCCCCCATGATGCAATTAGATGGGCCCTACTTCGAAAGGGCACCCCGGAGCCCGTAGTGAAACTAATCGAATCTTCCTACGGCAAAGCTCAAACCACCTTGGGTAACCCCAAAGGGGACATTGAGATTGCACTACTCCGGGCGTTAAACAGGGGCCAGCTCCCCTGTCGTCCGTCTAACCCTGATTCGCTAAAAATGATCTCTGTTTGGAAGCCTCGGACATGGGAGAGCAAGGTGTCGCCACCTCCCATGCGCAAGCTTCGGCTAGCGTCCCTCAGGACACCAATGATGACGACCGGATGACGTCAAGGATCTACCGTATACTCGTTCCCTTCGTGGCCACCAGGTGTGAGCTCTGCCTGGCAGGACCCGGAGGGGACTACATGGCTGTCGACATTAACAACTCTGTTCGACACCATCAAACTAGGCACTGTGACGCCGAGCTTATGTTTGAATGCCGAAGGTGCGGCAAGAAATACGAAAAGAAACAAGCAGCCGTATGCCATGTGCCTAAGTGCCCTGGACCACCCCAACTAGTCAGGGGAGGGCTAAACTGCGAGCTCTGCAACAAGTCCTATACGACAAAAAGAGGGTTGTCAGTACACAAGAGTCACAGCCACCCAGCCGCACGGAATGTCGAAAGAGTACCAGTCGAGAAACCTGATGTCCCCAGGTCGGGAAAAGGTTTTACCGCAGCGGAGGTAATTCTTATGACCAAGACGGAGGCGGAGCTTGCTCCGGATGACCCGATGATAAACATAAAGATCGCTGAAAAACTCCCAAGTAAGGACTTAAAGCAAATTCGAGATAAGAGAAGGGAGCCGGCGTACCTCCGACGCCTCGCTGCGAAACGCAGCGAAATCCTAAATAGGAGCTTAAACTCTCGACGATCCAGTGTGGGTGGTCCCACTGGGTCTCGTGAGGGACGAGCTAGCAGTGGCCCAGCCACGCCAGCCTCAACAAGAAAATCGCCGAGGGGTGCTCAGCACCTCGACAGGGGTGAACGTGGCAACACGGAAACCCCACCCTCCAACAACACCAAGGACATATCGGCGCCAACTAGCTCGCCAAAAACAGCTAATACACCACCGAGCGAGGATCTATCTGGCAAGATCCCGGCTCAAAACAAAGTAAAAGAGGTTAGTCCTGCAACCTCGGACCCCTCTCCGGAATGTCACCACTGGAGAGAGGCCATCAAGCAGTACCTCACAGGATGGGAGGTAGGCGAGATCTCGAAGGAGGAACTGGACCTAGTGGTGAGGATAAAATCCGGTCCATCCACGCAGAAGGAGATAGACGAGATCAGCCAGCTGCTCACGAAAATACTAATACCAGAAGCCTCAACCGGCTCCAATACAGGTCGACGAAAGCCGACCAAACAGGGTAGGAAGCGAGCATACAAAAGATACCGCTACGCTCGCACGCAGGACTTATACCACAAAGATCCTGCCCTGTTAGCTAAACACGTCCGGACAGAGTCGGACCACACAGAAGAAAATGGACGCGAACTTATCCGGGAGGAGGTCGAGGATCTCTACAACTCGTTGTGGGGCACCAAGCTTCCTACCCGGGTAGAGGAGCTATCTGTTGACGATGTGCAGCCCGTCCCGATCCGGGCGGACCAAATTTTAACGCCAATTTCAGAGATGGACGTGCGCAGGCGCATGAGTAAGATCAAAAGGGCCACCGCTCCAGGGCCTGATGGAGTGAAGTGGTCGCATGTCCAGGGATCAGTGAAACGGCAACTAGTAGCTGGCCTGCTAAATTGCGTTCTGGTCTCTGGCATGATTCCAGGAGATTGGTGCAACAACCGTACTACCCTCATCCCAAAGGAGGGCAAAGACACATCAAGGGCAACTAACTACCGCCCAATAACAATCATCTCGCTTGTCAGCAAAATATTTTGGGGCATTATAGACAAGCGAGTGCGGAGGACGATCAAACTCAGTCCTCGTCAGAAAGGGTTCGTGCCCGAAGCGGGGTGCTTCACGAACGTCCAGACCCTATACGGGATCGTGAAGCGAATGAAAGAGCAGGGGGGCGGTGTCGGAGTACAGCTCGATATTTCCAAGGCCTTCGACACAGTACCTCACGATGCAATCAGATGGGCCCTACTTCGAAAGGGCACCCCGGAGCCCGTAGTGAAACTAATCGAGTCTTCCTACGGCAGCGCTCAAACCACTTTGGGACACCCCAAGGGGGATATTGAGATTGCGCTACTCCGGGGCGTTAAACAGGGAGACCCACTCTCTCCCCTCTTGTTCAATCTAGTTCTGGATAAACTTTTAGAGTCCTTGGAAAACATGCCGGGGTTTCCGTTGGGTGACGGAACCCAAATTTCATCCATGGCTTTCGCGGATGACCTCTTCTTATTTGCAAAAGACGCCGCAGGTGCCCAGGCACTCATGAACCATGTTGTTCACTACTTGGATGCGCTAGGGATGGGCATTGCTACTAGCAAGTGCCTGTCATTTAAGATCAATAAGCACCACGATACATGGTCAATGAGCGACCCTGGAATAGAACATCAAGGGGTCCGCGTTCCGAGCATGAAGGCTGATGAATACATCACATACCTCGGCATCGAGTATTCACCCTGGTCTGGCTTCAAGAACAACGATCATTTACTACTTAAAACACTAAAGAGGCTAAAGGCTCTGCCTCTCAAGCCAGATCAGAAGCTGCATCTATTGCAGACGTATCTGATTCCCCACTTTCTGTATCAGTGGATCCTTGCTGTCCCAGCAAAAGCAAGGCTCAGGGCCCTAGACTTACAGATCCGCGGTGCTATAAAAGAATTCATGCATCTGCCCAGAAGCATCGCGGACGGGCTAATCTACTGCGGCAGAAAAGATGGGGGATTGGGTACGCCGCGCCTGGAACACCTCGTTCCTAGAGTGACGCTGAGCCTGGGTTGGAAGATGACACAATCTGAAGACCCAGTTGAAAAATTTCTCGCGACCAGTGAGTCTACCAGTGCCAGACTCACTGCAATCGCCAAGAGCATTCGTCTAACCTATCCTGTTACAGATAAGTAACTGAGCAAATTCAAGACGCAATGCCGTCGCGAGGAACTGAAGAAGTGGGGGTGAGCTCCGAGCTCAAGGACGCGGTGTGGCTTCACACGTCGGTGACAAAGTTGGAAACTCGTTCTTGCTGGACACGAAGCTTCTGAAGCCATGTCGCCTCATCACCGCCTTGCAGCTACGTGCCAACTCAGGAGGAGGCAATAAAACCAGCCTCAACCGAGCAATCCCACAGGCGGACGTATCTTGCCGCAAGTGCAAGACTGCCAAGGAGACTCTGGCCCACATCCTTGGAGGCTGCACTTTCACCAAAGCGTCAAGAATCCGCCGGCACGACCAAATCAAAGAGTACATAGAAGGCAATGTACTCAAATACAACGAAGGGAGCACCGTAACAACCGAGGGCACCTTCACCCTTCCAACCGGGGACAAACTCAAACCCGACCTAGGTCATTAAGAATCAGATCGGGGTCTTCGTGGTCGACGTTACCGTCCGCCGCGAAGATGGGCGTAGCCTCCTGGAAGCGGTGGAGAAAAAAATTTCAACCTATGAGCCCATCCTCCCCCAAGTAGCTCAGCTCCACGGTACCGAAACTGCCGCGCACCTTCCCATAGTGGTTGGGCATACGGGAGCAGTGCCGCCGTCTCCATACTTTCTTAGATTACGACGGACCCGTATAGGCAAGTAGTTTTTAGAGATTCGTTATTATTGCTACACGATTGTGCTGGTTATTCTATCCTTCTATTGACCAGCCCCTAAGCAATGTTATATCAATTCTTATGGTGCTCTATCCCTAACGGAAGCTTTTAGACGCAACTGTACGTACTTATTATTTATTTATTTTATTTACTAATGACCGACGTACGGAGTTTTCTAAGCTCCGTGTACGGGTCTCGTACTATTTATTCGTACTTTTTAATTCGTACTATTCATTCTTCTATTAATTTTAAGGACCGACGCACGGAGTTTTCTATGCTCCGTGTTCGGGTCTCGTACTATATATTCGTACTATTTATTCACATTCTCTTCGTACTATTTATGCGTACTATGTAATCGCTTCTTCCGCAAGGATGGGCAATGGCTGGGTACTAGAGTTAAATTGGGTTAACTTGCTTGAGGTTTTCTTGTTACTGTTTTGTTTCGTGTAGTATTGTATATTGTTCCCTAACGTCGGCAGGCGCAAGGGACAATGAGAATCTCAGCTGATCCGCAGGCGAAAAAGTTAGGGTAAGCCTGCGGATCTCTACAGACCCTTTAATAAAATAAGGTTACCACACCTCAACGTGGGAAGTCCACATACACTCATATGTATGTGCAGAAATAATCATGGTTGCTCGGTATCGGTTCTTTGAGAGCCGATGCTGCGAAGAGGCCGTTGTAGTGACCTAACTGTTGATAACGTTCTCCATGTCGACATGCAGGGCAGATAAACATTATTATCGACAACTTTGAGAAAGCCTATCGGATTAATATCACATTTCCCAAACCTAAAAACTATGGCTGAACCCTCTTCTTCGGTCATAACTTCAAATCCCTTCCACATTCCGAAAGTTTCCTTCACCAGATCTCCACTACGTAAATCCACAGAGTTATTCGTTGTATGTTTACGATGCTTCATAGTTAACATTAGAGGAACAAACGGGAAATCGAAGAAACGATTAGCATAATGCAGTATCTAAAAGATACTGTACAAACAATTTAAAAATCGAGCTTAGTAAAATCAAAAATTCAGCGACTGAATTTCAAAAACCATACACCTTTTGTAAAGCGATAGATCATCGGTCAACAAAATCAAGATGTACATATTTTGAATTTCTACTTTAGACACCAACAGTGACAGTTTACTATAGTGTTATGAACGAAATCTTGAATTTGAAACATTTATCAATTATTCAAATTAAAAGTAATGTAAGAAACGTGAAAAAACAATATTTAAATGCCATTTAATGGGAGAAAAATACAGACCAGAGTACATACGAGCAGAATGATGTGGACAGTGCAGAAGGTAATGTTTACTTTTTACAAGAAATCATATGGTACTCAATTTACATTTGTTTCAGCTAATACACTAAAGATATGTCCACATTTTAAATGATTGCATGAAATATTCAGAACAAAACTTAACACAATTCCATCATACGTTTTTGAGAGTTCACGGTCCTATTTTCAATGGTAATAATCGGAAAATACACATTTATTTCACGATCTAAATGTTAATTGACATTTCTGCAATTTCAGAGACACCATTGGCATAAATAGACGATCGCAATTATCAGAAAAAAGATAATGTTACCACAGAACAAGTTCAAGTTGAAAAAAAATAAAAACAGCTAACGTGCACCATATATAAAGGAACAATTACAATTCACGTCAAAATGTAAAAATAAATGTTCAAACAATGCACTTAGTGCTTTAACTTCAATACAGGCAGAGAGAATGGAAATTATGAAAAACAAAAATTGATTTAAAGAAAACCAAATAGAATCTAAACTAAAACTTAAACACAAAGAACTAAACTCGAATGCAGAAAATTTTTTTTTAAAAAAATGATTAGCATAAGAAATAAAATTGAAAAAAATACTACGGTATCTCCAACATCCACCACTAGGCACCTACCACACAAGGTCCTTACGGCTCTTTGTGGCATCCTAAACAAATACCTCAGGCCGAACTACTTCAAATCAGTCTAGAAAAACCTCAAACACCATCCCCAGCAACAAACCAAAGAAACGCCACTCCAATCCATCAAACTACTGTCCAATAAGCCTCCTACTTAGTTTCAACAAGGTCTACGAGCGAATATAAAAAGACCACATTCCATCTCATTCTATGACATAATTCCGGTTAAGAAATTCAGCTTCCGTATGCAAACGTTATCGACTGACAGACAAAACCAGACACCGCATTATCGAAAAGTGGCTGACCATCATTGCATCGCTCAATATCGAAAAGCCTTTTAATTCGGTCCGACATGATGTTATGATTTAGAAGCTGCATTCCATAGGCACCTCTTCCTACCTCACAATAGCAATTCCATATTACTTATCAGACTAATCTTTCAATGTGGAGTGAAAGAGAAAGTTTTTCTCTCAATGCTCGATATTACAGATGTCTCCCAGGAGTCCGTCCTCTGTACAGTAACAGTTCAAGTCGACTGTATACAGATTATTTTTATATCGAATACAATACTTATTTTTACAAAAAATCATAGCTTTCAACGTACAAATAAAAAAAAAGAATGCATTCGAATAATAATTTAGAATTTGTTTCTACCGGTTTTCGTTACTAATTTATTCTACAACTCATCGAATTGAAACATAGATCATTTTTAATTTATCTAATTAATAATATGTTAATATCTTTCAAAAACTATTGATTATTATAAAAAGAAATAATATAACATCCGTGTTACAAGTTTTAAGAGCAAATATTAAAATTTTATACTGGTATAATTAGAAAAATACTAAAATAGGAATGGCAATAAGCAACTGAAACTAAAAATTAGATTTTTTTAAAAAACATTCTTTAATGTACATCAAAGCAAATTAGAAGAAATCAATGAATCAACATCATTCTATTAAGGGGTTATACGCAGTTAGAAATTTCAAAAAATCGATTTTTTTTTTTGCATTTTCGGAATGCACATATATTTGAGTATATTCTCTGAAAATTTGAAGTAAATCCGATAAATATTTATTATACCATGTAAGTTGAAAAAAATTTTTTTAACTATGTGTAAACATTCAAATTATTTCAAAACGATAGTCGGTGATCTCGATATCTCAGAAATGAAAATTTTCACACAATCTTCTCAAATATATTCCTCAGGTATTGAACGAAGGAATAAGGTTTAAACAAATAAGTATTAAAACGTACGAATGACCCCTTATATTGAATACGCTTCCAAACTACCGAGTCGATTTTAGAGTTATTCAATAGAATGCTTTTAAAAAAACACCTCACTAAATGAGAAAATTTTCAACGGTAAATACTCATACCGATATAAGAACAGACAGTTTGTGCATAAGATTTCATATCCGGAACGACGATTGAAAACCGCAAAAGTAAGATTTATCGTCACTGACCTTTTAGTTCACGAGAGATTTTGATTCTACGATCTTACAGGCGTGCTTCCGTGTCGATCAATCCGTGCTTTCATCGATTCTCGTTCACAGTTCATGTAGATGTACGTTCAAAACGATATATCTCCATAGATAATTCACATACCCCCTTCCTGAGAACAAATCATTCGACAGTTAAATAAAAAATAAGAATATCATAGACCTTGCAAAACACAAGCGTGAATTGATATGCAAGCAGTTCTATGCGAAATATATATAGTAGTATTAAAAAATAAATAAATATATAACATCGAGTAGAGAATAAATAAAAATATGTACCTGATAAGGGCGAACGCATTTCAAAACACTTTATTGTGTTCTCTTGGTAACAAAACGTCCGGTTTAACCTCAAATGCACACGCACACATGCGATCACAATTGAACTTTTTAATCACGAACAAACATTAAATTAAACGATCATAATTACTCATTTGATAGCGCGAATACAAAATCACATAAAATACTATTAAACTGATGGAGAAAACAGAATAAATTATAACACAAAGCGGTATGTCGAGAGGCACGATATCCTGACGAAATGATAAAATCACGTACCGAACGACTCACTAAAGTAAATAAAAACGAAATTTCGATAATAGAATGCATGAATAAGTGAATATAAAAAAATTATACCGTCTTGAATGTAAAAATAAAACAACGCTAAACCACTTACCGCCATCGTGAACAGCAAACAAGTAACCCCAATTTTATAAACGCTGTTCGTATGGAACTGCGACTGCGCGTACCGAATTAACTGTAATATTGGACAGGGCCGGATCGATAATTTTTTTTGTAAATTCAATATAAATAAATTTATTACACATAATGATGATTACACATAACGAACAACAATGATAGTGTTCTATAAAATCAATAAACTAATAAACAAACGAAATACCGTATACGACACACGCTTCCTAGATGTTCGCGTTATTGTGTGCATATCGTTGCTATATTTCAATAATTTTCCAACGTACACTTGGTAATTTAATGCGGATGTTTTGCAAAAAGTAATACATTTGTTACAATTTACAAATTGTTTCAGTCAACATAAATACAATATTCGTAGAATATAAAATATTATCAGATTAGGTAAAATAAAAAATCAGATTCAAACAGACGTGTTTTTCAATTTTTCACTTTTTTTGAATTGAAATTCTTAATAATAAAATAGAGGAATTTAGAAGAACTCTCTAACACTAAATAAACATAAAGAGATGAAGATTGAAGTCAGAGAAAAAACGGGAACTCATTTTAAAGAAATTCTATTATTATGAAATTGAATATTTCTCTACGTCTGAAGAAAAAAGTTTTTGATCAATGCATCCTACACGTTTTTTCACTTATAGCAGTGAAATATGAGTTTAAATATCCGAATAATTTAACAACTTCTGACGGAATCAGAAGAAATGGAAAAATAGATATTGGAAATAATTAGTAGAGATAAAAGAAGAAATCGGTTGATTAAAAAAAATCAATGTTGCTTGCGTTACAGCAAAAGTAAGAAGTTTAAAATGGAAAAATAACCGATCATATAACAAAAAAAGAACATCTACTATGGACAAGAGAAATTATTAATTGGAAAATCAGGCATATAAATAGACTAAGAAGAGACCCATAGATACGAGACAGATATGAGAACATTCGTCAAAATGATATGAAAGAACAAGATACTGGGTCACTAGAAGTGGATAGTTTTTGGAAAATCTTAATCAACAGTGGATAGAAAACAGTTGATAATGATTATATATATATATATATATATATATATATATATATATATATATATATATATATATATATAAACATAGGCAGGTACAAATTAAACTGAAGGATTAGACATACTTTTACTTTTTTACTATTATTTACCACTTTTGCAATCCTTTAGTCTTATTTAGGCCACCTATACATTTATATGTATATACATATATTCAACTAAAAATAATGAATATGCATGTAAACTCCCTTATCCACTACAGGGAGATAACGAGATGGATTGTGTTTTAGAACAGACTAAAAAAGGACGAAACAACTATTGCCTAGCATTTTCATCAACATACAATGTAAGTAAAAATAAGAAAGAAAAAAGAAATGATATAAACGTAAGACATTGTAGTTTCAATAGGTTGTAACTGGTCATACGGCACAGAAGAGGGCGGTTAGGTGAGGCTAAAGAGAGGATGTCACCACAACAATGAAGAAGTCTACTCAGGTTTTTTGAATTTTTTTACAAACCGAGAACTCAATTCTCCGGTAACAGTAACAGTGACATTTATTGGAAAGAACTAAAAATGATACAATTTTGTACAATGATAATGATGATATACAGTAGCTTCTTATTTACAATATTTCACTATATAAAGGGGATAACAATGTAAGTTAGGGCGAGTATTTTGTAAATGTTTTGTTTTCGTGGGGAAACTTTCAAAACCCACATATGAGTTTAAATTTATATCTAATCTAATTTAAAACTAACACTGACACTAGTGCTAAGCACGAGACGGTACTCGACGACACGAACATAAAACACTAAGAGCACTAGGACACTATACACTGAACACTAGGTCACCGAATTCGCCGGGTTGGCTTGTTTCCATTCTTGCTCTTGATTCATGTGCTAAGATGGTGTCCGGCTCGACCGGCCGGTGGGATGTGTGGGAGGTTAGTATAATTTGGTCATTGACGGGAAGACGATGGATTTAGCATGTTTAGACATGTAGGTAAGATGCGAATCTAGGTTGCGGACGAGTGGATTTGTGTGACGTTTTGCACTGATAAGGTAGTCACAGGTTGTCCTGGTAATGAAATCATCGATAGTCTCCATGTCTATATGGGCGTGGAGTTGTGCAATTGGGTTGTTTCAGACTTTGTTTTGAAATGTTTATAGGCAGATGAGTTTTGATACGGTGAGTATGTAGTAGTTTTGTACGTTCAGTTATTTTTCGTATTAATCCGCCATGGATGTTTAAGTTAAGGACGTTAATCTTATTGGCGTGTGGATATATTACGACTTTTTGAAGTCTTGGATCACGCTCATCTGGTCAAAATCAAGGGTGCAGACAGCTAGATTGTGTTCCAGCTACTTCACCTTAGCTAGGAGGCTGTTTAGGTTTATTCGGTTGGCGATGGCTTGGATTCCAGGCAGCCAAGGGATGAATCCATGGTAGGTGGTGCCCTCGGAGCGGGCGCCGGCCTGGAGCTCAGCGGCCGGAACGTAGTCTAGTTCATGTAGTAGGCGGAGGTCTGGTGGTGCCTGTTCCAGCCGTCGGTCGCTGATGTATTGGCGTCGTAGGTGATGCGCGGCGACTGGCTGTTTTCCCTCAGTGTGCCACGATGGTCAGGCATTGACGGTAATTTGCTGGGTGTGGACCGCCTCAGTTGTAGCTGGCGGCTGGAGTCTAACGGTCGGTTATCGTGCAGGATGCAGTGCCGTGACTCCTGAAGACGCCACCATCAACATCAACAAGAAGGTTCCTGGAACTAACGGGCTCCTCCGACCAGACCTAGTGTTGAAAGATGACGACACACGAAAGATCTACAACCTCAACGTATGCGTCCCCTTCAAAGGTGAGCGCGACGCCCTAGAAAAGGCTCGACAACAAAAGAAAACCAAATATATTTCAATAGCTGCCGAGCTCAATCAACAGGGATACACAGTGGAAGTTGATGCATTCGTCGTAGGTGCACTAGGTGGATGGCATGCCAACAAGGAGAGAATCATCCGAAAATTGGGCATCTCCAACAGATATTCGGCCACGATGTGTCGCCTAATAGTCAATAGGAAACAATCCAGTGAGGACGAGACATCTACGTCGTACATCTAAACGGACACCGACAATACCATCACCAAGACCAAACTAAAACGTAATCTTAAATCTAAAAGCAAGGGAGCCACTTGTATACCACAAGGTCTAATTGCATTGCATACGTATTAGTGAAATATTTCATTTCGAATGAAACGTTCGAGGCGATAAGTTGGTAGTTTGTTTGTAGGTTCGAGGCGATAAGTTAGTAGTAGTTTGTTTTTCAAATTGGTGAATCATACATATTTAATTTCAACGCAAAACACGTTTGCCAGGAAAAAAACCGTCTCTTTTTCATCTGTAAGTAATTGTTTTTTGGGAATATTTAATGTTTTGTGGTGAAAATAATTTTATTTATTCTTTTTTTTTTCAAATAAAAAGGCTGGTTAGTTTTTTTACAATGAATACTGCAGAAGCCGATATAATAATGTTAGTATCAGTAGGTGCTGCTGGTTTAGTAATAGCGTCTGCTATGAAAAAGGAGAAACAACGAGCAAAACGGAGCTGCTGGATAAAAAAATATCAGGAAACGGGGAAAGAAATCGGTAACACCCAGAATTTGCTGAAGGAACCGAATCCAAATTCCTTAGATTACAAAAATTTTCTAAGGATGGACGAGGATTGCTTCAATTTAATACTATCGGCTATTAGACCTGATATTAAAAAACAAAATAATACAAGGATGAGACGAGCAATTCTAACGGAAGAAAAACTCTCCGTCGCTTTAAGATTTCTGGCTACAGGAGAAAGTTACAAGGATTTAGATTACAATACAAACTTATCACAACATTTTCTATCTATAGCCATTTTAGATGTGTGCGAAGCTATTTGTAAAAACATGAAGGATCAGTTTCTAAAGGTGAAATTAAAATCAATTTATTTTCTCATATAAACTTTATTGAAAATTATTTTCAGAAATTAAATTAATCATCATCACTTGTACTTTCAAAAGAATTTTTTATTGCCATTTGCAAAATACCTCTTGGAAAAGATGTCTTAGGTATATTGGGGAAGAGCGGTTGTCAGTTTATAGTATACACATTTCTTTTTTGATTTTTCTTCTTACAAGGTTTAAAATTTCTAATGTAACGGCGTCATACGTTTCTTTTAATTTAATGTCTTCTAGCAAGCTACGAAGATGAGTGCAAAATTTCTCCTCTTTTGTAATGGGCATTTGCACTCGCTCCTGCATAATATCTTTGGTCATTTTAAATGCACTTTGAGCTTCGTTTGGCACTTCTTTTGTTTTAATTTTTTGTCTTTTCTGAAAATGTAAACAAAATTTAATAATCCATACTTAAAATGTAAGAAAAATTATTAAAACAATAATTTTTTTTCATTCTAGTTTCCGGATACAACAGAGGAATGGACAAAAATTGCCGACGATTATAGTCTGAAATGGCAATTTCAAACTTGTATCGGTGCTTTGGATGGTAAACATATTGCTTTTAGGCCATTAAAAAAATATGCGTCGATTTTTTATAACTAAAGGATTTCATAGCATAGTACTATTAGCTCTTGCCGATGTGTATTCAAAATTTATTTTTATTGACGTTGGGTGCAACGGAAGGATAAGTGATGGCGGTGTACTGCAGCAATCAGATTTTATGCATATATTACAACAACCAGAAAAAAAATTTCCTTTCTGCAAAGTTAATTGGGAATTTGCGATTGTTGCCTCCTGTGTTTGTTGCCGATAATGCGTTCCCACTGTCCAATAATATGATGACACCTCATCCAACAACGATAAGCGATGAAAGAAAAATAGTATTCAATTATCGCTTAAGTCGAGCTCGACAAACTATAGAGCGTGCTTTTGGCTGAACTGAAAGCAGCGGGCAAAAGTTTAAATCTGGAGAGGCAGTTAGGAGTGAATTAACAAATTATTTCAACTGTGAAGGGAAAATCTAATTTTGCCCTTAATTTTTTAAAAAAATCTATATGTAACAGAAAAGTAAATATTTAGACTTACATTTGATGTTCGGTTTTCAACTAATAATTCCTTTGTATATTACAATTTATTTACACCTATCTGAAAAAGAAAATATTTGGTGCACAATGTCAAAATTTAATTTAAATACACATACTTTTGACAGGTTTATATTCGAAATACTCGACGCTGTGTAAGATGACTGGAGCAAAAAAGATAAATTATTATAACACCATAATTTCGGTTCATATATTTCATCTGCTCCAGCACCACTTCTTCTCGAATTTAGAATTCGAAATTTTTCCTTGGATAATTGCCTTTGGAAGGTACGTATCTTGATCTTAATAGAGTTTATTGTAACATTATTTTTAACTTCCCTTTAGTTTTTCAAAAATTATATTTATTTTTTCAAGTCTTCCTTTTGTTTATAAAATCTACATGTAATGGATTATACAAAAATGGACATTTTTGAAGCAGATTAATAAGAGCCAACGTTTGCTCTTTACTCCAGTTGTCTGTATCACTCATGTTCACTTAATATTTGTTTAAAATTGACCCAATTATTGACCCAGTCAAACTTTATCGTTCAAGTATGAGTCATCTCCGCCATTTGCTTTCAAGTTGAAACTGGTCTGAACGCATCAGTCAACTGTTTGCTTTCCACTGATCGCGCCACGTGTCCGTGTGTTTTGTCTTCATTCGTAAAATAGTTAAAAAAATGAGTCTCAAGTGGTCTGAAACCGTAATGCTAAAATGTTTAGAATTTTATCATAAGCATTATTGCCTGTGGAATCACCGGTTGGATAATTATAAAAATAAAGATGCAAGAGAAAATGCCTCGAGTTGTATAGTGGAAGAAATGACAAGTGCTGGCCTTACTGTTGCTGATCTAAAGAACAAAGCATCTAGAGTAATTACTTCTAGGAAGTACAATTCATAGTTCAGACAGTCCTTGGGAATAGTTGTGACTTGGCTAGACCTCGCCAATGCATTTGGCTCCGTCCCTCAAGACCATATCTCGAAGGTGTACTCGTAGAGATCGGACTTCCAGAGAGACTGAGAGACGTAATCTCTGAACTTCACTCTCGAAACACTACCACCATTCGCACAATTGACGATGAAACCGACTCAATTCCTCTGCGAGCGGGAGTGAAGCAAGGTTGTCCTCTCTCGCCAATAGTATTCAATTTGGCGATGGAGCAACTAGTAAAAGCGGTCGAATCAATCGCCGCCCAATTCGAGTATCATATGTACAACATCCACACATCCATACTCGCTTACGCCGATGACATCGTCCTCATAACCGACACACCATCCTCCATGCAATCACTGCTTGACACTACCGGAACTATCACGGATTGGATGGGACTGCGCTTCAAGCCTGAAAAATGTCCGTCGCTTCACGTCGGAAGCAAACGTCAAAAAGAAGTGCAGCATTCGAGATCCAGGAGGACCCCATTCGAGATCCAGGGTAGTGGCATGAAGGCCCTGGGCGAAGGCGATGAATACTGCCACCTCGGAATACTGACCGGATTCCGGGTTGACACACACAGACACATTGGAAGCCACCCGGGCAAGCGTGAACAAAATCCACCGGTCACCTCTCGCGCCCTGGCAGAAGCTAGAAGCCCTGAACATGTTCATCCTCTCGAAGCTAGACTTCTTATTGCGAGGTGCTCGTATTCCGAAAGGGCCGTTAACGAGCATCGACTGCATGATCAAGAAACTAGGCAAGAAGTGGATGAACATACCGCAACGAGGCTCGCCAGAACTACTTTATATGTCATCGTTTCAGGGCTGCGCAAACCTCATGAAGCTGGTCGACGTCAATAAAGTGGTCCACGCCTTCAAAATCCTGTCCTGCCTGGATGACACAGTGAAGACAACAACCTGGGCCAATCTCCGCCGAGCTGCCCATAAGCGAATTGGTGAACACCCGAACAACGAGATGATTGCAGACTACCTAAGCGGCTCACTAGAAAATAGATTATCTCGCGAAGGAGGCGATATCTCCAGCCTATGGACGCAAGCGCGAACGCCTGCCGCCGCCTAAGGTCCAAAATTTAATAATCCATACTTAAAATTTAAGAAAAATTATTAAAGCAATAAAATTCTTTCATTCTAGTTTCCAGATATAACAGAGGAATGGACAAAAATTGCCGACGATTATAGTCTGAAATGGCAATTTCCAAATTGTATCGGTGCTTCAGATGGTAAACATATTGCTTTTATGCCATTAAAAAAATATGCGCCATTTTTTTATAACTACAAAGGATTTCATAGCATAGTACTATTGGAAGCACATTGCTTTTCGGCTTTTGAATAAATATGCACCATTTTTTTACAATTAGAAAGGCTTTTATAGTATAGTACTATTACATCAGCTAGCTCGTATAGTTGAACACGCCACTGAAAGGTTAGGAAAGAATAGAAATATTGGGATGATACTCCTTGGCATCGAGAAAGCCTTTGACACCGTGTAGTACTATGGGTTAACATTCAAGTTAATCAGGAATCGAATCCCCAACTACCTAGTAAGGATTATTGATGGATATCTAAGACGATAGTTTAATGTAGATATTAATGGAAAGATTTCCGACAAGAAGCTGATCAGTGCTGACGTTCCCCAGGGCTCGTTACTGGTACCAATGCTGTTCAATTTCTACATTAACGACATACCCAAGTCGGATGCTGTGCAGCTCGCACTCTATGCTGATGATACAGCGATCATCATCCGAAATGCGAACCTGGAGAAAGTCAGATGCAAATTACAGTGGCAGATGGATCTGCTCGCCGAGTACTTCAATACGTGGAATATAAAGATAAATAATGCCAAGACAAAGGCATTCTATTTACGAATAATAAGACCGTTACTCCAGGAACGGTAGTAATGAACGGATCTGAAGTCGAATGGAAAGATTTCGTAAAGTATCTAGGTGTACACATGGATACAAAGCTCGCATATAAGGGGCATATAGCACAAGTGTATGAAAAAAGGCGAACGGAGCACTGCGACAAATTTACAGCCTGATGGTTAGAAAGAGCGGAATAAGCAAAGAGAATAAGCTCATGTTATACAGAACAGTGATACGACTGATAATAACGATACTAAAATAGACGACGACGACTTTGATGAATTAGATGGATGTATAGATTATACGATTACTTTTTTTATCAATTGGTATCTTATATCTGTATTTCCACATCCGTCTGATTATATCAAATTAACATCTATAGCCAAGACAAAATCACATCTCTATTGACCGAACTATCCGAGACGACGAAGAATTTTTACCAAAATACCAAAAAAGTGCAGTGCAGTGTATTGTAAAAACAGTGCAACATAATCAACAAGCTCACACGAAAAACTCTAAACACGTGTTTCCTATAAATCACCACTGTACTTAAATTTTACAAACACCTGAAATGACACCCAGCAGAAATGCTGCTTCGTAAATCTACTTTGCTACATCGGGAAACCAATAACGTTAATAAACGTGTCTGTCAAATCGAGTTCAAAGTAGTGCCAGACAAAACTTCAGACACAAAATCTGAACAACAAACAACAGACATGGAAAACCCGGATCCATCGACGTCGGCCAGCACGATAACAGAGACTCAACCTACCTCGGACTTCAACTCCTCCAACCCGTTTGCCGTACTGGACTCCAGACCGGACAGCGAATTGGGGGAGATGTACTTCCGAGTGGGAACCAGCAAAAATAAAGGTAAGGCAACTCACACTGCTAATGACACAAACACAGAAACATTACAAGCGCCCACTACAACAAAACGCGCCAAATCTGGAAAAAGAGCCGCAAGGCTGCTGCCAAGAAACTGACAACAACCTCGGCCCCAGCTGGCACCGACGCCACACAGACACGACAAAATCCAAACCCAAACAACAAAAACAAACTCCACCACCGGTGGTACTTCACAAAAAACAAGAATGAATGAGATGAAAACCTTATTCAACATGGTAAAGGAATTACAACACAAGATTAAGAAAGCATCTACGAAAAAAGAAAAGTTCATGATCGTATGGGAGTACATGAACAGTATTAAGGATTAAACGAACTCCCTTTAATACACAACAATATAAAAGTTTTTATTTGGAACGCCAACGGGCTAGCCAAGAGTGCAATAGAGCTAGCACAATTCATTGTTGATCAGGATAAACTATAGCTATGATCACTGAAACAATCACAAAGAAAGATAAATATCTAGCAATACCCGGTTACAAAGGGTACCACCGAGAAAGACCGCAAAGCGAAGGATGTGGAGTTTCGCGAAAACATTGACACTTATTTCAGGCACGTTCACGTTAAAATCGAATGGAAATCGGCCAACAATGATACCCAACGAAAATCAAATGATTCAAATAAAAAACGATAAAATATCTATATCACGTGAAGGAGACCAAACCAATGTATTGATTGTATTGATCCTTTCCGACGCTGGAAAATATTTGCAATTCTGGATCAAGCGTATATTTTGCTACTTTATAATCGAATGAATTGTTCAATTCGACACGATGTGGTTTTATATACGAGGATTGTTTGATAAGTATCACCGAACCTGTATTGCGAAGGATCTCATCCCGCAAATTATCGACGATGCGAAAAAATCAGAAAATATCGTAAAAACATCGAGAAACGCCGAATCAAACGTGGACCTGCCTCGGCACCAACAGTAAACGCCTGATCTAACAACCAGTAGCCGCCAGAACTCGACAGCCACGACTTCCCACCGCTGCCACCACTATCCGCCCAGCAACAGGATGCTCTGGACAAAATCCGAACAATCTACGACGAAATCGACATCCCCAGAATGCTTGCTCGTGCCCGTGAAATAAAAGCCGCCGTCCAGGCATCGATTACGAGCGCTTCAAGGTGTTCGAAAAATCGGCTTCTTATAAACATACCAGCCCACGGAAGACAACAAAAAACTTTAGTGCCAACAGTGACGCTTGTGCAGTGCGTGCTACGTGTCAGATAAATTTTACTAGTGTTAAAAGTTTAGTGAGTGAAAAAACTACGTCATTCGGGGTTTTGAAAATATTTTACAGGTGCCACCGATCGTTCTGCACACCAAGCCGGACGACCACGATCATTTCATCGAGACCATCTCCGGCGCTACTAAGATTTTTTTTGATTTCAAGTACGTCGATGGCCAAACGAGTGTAGCGGCTACTAAACGACCGCATTTTCATTTTCGAAAAACTCAAAATCCCGACGTTTGATTACACCTACACTATAATAATATATGCGACGCCATTATGCGTATTAGAATGCAACCGACGCCCAATCGCTAACACTCCGGCACTACTCTATAGAAATCCACTATTAGATTTTCCGATTTCGAAAAAATATTTTTAGGCAAAAAAACACGAAAATCTCAAAGATGGAGGTGTTCTGAAATTTTCGAAAAATTTACGAAATTTTTTTTGTAATTTTTTGTTATATTCGTATTATTTAAGCTCCGTAGGTACGTGTATAAGCATTAGAAACGGGCGCCGACGCTCATTAAGCTCGCAAACGGGCTTTGGAATTTTGGACATTTGACGGTTTGAAAAAGTCGAAAACAGTAAATCTTCAAAACGCTCTTGCGACGCCATTATGCGTATTAGAATGAAACCGACGCCCGATCGCTAACACCCCGGCTCTACACTATACAAATCCAGTGTTAGATTTACGAATTTTGAATAATTATTTTTTGGCAAAAACGCGAAAACTTCAAAGGGTGGGGTGTTATGAAATTTTCAAAAAATTTACGAAAATTTTTTTGTAATTTTTTGTTATATTCGTATTGTTTATGCTTCGTTATGCGGGTTGCATTTCCTGCGAAAACATATGAGGTACCACGTGGAAAATTTGTTTTTTCTGAAAAATTTGTTGTTAAATTCGATGAAACTCATCGAGATACAAGTAAAGTATAAAAATCATAGAGATCGGTTCGTGGAAACTATAAAATTTTTGATAATTTCATGTTTAGATGATCAATTTGAATGTGTACGTACGAAAAATATCGAAAAAACGAGATTTTCTAAAATGTTGGCAAAAGTGGTATTTGTTGAAATCGTTCAATTTTATGAAATTATCGTAGTGAAGAGATGACATTTAAATTGTTTTTGAAAATTTTGATTTTTCCAGGAACATTCAATGACATTACGGAGCATAAATAATACGAATATAACAAAAAATTACGAAGAAATTTTCGTAATTTTTTTGTTAATTTCAGAACACCTGCCCTTTGAAGTTTTTGCGTTTTCTACCTAAAAATATTTTTTCGGAATCGGAAAATCTAATAGTGGATTTCTATAGAGTAGTGCCGGAGTGTTAGCGATTGGGCGTCGGATTCATTCTAATACGCATAATGGCGTCGCAGCAGCGTAATGAAGTTTTGCTGTTTTGAGCTTTTTTGAAATGTCAAAATCCAAAATCTCAAAGCTCGTTTGCGAGTTTAATAAGCGTCGGAGCCCGTTTCTAATGCTTATACACGTACCTACGGAGCATAAACAATACGCATATAACAAAAAATTACAAAAAAAATTCGTAATTTTTTTGAAAATTTCAGAACACTCCCCCCCTTTTTGAAATTTTTGCGTTTTTTGCCTAAAAACATTTTTTTGAAATTGGAAGATTCAAGATTCAAGAAAATTTATTGGTATAATTTAGATGTACATCGAATTTATCATGTATAATATAAAGTTGTGAAAAATAAGTCGTTCTATAAATATATATAATGTGACTGTATAATAAATTGTCTGTTTCACTAGCCTAAATTGTCTTTTTGTTAATTATTCTTGTATTTTTTATTTAGGAAAAAATTTCAAAAAAACCTATGAGTTTGAAAAACACTAATCACTAAACTTAAAACTAAACTTAAAAACTAAACTTAAAACTAAACACAAAACACAAACACTTAACTACAGTTTACAAGACTGCTATATATTGAGTTTTTGGTTTCACAATAGTTGTTCGTGAACAATGTTATAGTTTTTGCGCCAGCAAGAAATACGTGCGAAGCGGCTACACACGCACACACACGACCGGGACACACGCCCGATACGCTGAGCAGGGTCGCCGTCCACGAAAAACCGGTGGCACGATGTCAATGAACTGCAGCTGGCTGATGTTATTGCCGTTTACGGTTTGTAGTAGATCGTCTGCGATGGAAACTCGACCAGCCGCGCACGTTTCGTGCGAACGGCCGGGAGTTGCTCGAGACGATCGAGCAGTGGATTGAAATGAAATTTGACGTCTGTCAGGTATTTAGTTACTGTCTTTGTAAGGTATTCGTCTATTGTCTGTACGTTAGTCAGTTCGTGAACTGTTCTTGTCGGGATGCGATCGTTTAGTCGAACGTCAAGTATCAGTCGCAGTATGCGATTTTGACATTTTTGAATTTTGATCAGGTTGGTTCGAGATGTGGTACACCAAATAGGAGACGCATAAGTCAGAACCGGTCTGATGCATGTTTTGTATATATTAACTTTCACGTCGGTAGGTAGGTTTGACGTCAGTAATGATCGTAGTGTGTGTAACATTGCACCAGACCTTCTTAGTCTGTCGCTTATCGTTTGTATGAATTTTAGCTTTCTGTCGAGCTTCAGGCCCAAATAGGTAATTGTCGGCGTTTGTTTTATTGTACTGTTATTGTCGTATGTGATCGAAACAGTGGAGTCGAGATTCGATTTTGAAAAAGTCGTGGCCGATGATTTCGAATGGTTAATTTTGATTTTGTTCCGAAAATAATACCCGCTGAGCGTCGACAATGATTTCGAAAGTTTCGTCGGGGTCGGATGATTGTTTGGTGTGTCAGAGACACGCGTCATCCGCATACAATGCGAGATTGACGGTGTCTTGTAATTTCGGAATGTCGCTCGTAAAGACATTGTACAATACGGGTCCCAGGACAGAGCCTTGAGGAACGCCGGCGGGTATTGGATGATTTTGTGAAATTTTATTTTCATACTTGACGAGAAACTCACGATCAAGTAGATAATTTTGTAAAGTTTTAGTAAGGTAGTTGGGCGCTTTGGTCAGATACAATTTGGCAAGCAGACCGTCGTGCCACACCGAATCGAAAGCCTTTTCGATGTCGAGCGAGACGACGACGGTGAGCCTGTTCTTTGCTAAATTCTGTCGGATGGCGTCAGTGAGTCGATGCAGTTGATGAATCGTATTATGTGAGTCTCGGAAGCCAAATTGTTCATTTGGGATGACGCGATTTGTGGCCAGATGATCGTTCAGTCTCTTGAGTATAGTACGTTCGTATAGTTTACTGATAGTCGACAAGAGACTGATCGGTCTGTAGCTGGTAGGTGATGTCAACGGTTTGCCCGGCTTCGGGATCGGCGTCACTTGCGAGCTCTTCCACAAAGCCGGGAAATGGTTCTGTCTCAGTGCGCTGTTTAGTATGTCACGTAGTTTGGTAATTGCTTTCCTCGGCAAGTGCTTCAGGTGTGCATTAGATATACCGTCTGGACCCGGTGACGAGCGTGTTTTGAGGTTTCGTATGTACTTGTGTAGCTCATATGTGGTTATCGGCGGAATATCGTCGTCAGTGTACGGTAAATGGTCTTTTAGATATTCGCCGAAACCGATGATGCTTTTATGTTTTTTAATTGTCGGCAGTGAGTCACCAGTCCGATGTGCTCTCGCAAAGACAGAAGCAATCAGGTCCACTTTGTCTTGCGTTTGAGTGTATAGTCGGTCACCGTTTTCCGAAAGCAGAGCCGATATTTGACTCTGGTTCGGTCGCAGTCGACGAACAGATTGCCAAATCGAATTTCGGTCTTTGATCAGTGAGTTTGTGAGGGTGTTGTTCGAGACGGTGATACGGAGATCCTGCATCGATTTGCGAATCAAATTTGTCAAGCGGTTCTCGCGACGATAATACGGATCGGCGGTTCGTCGCCATTGACGACGAGCGCAGTTCCGCAATCGTATGTAATTTAAAATTTCAAAAGTAGGCCGAACGCGATTAAAATTTTGAATTTTGACTGTCGTGACGGCCCGTTCGGACGCCGTCCGGATGACAGACTGAAACTCGACGAGGGCCTGATCAATCCGCTCGCATGTGTTCAGGTCGGCAGGTATCTGTAAGTTGTCGTTGATGTACGTCTTGTATATAGTCCAGTCGGCGTTCTTAAAATCGTTAGTCGAACGTTGCAGTCTCGTCGGACGAAAGTCGTTAATTGTCGTCAGTGTCGAACAATGGTCCGAGTCGGGGCCGTCGTCGAGAACGACGACCCTCGACGAACGATTGTCGATGTTCCTCGTCACGGCGATGTCGAACACGGACGGATGCGCACCTACGCGCGAGTAGCACGTAAACTCGTCCGGATGTGTAGTATGTCGTAGTGCGCGTCGTCGAGTAAGTCGGACAGGAGACGGCCGTTATGATTCGCGCAGTTACACAGCCAGTGCTGATGCTTGGCATTCAGATCACCGACTGTGATTATCCGTTCGTGTTGATCGGTCAGTCGTCTGAACGTGTCGATGTTGAAACGTTGATCCGGAACGTAGAGGCCCGTGATGACCACATTACGTGGACCATCGACGAACACACTAACGTACTCCGCATCGACGTCGTCGAGTCGCGGTAACAGCGAGTGCGGAAACTGTTTGTTTACTAGCACGGCGACGCCTCCTCCGTTACGGTCGGGTCGGTCGTGTCTGTACACGTTATAGCCTGAAGCTCGTAAGTACATTGTCGGTTTCAAGTGAGTTTCAGTGAACACTGCAACGTCCACACGACGAGCGTGCAGGATGTACAGTGTTTCGTCTAGTTTTGGTCTGAGTCCGTTTACATTAAAATTTAATACCGTAAGCTTTCTCTCGGCCGCTATCTAGACGCAGCCGAGAGATGCGTGCATCTGCAGACGATCCAACGTATCGCTGCAGCTCAGGATCGCCGCCTTCAGTCAACGAACTTCGTCGACGAGGGCAGAGAACTCTGACCAGGGGTTCGATAACTCGTTCCGCTGCGATGTCAACATCGACGACGACGACGATGACGGCATCGGTGCAGAGACAGACGGTTGTTGTTGTTGTTGCTGCTGTTGCTGAAACTGTTGCTGTGATTGTTGTTGCTGCTAGAACTGTTGCTGTGATTGTTGTTGTTGCGATTGTTGTTGTTGTTGAGATTGTTTTTGCTGAGATTGTTGTTGTTGTTGGTGTTGTTGTCTCTTACTAAATCTGCCCGTCGCCGTCGTCGACGATATCGCAGGGAACGCACTGTAATCATTATATTGATTGTATTGAGGCGGCAATGTTTGCATTTGTAAAGACTGTGACGGCGAACGCCACTGCTGCTGCTGCTGCTGTTGTTGTTGTTGTTGCTGTTGCTGATAGTTGAATCCGCAATTACAGCAGCAGCCGCCGCCGCCGCCACCGCCACCGTAACCGCCGTTGTTGTTGACCGGTCGGGCATTTTGATTTTGATTTTGTGACCACGCGTTTACTTTCGGCAATGGGGCCGGTTTGAATTTTCTTTTCTGTTACTCTTTTCGGGCTTCGATGCTCGACAAGTAGTCGACAACGGCGACACACTGGCGGTAATTCGCCGGGTGATCGCCGCCACAATTAATGCACTTGGCCGATTCTACACGGTCTGTTTTTGTGCACGACGACGTCATATGGTCGCCGGCGCACTTTACACACCGAGGAACGGCGAAGCAGTTGGCAGTCGCGTGTCCTAATCTTTGGCAACGGTGGCACTGGGTGAAGCCAGTCCCCTCCCGATATTTCCGCCAATATACACGACAATGACGCAGGTATTCAATCTTGGACACATGGTTCATCGTCGTTGCATTAGCGAAATTCACTTTATATGCGGGCGAGGAATTAGCCGCACCACGCATTATGTAAACATTTTGGACTGCGAGCCCCTCCTCGGTAAGTGCACCGACGATCTCCGTGCTCAGTCCCTCGGGCACGCCGCTAAGAACCATCTCCATCGGACGGTTCTCAGCGAGCGTGTATGTGTGATACTCAACGTTTTGCGCGCGGAGCGCGCTCTGCACACTGTCCCAGTCTGCGCGGCTGTCGACGAAAATCTTCGCCTCGCTCCTCACATACTTCAAGTGAACTTTGCCGGCGCATTTTGCAGCCAGCTCGTTAGCGAATTCGAAATGATTGTTCGGTTTCTTATGAAGCACGATCGGTGGCATCGATCGTGCTACTTTTTTCGTATTGTTGTTGCTGCTGTTGTTGTCATTATTATTATTATTATTGTTGCCGACGTTTGTGTTGTTGTTGTTGCTGCCGCCGCCGCTGCCATTGCCACTATTGCTGCTGCTGCTATTTCTATTATTATTATTGCTCATTACCACAGTAAGACGTCTGTCGTTGTTGTTGTTGTTGCTGCTGCTGCCGTATGCAGCCGAACTCGTGCTAGGTCTATTGTTGTCGTTGACGTTGTTGTTGCTACTGCTGCTGCTACTGACGTTGGTGATGTTATTGTTGTTGTTGCCGCTGCCGTCCGACCCAGTGAAGGACAGTTGCATCGGCTCCATCTCGTTCTCAGGCCTATCGCTGAGCACGAGGAATTTGTTTGTCAGGATAATCTCTTGGGATGCAACCATCCTTTTACGTTTGCGATGACGCTGATGGCGCGGTTGCTGTTGCTGTTGCTGTTGCTGCTGCTGCTGTGACTGTTGTTGTTGTTGTTGCTGCTGTTGCTGTGACTGTTGTGGCTGCTGCTACTGCTGCTGCTGCTGCTGCTGCTGCGGCTGCTGCTGCTGCGGCTACTGCGGCTGCGGCTGCCGTAGCTGCTGCTGCTGCTGCTGTGGCTGCTGTGACTGTTGTTGCTGTTGCTTTTGTGACTGTTGCTGCTGATATTGCTGCTACTGCTGCTGCTGTTGCGATGATGATGACGATGGTGTCGTCGTAGTCTTTGCGAACACGAGTCGCGATCTCGACGACAGCGCGGCCATACGCAATTGCGTCTCGGCCGCCGCCGTCGTCGTCGTTTCCGTCGCCTCACTGACGTCGTTGTCGTCATGGTCGTCGTTGTCGCGGCCATTCGTGTCGTCATTGTGGTCGTTATAGTCGTTGTCGTCAGCGTTACCGCTGATACGACCAACGACATAGGTGTGTCCACACTACAAGTCATCATTGTCGTCGTTGTTGCTATTGTCGTTGTCGTCATAGTAATATTGTCCGCTATACTTTCAACACCATCACCGCTATTGTTAGTGGTGGTGGTGGTGGCGACGACAATTTTACTGCTCTTTTTCCTCCTTTCACTAGCACTTCTGTCTCGGCTAGCGACTCGCAGTCCGGACGGGAAGTGACAGATCACCTGTCTCCTCCGCGCCGAACTGAAGTCACCTTCTACACTGTCCGTCACGTGCGACGTGCTACTTGACGTCGAACGAGCGTCGGACTCGTCAACGTCCGAAGACATCGACTCGTCGACGACACTCGCCACGCGCACCAAGCGAACACGACACTCACTCTTAACTAAACAATTTTGATTCAGTTCCTCGTGCCGAGATATGATTGATGTTGTTTAAATGTTTTAATGTTCGAGAATTTTAAAAACACAATTTATGACGATCAATTCTGCTGGGATAACGTACGGATGCGTCCGACGCTCGTCCGTTACCACAACAGAATGAAGTAGTTTTCGCGTTTTTTGCCAAAAAATAATTATTCGAAATTCGTAAATCTAACACTGGATTTGTATAGTGAAGGGCCGGGGTGTTAGCGATCGGGCATCGGTTTCATTCTAATACGCATAATGGCGTCGCAGCAGCGTTTTGAAGTTTTGCTGTTTTGAGCTTTTTTCGAACCGCCAAATTCCAAAATTTAAAAGCTCGTTTGCGAACTTAATAAGCTTCGACGCTCGTTTCTAATGCTTATACACGTACCTACGGAGCATAAACAATACGAATATAACAAAAAATTACAAAAAAAAATTCGTAATTTTTTTGAAAATTTCAGAACACCCCTCCCCTTTTTGAAGTTTTTGCGTTTTTTACCTAAAAATATTTTTTTGAAATCGGAAAATTTAATAATGGATTCTGTAGAGTAATGCCGGGATGATGAAATACAATGCATGTATTTTTTAGTTTTCAAAATCTGATAAATGTGATTTCATTATTTTACATATATTTCAATGATTTCCATTGAATGTCATTGAATTTTTCTGGAAAAATCAAAATTTCCAAAAACAATTCATATGTCATCTATTCGCTACGATAATTTCATAAAATTGAACGATTTCAACAAATACCACTTTTGCCAACATTTTAGAAATTCTCGTTTTTTCGATATTTTTCGTACGTACACATTAAAATTGATCGTCTATACATGAAATTATCAAAAATTTTATAGATTCCACGAACCGATCTCTATGATTTTTATACTTCACATGTATCTCGATGAGTTTCATCGAATTGAACAAAAATTTTTCTGGAAAAATCAAATTTTCCATTTGGTATCATCATATGTTTTCGTAGGGTATGCAACCTACCATGCATGTATTTCATATTATCCTGGTGAATTTGATTATTTATGAGTTTTTGGAATATAAACGTGTACCTTTTTTACTTTACTGAAAAGGAGTTTCACTTCTGGCATGAGTATAATAGTACACATAGTCATTTTTTTGATATTTTTCATACGTACACATTAAAATTGATCGCCTAAACATGAAATTAACAAAAATTTTATAGTTTCCACGAACCGATCTCTAAGATTTTTATACTTTACATGCATCTCGATGAGTTTCATCGAATTCAATAAAAATTTTTCTGGTAAAAATCAAATTTTCCGAAAAAAATTAAAGTTTTACCTATTCGCTACGATAATTTCATAAAAACAACATTTTGAACAAATATCCCAATTTCGGTCAAAAGTTGCGAATTCACTTTTTTCTGAATTTTTCATACCTACACGACGAGATAGTTCGTCAAACTAAGAAACTATCAAATTTTCTAAATTTTCAAAATCTGCTCAATGTGATTTCATTATTTTACATATATATCAATGATTTCCATCGAATGTCATTGAATTTTTCTGGAAAAATCCAAATTTTCAAAAACAATTCAAATGTCATCTATTCGCTACGATAATTTCATATAATTGAACGATTTCAACAAATACCACTTTTACCGACATTTTAGAAATTCACGTTTTTTTGATATTTTTCATACGTACACATTGAAATTGATGGCGAAAACATGAAAATATCAAAAATTTTATAGTTTCCATGAACCGATCTCTATGATTTTTATACTTTACATGTAACTCGATGAGTTTCATCGAATTGAACAAAAATTTTTCTGGAAAAATTAAATTTTCCGAAAATAATTAAAGTTTCACCTATTTACTTCGATAATTTCATAAAATTCAACGTTTTCAACAAATATCACTATTGCGGTCAAATTTCTTTAGAGCAGCGTTGGGGTAAAATTTTTACATGAAACGGAAGCAAGTATTTAGCCGGAACTCTAATAAGCATAGTATTAGTTCGTTTTCTGAAAATATCCACTTAGTCTCATGATATGTTTCCTCAAAGTTATGCAACCCAAAAAGCATGTGCTTATATTATCCTGATGAATTTGATTATAAACGAGTTTTAGGCATATATATGTGTACCTTTTTTTACTTTACTGAAATGGAGTTTCACTTCTGGCATGAGTATAATAGTATACATACCCATTTTTTTATATTTTTCATACGTACACGTTGAAATTGATCGTCGAAACACGAAATTTTTAAAAAAATTCTAGTTTTAACTACCGATCTATATGATTTTTATACTTTACATGTAACTCAATGATTTTCATCGAATTAAACAAAAATTTTAATAGAATAATTAAATTTTCCGGAAAAAATTAAAATTTTCACCTATTCGCTATGATAATTTCATTAAAGTCAACGATTTCAACAAAGATCACTATTGCGGTCAACGATAAAAATTCACGTCTTTATAGATAAATTTCTTTAGCAGCGTTAGGGTAAAATTTTTACATGAATCGAAAGCACGTATATAACCGAAACTCTAATAAGCATAGTATTAGCGCGTTTTCTGAAAATTTCCACTTGATCTCATCATATGTGTTCGTAGAGGAATGCAACTCAACTTACATGCGCCTCATATTATCCTGATGAATTTGATTATTTACGAGTTTTAGGCATATGCTTCTACGTGTACCTTTTTATTACTTTACTGAAAAAAAGTTCCACTTCTTGCATGTGTATAATAGTACATATACCCTTTTTTATATTTTTCATACGTACACGTTAAAAATGATCTTCGAAACATGAAATTTTTAAAAAAATTCTAGTTTTTACGAACCAATCTCTATGATTTTTACACTTTACATGTAACTCAATGATTTCCATCGAATTACCCAAAAAAATTTCTGCAAAAAATTAAATTTTCCCAAAAAAAATAATGTTTCACCTATTCGGTACGATAATTTCATAAAATTCAACGATTTCAACAAATATATCACTTTTGCAGTCAATGATAAAAATTCACGTTTTTGAAGTGAAATTTCTTTAGCAGCGTTAGGGTAAAATTTTTACATGAAACGGAAGCACGTATATAGCCGGAACTCTAATAAGCATAGTATTAGTGTGTTTTCAGAAAAATTCCACGTTGTCTCATCATATATTTTCGGAGATATATGCATCTCAACTCGCATGCGCCTCATATTATCCTGAAGAATTTGTTCATCTATGAGTTTTAGGCATACGCTTGTCCGTGTACCTTTTTATTACTTTACTGAAAAGAAGTTTCACTTCTGGCATGTTTATATAAGTACAGATACCCTTTTTTCGATATTTTTCATATGTATGCAATAAAATCGAACGTCTAAACATGAAATTTTTAAAATTTTCTTATAACGATCTGTGCGTTATCATCATTTTACATATAAATTTATGATGTATATCGAATTTATTTAAATTTTTCTGTAAAACTAACAATATAATCTATTTACCACGAAAATATAAAATTCATCATTTCGAACAAAAATTACTTTTGTGGTCAATGGTAATATTGAAACCGCCAGCATCAAACCATCACTGTCGGCGACTTTAACGCCAGATATTCGAATTTTCACTGCTTTTCCAGCAACTTAATGAAGCTCGTCTCGCATAGTTTCTTTTCGATCCCCAGTACGACCTCTACATTCGGATGAGTTTACTCACTACTTGGTGCAGGAGGTCAACCCTCAATTCTAGACATTGCGGTCACATGCAATGTCAATATTTCAAACTCTACTATCACCGTCTTAAATTTGCTAAATTTCGATGACTTCCCGACCGTGACAATTATTTGACACAAACACACTCGAATTCCCCGCTCTCTATACTTGTCTACTCCTACGCTGATTGGGATGCCTATAAATCGTCTATTGACGAAAATGTGGACATCCCGATCGGCCTCAGGACAACGTCAGACATAAACGACGCCATAACAAACTTTACTCTTGCAATTCAAAATGCCGCCATGCGGCATATCCCCATCAAACGAATTGCGAATTCTAAGGCCAAACTTCCACAACACATTCTTGATACTATCAGATCCAAAAATCGCGTTCGTCGACTATGATACAGCGAACGGGTGACCCTCTCCACAGAGTCGAAAGAACTGATTAACAAAACAAACTCACAAGCAACTTACTGCCCATAGCAGTGTAAAGTACAACTCTAAACTCCTCGAAGCGGTCACCGAGGATAGAAGTGCCATTTGGCGCTTTGCCAGGTCCCTTCATTCCCGCAGTCGACGCAACCTCCCGGCTCATCTCAGCGAAGATAACGAAGTTTTCGTTGACTCGCAAGAAAATTCAATCTAATTATTCAAACTTTTTCCAAGTCTCATCAACTTGGCGAGCACTATCCAAACCTAAAATCTTCGACCGAACTTCCTTTTCCGGTCAAAATCTGAGCTCCCTCCCATCGTCTAAAAAAAACCTTTCCACCATCGCTACTTCGGAAATCCATCAGATCATCCGCAAGCTAAAAAATTGATCGGCCAGGTCCTGATGATATATCAAACACACACATAAAATATCTTCCGCGAAAATCTATCGCGGCACTGTGCGCCATTATTAACGCTTGTATCAGTTAAACTATTTTCCAGCAAAATGGAAAACTAGTTCAGTCACCTCCATTCCTAAATCTGGTAAACCACCAACTCGGCCCTCCAGCTACTACCCTATAAGCCTCCTCCACACACTTAGCAAGATCTACTAACGCGTCATTCAACGTCACTTCATAGATCACGTAAATGGAATGGACTTCCTCTCCAAGCAGCAGTTTGATTTCCGGGCCAAACACTCCACCACACATCAGTTGTACAGAATTACAAATCTTATTCGTAATAACATGGTACGCAGCAAGTCTTCAGTCGTCGCGTCACTAGACATCGAGAAATCTTTTAACTTAGTCTGGCACGACGCTCTGCTAGATAAGCTGCACGCCATCAAAGCCTCCCTTTATCTTACCTAGCTGATCCAGAGTTACCTCTCGGATCGGCACTTCTTCGTCGCCCTCCTGGGCACTAAGCTCCCCACCCACGACATCCCCGTAGGGGTCCTCCAGAGTTCTATCCTGGGACCCATTCTGTACAATATATTCACACACGATCTCCCAAAATTTCGCCCCAGCGTCGAGCTGGCACTGTATGCAGACGACGCCTGCATAGTAGCCCCGTCGACAACAAATTCACCAGTGCTACATCATTTCACTAAATCACTAGCTGTTCTCAACAAGTACTATGCTAAGAACAGAATCAAAGTCAACCATGCTAAAATCGCCGCGTGCACCTTTTCTAAACAAGGCACTTCTCAACCCACACGGTCCACTTCGGCAATACTCTTGTCAAGCTGGACTCAAAACTCACCTATTTAGGCCTGATACTAGACAGAAAATTCACTTTTCAAGCAGTAATCTTGGACTGAGTGCGAAAGACGCAGTCGGCCTTTTTGGTACTTCGCCCCTTGCTGTGATGTCTGACCTCCCAATAAAAAATAAAGTTGACATCTACAAGGCCTGCATCAGAGCTGTTCTCACCTATGGTGTACACCTATGGTGATCTGGTGCACCGCCGAGTCAGAACACATGTCTAAATTACAAAAATTCCAGAATAAGGTTCTTCGATTTATTCTTCATCTCCCCAGGCATACTAACGTGTCCGACCTTCATGCTCGAGTTAGCCTCGAGATGATGGTCGACTTTGTTGCACGGCTCACTACGAAATTCCCAACTCTAGCACAAAAACACACCATTCTGCTCATCCGTAGCGCCCAATCCCATCCGAAAATCGTGAACAAAAAATCTACGAAAATTACCTACCCCCACTATATTACACACCATAAACTAAACCCCCACCCAATTATATACCCGTCCTGACATTCTCTCCATCCACCGCGCCCGAGGCGACAAAGCCGCCCACTGCTCACATCAGAATTATCCAGATCAACAATGTACTGTACTCACATCTCCTCACCAGGTACTGCTAAAAACAAAGTGAAGTGAAATGAAAAATAATAGTGCAATGCAGTGAAATTCAAAAGAACTGTAACAACACAGTAATGACTAACTTTCTACTTGTGATGTTCAAAAAACTCTCAGTGATTAGTTTATTAGCATCAAATGATGCTGTACAAACACATAAACATTAAATCTAGTCTTAAGTCATATATGTATTTAGTTAAGTTTTAGTTTTAAGTTTAGTTATAGTCAAAAAAATATACATAAACAAGCAGGTTTTTTGAAAATTTTCCTGCGACTATGCATCATATCTTTTCAAAACAAATCATAACATATACTTGTCAACATTTAGCTTGGTGCACATTGTAAATATAGTTGACTTTCCTTTTTGCGCAAACATGACCACGCAAGTAGAAAGAGGTGTACACAGGTCGTGGCTTTAGTATATGTATTTGGTATTCGTGGTTCTATGCGGCTTAAGTATATAGCCAAGACTACTTGACCGTCTGCGGCTCTTACTACGCATGGTCCCCAGGGAAGCATGCGCAGTGATCTAACATATACCGTGACCTACTTAATGTGACAGCTGAAAAATCTAACGCAACGTAACTTTACTTAGATTGTAGGACAGCTGAAAAATGAAGTTATCCCGTATACGGAACAAATTAAAAAAGATTTTATGGCCGGTAATTATTGTGTTGATAGATTAAAAGGATATCTTCGACTCTGCAAAAGATACTGCTGTACGAGACCTCTATAGTATATATAATGAAACGATAGTAAAACTAATATTTTAATAAAATATTACAGTTCCCTTTTTTCAACCGGACACCATATTTAAAAATTTCAACTAATTTTTTTTTAATATAAATACACTCGTTAAATAATAACTCGATAATACAAAAACGCAACATTTTATGCTCTGCAATTCAAACTTTTGCTAAAACAAATTTGAAATGTCTTCCTCTTGCTTAAAAACGGCATTAAAAATAGATCGTCGGTTAGTATAAATGACTCGCATTTCATTGGTATAAACACTCGTCACTACTCGGTTTTACGTCACTAGTGACACGTTTTCGATCATCTATGTTCCCGATTGGAACAAACAAGGAAAACGTAGTTGTTCGACAACAAGAAACTTGTCGTCTGTACCGCAAGCGCAGTGTGTAATATAGACACGATCACGATATTTCACTATAACTGCGCTTGAGCAGAAAAAATGTAAGTCAACTATATTGACAATGTGCAACCGCGCTTTTTATATTAGTATATTATCATAAGATAGACCACTAAGTATAATACCTAACAAATGTAATCTTACATGTAACAATTTTCGATCAATAATGTTTTTCTTGAATTTCATTAAATTTTTCTGAAAAACTAACATTTTCATCGATTCACCACAAAAATATTCGATATTTCACATACATATACATGATTAATTTTCGATATTTTACATACTTATATGATGAAATCGATCGATATAAAAATGAAATTATTGACATTTTTAACCCATTTGCATCCGAGCGGAATATTCCGCGCACGACGACTGTCCGTTATCACCAAGCGCTCTCAGCAATATTCTCCTGTCGCCGTAAAACATTTCGTGAGTGTCTTATGAACAGTATAGAAAGATTTCAAGGCTTAAAAATTTCGGAACATATAGCTCATTACCCTCAGATTTTTTTCTTATTCATTGTTTTTCAGACCTCTTTGACCGCTGTTAACACAGTAGGTATTTTTAATCTAAATACAAATTTTAAAACCTTAATTTTATAACTTAAAATGAAATAAAATTTTATTCGGATAATGACGCAACAATTTTTCCGATTCGGAGTCCAGCGTGGAAATAGGAAGAAGTCGAAAGCGTGTGTGTCTCATTCCACACAGTGATAATTTTTTTTTATAAACTATGTGATTCTCAAACAAGATATATACATAACTTCAAAATATACCTTAAGAAAGACAAGACTGATTCTGGATCTGCTAGTAAAAATGTTGTGATGAATTTAATGAAAGAGAGTGAACTATTGCATCAAGTGTACTTCCTTTATATAGATAGCTGGTACAGTTCACTGATTTTATATCGTGAACTACATAATTGCAAACAAATGTTTGTGGTACAGCAAGAGTAAATAGAAAAGGGATGCCTAAGGAACTAAAATCCATTAGATTAGAAACGAGAGAAGCTACTATATTTTCAATAGAAGATATAGCTGCAGTAAAATGGAAATATAAGAAAGATGTGGTTGTATGAGAACAATACATTCTTTAGATTTTTCCGAGGCGGGAAAAGTAAACCGAAGCAGTAGAGAAAAAATTTTAAAACCAACAGCAATAATAGATTATAATAAAAATATGGGTGTAATTGATATAGGCGACTCCTCATTCTCCGCATTGTATAAATTTCACACAATGTAAAGATGTAGCAAAGCATATAAAAAAATATTTTTTTTATTTTGTGGATATGATGCCGTTAAATAGTTATATCCTTTTCAAGAAAAATAAAAAGAATCGAGCTTTCCACATTTACAAGCAAAAACTAGCGGAAGAAATTATTGCCAAATATTTAAAAAATAAAAGGATATAGAAGACATCATCTATAAATGATTCAATAATAGATTATAAATGATTCAATAAATGATTCAATAGATCTATAAATGATTCAATATAGGTATAATGTTATAAAAATAAAAACACTATATACTGTATATTGGAATACGTGCCAATAACCTAAATTTCGCACTATATACTGAATATTGGCATACATGCCAATAACCTTATATTCGTGTTGTTTAATTATTTTTTAAATGCCACGTAAATTTAATTTACTGTTATTTGTATGATTATTTAGTTATTTTTACATAATAAAATTTAACAAGTTTATAAACATAATTTTAAAAACATAACCCGAATTTATTAACGTTTGCCAATATTTTTTAATTCATTCAAACATATTCGTATATATACATATTCGTGGCGCCCAGATCTTATAAAAAAAATGTAATTATCGGCCGACCAATAACATCCTGTATTTATTTTATTGTTTTTAACATAATTCATCTGTTTGCGGCACTATTTGATACAAACAGTTATCATAAACTGATAATGAACATCCGTCACACATTTGTGACGCTGGGCTGCGGTAAGAAAATCAGGTCATCACATACACTACTGAGACAAAGTCTGCGCACACCCATGCTATATTTATTAATATTGCCTATAACATAAAAACACTATTGTTGATAACAAAATAACTATTTTTTGTTTTTTCTACAGTCTTAAAAATTAAAAAACATCAACAAAACATTTTTTAAATATCAATGAAGTAAAGAAAAACAACAAAACAAAAAAAATTTTTAAAAAATTACGCGAGAAAAAATCTGCACACAATTACGTTTATCGTTTATTATCATTAGAATTTTTAATTTCAGCATTACAATTGGTTGTGATTGTTGAAAATGTAATGCAGATTGTTATTCTTAATTTTATTTTTTTGTCAAACAGGTAATACAAGTGAATATCATGGAAAATAAAATGTGTAATTTTAAAAAGAAGAAAATAAGTATATCAGAGCGAAAAATAATTATAAAATTATGGGAAGAAGAAAATAGCTACCGAAATATTAAAACAATTTTAGGAAGACAGCATTCATCAATTTATAGAGTGAAAAAAAATATTAAAACAACCGATATCATAACATCAAAGTTCCGTTGTGGCCGCCGTTCAAAGTTATCTGAAAGGGAAAAACGTTATATCATAAATACAGTTAAGACTAATCCACGATTATCCACTTTTGTAATTGCTGAAAGTATCCATGTACAATTTGATAAAAAAATTTGATGATACGATAAGGAAAACTCTAATAATTGCTGGGTACCGTAGTCGGATTGCAAGACAGACACTGTTCATTTCAAGAGTGAACAGAATTAAGCAAAATGAGCTTATAAATATGTGGAAGGACTTTTGGAAAAATATAATCGAGAGTAAATTTTGTATATTTGCCATAAAAGGACGAAATTTATTTGACGAAAACCTAATATAGCCTTAGATAAGAAAAATTTGTTTTTCGCCGTGAAACATGATGATGGTCGGGTGATGTTATGGGTGTGTGTGTTAAGTAGCGGCGTTAGTAATATCGAATTTATAATCAATAATAAATAAATTCAACTTCTCGATATTTTAAAGCGAAATTTAAAAGAAAATGTGGGAGTATATACATACGAGGGTGGTCCCAGAAGTACCCGACCCAACAAAAAAAACATAAAAATTTTGGAAAAAAATATATTTATTTTTCAACATAATCTCCTTTCAGCTCTATACACTTTTCCCAGCGATGTTCAATAAGTTCGATACCCTTTTTATAATAAGAACTGTCTTGCTCCTCAAAATACCAATTAACTGCCGACATCACTTCTTCATCGTTGGGAAATCTTTGATCGCTGAGCCATTTTTTCAAGTTTGGGAACAGAAAATAATTCGAGGGGGCTAAATCTGGCGAATAGGGTGCATGAGATAGCAATTCAAACCTTAATTCATTAATTTTGGCCATTGCAATAACGGATTTGTGAGCTGGTGCATTGTCTTGATGAAACAACACTTTCTTTTTAGCCAAATGCGGTCGTTTTTACTTTATTTCTTCGCTCAAACGTTGCAATAAGTTCGCATAATACTCGCCGTTGATAGTTTTTCCTTTTTCAAGATAGTCAATGAAAATTATCCCACGCGCACCCCAAAAAACCGACGCCATGACCTTTCCTGCAGATGAAACGGTCTTCGCCTTCTTTGGAATCGATTCTCCCTTTTCAGTCCATTGTTTTGATTGTTCTTTTGCCTCGGGTGTGAAGTGATGGACCTATGTTTCATCCATGGTTATGAAACGGCGCAAAAATTCTGCTTTGTTGCTGTGAAATTTCGCTAAACACTCAATTGAAACATCTTCACGACACTGTTTTTGCTCGAGTGTGAGCAAACGCGGCACCCATCTTGCACACAGCTTTCTCATGTCCAAATTTTCAGATAATATGCGATGTACCGCACTTTTTCAAATGCCTACTATGTTTGCTAGCTCGCGCACTTTCAATCGACGATCATCCAGTGCCGTTTTGTGGATTTTCTTCACCATTTCTGGAGTCGCCACCTCATTTGGTCGACCACTGCGATGCTCGTCTTGGCAGTTCGTACGGCCTCGTTTAAACTCTGCTACCCAATATTTCACTGTTGTAAACGAAGGAGCAGACTCACCCAGAGTAGAATCCAGTTCAGCTTTTATATTGGTTGGGCTGAGGCCTTTCAAATAAAAGTATTATATCACGTAACGATGACCAATTTTCTCCATTTTCACAAATTCACTGAAAACGTTCACTATTGATGGCTGCCAAACAAATACTAAACAATGTGGCGTCCTCAAACTTGAAACATATGCTTTATAGATTGTGTACTTTCTAATACAGTGATATTTTTCAAACAACTACCGCCATCTCTAGGTCAGGCCGGGTACTTATGGGACTACCCCCGTGTATATATATATATATATATAACTTTTCTTTTTAAATTAATGTGGGAAGAAATGTGTATCATCATCTAAAAATTGGGCCAAAATTAGTTCTGAATAAACTGAAAGATTATTGCAATTTATGTAAAAAAGATTGGAAGAAGTTTTAAAATGGAAAGGTTACCCAATATCATACTGAAAATAAAATTTTAAGTTTTTTTTAAATTTTTAATTAGTTGTGCGCAGACTTTTTCTCAAGTAATTTTTTAAAATTTCGTTTGTTTTGTTGTTTTTCTTTACTTTATTAACATTTAAAAAGTGTTTTATTGATGTTTTTCAATTTTTAAGACTTTGTAAAAAAAAAAAAAATAGTTACTTTGTTATCAACAATAGTGTTTTTATTATATAGGCTATATTAATAAAGATAGAATGGGTGTGCGCAGACTTTATTTCGGTAGTGTATGTGTGACGCTGATAGTAAACGAGTTAAGTATGTATGACAGTTTCACTAGTACGAAATAATAATCACTGATAATAGTTCAGTAGATAAAAAGAAATATTGATATAAGATACATTAGGTATAAACCAATATGATTCTTGTTCCGTACACACACCTTTATGGATTCATATGTATACATGGGTATTAGATAAACATTACTTATCTATAAATAAATACGTATGCATGTACGTATGTATATGTATGGTACTGTATATAAAATACAATTAACTAGCATACTTAACACGAGTTTATTTACACACATCTGGGCCAGGAATGCAACACGTATTTGTCGAACTAGCCGAATTTTTATTTTTAAACCGGTATTAAAAAATGGCACCAGGAAATCGTCGTCAAAATAAATCTGTCGATATAACTTATTACAAACAAGCAAAGAATTTTATTTCAAAATTGTTCACATATGACTACGTTTCAAAAATTTTGACCGATCCGAAAGAATTATCTGTTATAAGTGTATTTCTTTTAATATTTGAGTTTGTACTAAATGTCGCAATTATTGAACGTGTCGCCTATACGGAAATTGACTGGAAAGCATATATGCAAGAATGTGAAGGTTTCTTGAACGGAACCCTTAACTATTACTACTTAAAAGGTTTGCAAATTATCCTTGACATATGAACGTATCTCGATTAATCTAACCTAAATAATACGCAGATGCGCACGCTTGTGTTTATATGTATGTACATATGGAGTGTGTGCGTCCGTGTAAGTGCGTGTGTGTGTGCACACATAAATATACACAATATTTGCACATATTATTTATTATACTTAAGATCAGGTAATATACCAATTAATAATAACATAGTTTTTCATTAGTTTCTTTTCATGTATACGAAATTTTTCTTCCAGCATATAAATCAAATTGTATTTTCTTACAGGTGATACAGGACCACTTGTCTACCCTGCAGGTTTTGTTTACATTTACTCTGCTTTGTATTTCATAACATCACAGGGAACCAATATCAAATTTGCCCAGTACATTTTTTTAGGAATATATCTTTTACAGACTTACCTGATGCTAAAGATTTACACAAAAACTCAAAAGGTACCTCCGTACGCGTTGATAATTACAACGCTAACATCGTATCGAGTCCATTCAATTTACGTGTTAAGACTTTTTAATGACACCGTTGCTGTTCTTCTATTGTATATCAGCATCATTTTGTTTTTGAATTCAAAATGGACTCTCGGTAGTGTGTTCTACAGTTTTGCTGTGTCGGTTAAAATGAATATTCTGTTGTTTGCTCCGGCTCTGTTGTTTGTATATCTCACAAATATCGGATTTGCAGGCACATTCCGACAATTGTGGATATGCGCCGTCGTTCAAATGATACTAGGCGCTCCGTTTCTGTATGGAAATCCGATTGCGTATATTGTGAGAAGTTTCGATTTTCGTAGAGTGTTCGAACACAGATGGACAGTCAACTACCGTTTTCTTGATAGAAGTGTATTCGAAGATGAACTGTTTCACAGAGCGTTATTGATTATGCATGTCGTTTTGCTTGGAATATTTTTGTTCCGGATGCGAAAGTATTTTTCTAGTTATGTGGCTCTGAAAGAAATTGAACAACAGATTCGGCCACAGATGGATAAAAAGAATTCAGAAGAACAGTTGAAAAATAAAAATAAAAGGGCATTCAGCAATGAAACTCTTACAGTTTCAGAGAAAGCTTTTCTAGAAAACTTCGAATCGACACTTCATCGATCGAATGAAAAAATAAAAAATGAATATGACCAAAAACCGTACAACATTAACTTTGACGTTACATCACAGCTTTTTATTTTGCCTTTATTTGTATCGAACTTTATCGGTATAGTTTGTGCTCGTTCTCTACATTACCAATTTTACGTGTGGTACTTTCACACACTACCGTATTTACTATTTTTTGCAAATTTTCGAAAACCGCTAATATTTCTTATTTTATCATTGATCGAACTCTCTTGGAATACTTATCCGAGCACAAACACATCATGTGTTATCTTACATGCTTGTCATTTAGTAATACTGTTCGGAGTATATAATAAATTATAAACTACTGTTTGTTTTGAATCTATGACAAGTTCAGTTTCACCCAAATGAATTATCACTCCCAACGCTATAAAATATTATAAAGTGTTTAATAATCATTTATTGTTCACTTGACATCTCCATTGAAGTGCACGTTAGCCTATTGTTATAAATAAAAAAGTGAACAATAATTATCGAACACTTTATACCATTTAATGGTGTTGAATAATTCATTTGTGTGAAATTATAAACTAGTTAAATATTTAAATTTCTCAGTACAAACTTAATGTAACAAATTACACTGTGAGACCTAAATTTAAATTTTTAAAATCAACAATTTTAACAAGAAGCCACATACTTTTACAAGATTAAAAAAAATCAAATAAAATATAAACTGTTAATGAATGTAAAAAACACTCTCTTTATTCAATTTTAATTGTCTGTTTTGTTAAAATGTGCAAAATTTTATTCATTAATGTCATTGACAAATTTATTAAATATTAAATTGGTACAGGATATTTAAATGGACATATGTACACATAAATATATATATGATGTTTAAAAAGTATTCAAGTTTTAATTATGCAGGTGAACTTATTGTCTGTTTTAAAATAAAGTTGTATAGTTTTTATTAATACTTTATTTATAAATGTATTTAATTTGGTTGATATTCGATGTACATCATTAATTATGAACCTAAATGTAACATTTTTTTAACATAAAAATCAATATCGAATAAAAAGCAACCTTAAATTTTATATAAAAATTTTAAAAAATGCTTTAATTATAAATGTAGCTTATGAGGAAGAAGCTTTATTACATACATTTGCAAGCCAGATGCAAAATTTAAAAAAGATAATTGTAAAATAATGAATGCATACATATTCAACTGATCAAAAGAGAAAAACATGTATGTAAAATTAACTGAGGCTATTGTTGATACTTTAACAAATCAAATTTATCATATTTCAAAGATTTGCAATGAAAAAAGTTTGCGTATAACTTGTTTTGCACTCTGAATTTCGATCAAAAACAAGAAAGAGTTTTCACACTCAAATTATTTCAATTGTTCATAATCTAGATTTTTAAATGCTACTATAACTGGTGACAAAATATGGTGTGTTAAATATGAGACACATACAAAATGCCAAAGTTTAGTTTGTAAGAGTCAAGATGAACACATCAAAAAAATTACATACAGAAATCAGAAGTGATAATGATGCTGATTACTTTTTTCGGCAAACAAAAACTCACTTCTTTTTCTTTAGTATTTTGTTTACTTTTCTTCCACTTTATATTTTTCACATTTTCGTCTCTGCATCATAACTATCCTCATTTTTCTTATTTCATCACAGTCCTCCATTTATCATAGCCTATTCTTCATTTCTCATTTTTCTCTTCACCTTTATCACCTCTTTTATTACTTTAAATATAATATTTATTTCTGTCCATTCTCTTTTCACTAAAAGTCATGATCTGTTGATTTTTTCAGTCTTAGTCAATTTCTTATCCAGCTTCTCCTAGTATTAAATGAAAATTTCCAGTTGTCATTTTTCAACATCCCATCACTTTCTTCAATCATTCGCTGTTTCCATAAATATCTCTAAATAACATTTTCACCAAATATTATTCAAATTGCAATTAAATCCTTGTGCTGACCTTATATCTATGATAGCCAAAGTGTGCTTCCTTGACAATATAGTCATTTGATTGGCCATTCCTGTTTTCTAAACTTTTCAAATTCTTTTATTTGTAGCTTGGTGTTTAAAGTAGATGTTTTTAATAATTAATCTATTGCTTTCTGTGAACTATCTTAATGTCCATTTTTCCTTGTTTCGTTATGTAATGTATGTTTCCCACTATTCTAAAAGAAGTCTTCTCTACCCACTTTTATGTTAATGTCTCCAAGAAATATGAACTTGCATTTTTTGGTACTTACTACATTCTTCGTCAAATCTATCATAGAAATCATATTTTCATCATCTTTTGTGTGTACATGAACTATAATTATTATCAATTTTCTAAACTTATTTTCAAAACCTAAATAATATATAAATTACAGACAACGCTGTTTAGATTAGTGAGAATTTCATTCGCTTAATTATTCATCTATCACTTATCATCTATTATTACTTCTATTAATTTGTTGTACCATTATTCATATTTTTCATATACTACTCTTTGCCTATTACTTTATTATTCACTACATGTCTTCTATTATTTGTGTATTATTATAACTATTAGTGATCTATCGTTTCATTGCTCACTAATCATTTATTATTAATCTATAACTCTTTGTCTTCTATACTATTTTTCATCTATCTCTTCATTATTCACTACACATCATCTACTATTTCAGTGTTCACGCGCTACTCACAACTCCCCCCCCCTGCCTATGCCATCTACTATACTCCCATTACCTATTCATATCACATGTCATTTATTGATAATAAAGAGTCTTTTATGCAAAGGAGTTGTCAATGGAGTCGTAACAGCAATCCCCTTTGATACAAATTTCTAGTCATACTTCTGCAATATACACAAAGAGAGAGGGAGTGACCAAATAATCATTCGCATTCTATAAAAGAAATGTTTCTCTTTAATATAAATATAGTAAAAATATTGCTAATGAAATTTATTTTTGTCCATAAACATATATATGTACTTACAACAAAATTTCAATTACACACACACGCACATACACAGTGGGTCAAAGTGAAACTCGTATAGAGTTATGTTTCCAATAATTTTACACATACTCGTATATTTTAATATAATAAAAATTTCCTTTATTTTTTTTCGCTTAATTTCTTTATTAAGGTTATTTTTATTATATTTGAAAATTTCAATCGTAAATTAATACTTTTACTCCAGAAAAAGTAACAATTTCTGAAAAATGAACAAAAAATACATCAAAATGAAACTCATACAACTAACAAATTATTTATTAAATTAAAATTTACAATGGATTGAATTATTTTAGTACTTAGTAGAGTAGCCTTTATTAATTTTTACATTTTAAACGATTCAGGATGGATTTAACTAATTTTTCACAATAAGCTAGATCAATTTTTCCCCATTCTTCTAATAACGCTTTTTTAAATCATTGTTATTAATAATAATGTATGTTCTAATGGACATTTTTAAGTGATTCCATAGATTTTCAATCACACTTATGTCAGGTAATTATGGTGGTGTTTCCAATACTTTGGGGTAATTATATAACCAACTACGTGTTTTATAAGCTTTGTGCTTGGGGTCGTTGTCCTGATAAAAATTAAATGTTTGTAAAATCCCAAGTTTGTGGGCACTGGCTTTCAAATTTTTTCTTAATAAAACAATATAAACATTTTACTTCATAATACCATCTATAAAATTAAATTTCCAACCCCTCTCGTAGACATACACCCCCATACCATAACATGACCGCTCTCATGTTTGACTGTACGACGTAAGTGTTTTAAAGATTTCTGTATTTGGTTTCTGTCATACATTAATTCTCCCATTGAATCCAAATAAATTATATTTGCTTTCGACCGAAAAAAAACATCTTTTCAATAATCAAAACTCTTATTAACATGTTCCCGATCGAAGCTTAACCTTTTATTGCGATCAGCTAGATTTATGAAAGTTTTCTTCCTGGCAATATGAGCATAAAACCCATTTTTATTTAATATATTGCGAATTTATTGGGGGCTTGCTTTTTTATTTAGATACTTTTTAACTTCTAAAGTCAATTTAGGCGCACTAATTTTCAGATCTTTAATTTTTCATATAATCCAACGCTCATCATGGTCATTAAAAATCTTGCGGAGACTCTTTCTGACTTTATTGTCAACACTTTGGCCGTTTTTAAATCTTTTTATTACAGATTGCACTGTAGTGTGGCTTCTATTAACTGTTTTCCCAATTTCCCGTAGAGTTTTTCCATGTTTGTAATGAAAAATCATTAGCTTTCGCTCGTCCGTCGATGATTGTCCCCTTTGTCTACTCAAAGTGAAAATCCAACTTATATTTTTTACAAAATGATTATAAACAACTTAACAATAGGTTCTTTTTTATAACCAAAGTGACCAAACACAAATTTGAAGAGTATACTTTCTTAATACAGCAGTTTTCAAGCAAGAATAATTCGTTGCATGAGTTTCATTTTGATGTATTTTTTGTCCATTTTTCAGAAATGGTTACTTTTTCTGGAGTAAAAGTATTAATTTACGATTGAAATTTTCAAATATAATAAAAATAACCTTAATAAAGAAATTAAGCAAAAAAAAAATAAAGAAAATTGTTATATTAAAATATATGCGTAAAATTATTGGAAACATAACTCTGTATGAGTTTCACTTTGACCCACTGTATATGTGTGTGTGTGTACGTGTGTGTGTGTGTGTGTGTGTGTATGTATATATATATATATATATATATATATATATATATATATATATATATATATATATATATATATATATATATACTATTTTAAAGACATAAATTTATAGTGTTGTACAGTGTACCGTACATCAGTTGACAAGAACATTTTCTAGTTCATGAAAGTAAAAAAAGTTCAAATAATATTATCAAAAATACTACAAGTGTTCAAAAAATATTGTTGAAACTTGCCATAAAGTCTTAAGAACATATGGGTATAAAGCACGTGTAGTACGTAAAAAACTGTACATAAATAAGACAGAATGTTTAAACTTTGTCAAGGAAGAGGTAAACAAAGATATTTCGTTTTATAAAAACGTTATTTTCTCAGATGAGAGCAAGCTTAAGGTGTTTGATTCGGATGGTTGCTCTCCTGTTTGGAGAAAAAGGAATACGGAACTCAATATTAAAAATTTAAAACCTAGTTAAACATGGGGCTGATAGTATAGTGATGTGGGGTTGCATGGCGCATAGTGAGTTCGGAAATTTTGTATTAATAGATGGAATAATGTATAAATTTAAATATCTAAAATTAGAAGAGTGACTAAATTGGGGCTAAAAAAGAATTACTATTTCCAGCGGGATAACGACCTTAAATACACAGCTCATATTGTTAAAACTTGACTGTTGTATAATACCCTGTATTTATTGATTAAGCGACTCCAAAGCCCAGATATTAACCCCATTGAGAATTTTGGGCTGAAATTGATAAAAGACTATGAAAAGTAGAAACGACTAGTAAAGAAATATGAAAAATAAAAATTTTTGGAGTTTGGAAAAACTGAATGCCGATGTAACATCAAATTTAGTTAGCAGCATTAAAAAACGTTTACAAACCGTTATTAAGGCAAAGAGAGGGCCAACTAAATATTAGTCCATTAATTTTTATAAAAAGATGTTAAAATATTTAAGAAAAGAAAGTTTCTTGGACTTAAAATTTTTGTCAATAAAAAATATATATATTTTAAAAAATCAAGTCAAGAAAAAAATATATATATATTTTAAACAAGTTACTCGATTGAAATTTTGTTGTATATACATATACACGTTTATGGACAAAAAGAAATTTCATTAACAATATTTTCATTATATTTATTGTAGAGAATTTTTTTGCATA
>CP092091.1:43967990-43970490 GCA_029203775.1 Neoneuromus ignobilis
GTGTCTATACACACACACACACTCATCCCACAATTTACGCAGAGTATCCGTTCCACGTGGATTTGTTTTACGCGAATGAAAATCGTGTAAATTGAGTCTGTCAGTACAATAGAAAAAATATTGGAAATAAAAGCTAGTAAAGTTGTAGAAACACATATTTATTTTACATAACTTAACATAAAAATAATGACGTTTTAGAAAACAAAAGTAGATAAATTTTATTCGGTGTCACTATCGCTACTGTAATTCAAAACAATCAACCTTTTATATATTTATATCGTGCTTTTATACATTCAAGTAAGAATTTGCGTCACTCTGATATATAATAAATTCTATAAAAAATTATATAAAATGAAATCTATCTGACCGTGTATAAAAAATGCTGCATAAATCAATACCGCGTAAAAAAAGTCCTGCATCGTAAATAGAGGTATAATTTGCCGAGTAAAACAAAACTCACATAAAAAAATTCCCGTGTAAATTGAGAGATGTGTGTGTGTGTGTGTGTATGTACATACATACACACATAGCATATGTGTGTGCATATAACTGTTTAATGAAGATGCGACTTACACCTGTGTCATGCAGAAAACTGTATTTGATCTCTGGTTAAAGAATCTCTCAAGTTTCAAAATTGGAGATTGGGTATGGGCTGGCAACATCATTTGATAAAAAAAACTGTCCCGTGATTTTATTGGAGAAGACCTGAGTTCAACATGAGATGTAGAACCTGTGGATTTGTGTGAATGTGCACACATGCACATGCAGGTATATTTGTATTTACTTGAAACAATTTTATAATAACAATAACAAATACTTTTTATTTCATATCAAATGTTAATTTTTGATTTCTTTTAAATATATTTTACAAGTGCTTGCAATATGAAATCACATCTATGAATCCTTCATGTGATTATTTACTATATGTCTTGTTAATGAACTCATAAAATTATAAGTTATTCCACAAATGTCACATCTGTAAAAATAACAAACATCAGTTTTTACATCGATGAATAATATTCCATGATAATGAAATTTACAAACTTGAATGTATTGCCATTGTCTTTGTGTATATCAAGGTGCCTTACGAGATTACTCTGGCGACTGAATTCTTTTCCACAAGTGTCACATATAAACCTTTTGCTTGGATCATGAATCTTACGATGAAAGTTTAGATCACCATGGTAGACAAACCGCTTATAACATACATCACATTCGAATGGTTTAATACCTATGGTTGAACAGTTAGTAATGATGAATATCTAATATTGGTGGTACATGAGTCACAGACCTGTGTGAAGCAGCATATGTTTCTTCAGGCTTGATTCATCTGTGAATCTTTGTAAACATGTCAAACATTGCAATGGACGTAGATTAGGATTATGCACCGTGATATGTCTTTTTAATGATCCTAAAACAAATTATGCTCTAATAAACACCTCAACAATTTGACGAACTATGATGCTTTTATGTATACCTGCAGTATTAAAAGCTTTTGAACATAAATCACACCTATGGTTTTTATCTCCACTATGGATACGTCGATGTCTTGTAAGTGTGGATGCATCAACGAATCGCTTTGAACAAAGATCGCATTGAAATGATTTTTCATCAGGACGATGTGTTGCCTTCACATGTCTTCGCAGATGTTGTGCCGTCCGGAAAAACTTATCGCAGATGGAACAGTGTGTTTCGACTTTCGCTATAAATACATACTGCTGAATCGATATCACAAGACAAATTCAAGTCAATAAACATTCACTCACAAAGTTCAGGAATTACAACCTTCGTCCTCTTTTTCCCATTCTCATCCTCGATTACTGTGACAGTAACTGTCAATGTCTTAGGTAATGTTTCATTTATTTTCTCAATGCTTCTAATGGACACTTTTTGACCAAATGACGTTCCTATTTCTACGCTGTGTCCACTATTATTTGTGGACTCCGGAATAACATTTTGTATCATACTTTCAGCATCTGTCACATTATCCTTTCCTGTAGAATCAACTTCACTGTCTTCAGTTTTAACAGTACCTTCAACACTCCATCTCTGAACAAAATTCACATCATTATTTTCGACAAATCTCCATGATGCTCCAATATCAGATAATGCATTATTCTCTTCTTTCTGAAATGAACCTGTGAATATAAAAAAAACTGATATTTTCAACTTTTTCTACTTTTATAAAACATATCGAGCTTGTACCTTTAAAATATTTTATGTTCTTATGTATTATAGTGTCAGTCTTACGATTGACCTTCTTATGAACATTTTTCACTATCAAGTTTCGACCAATCAAATTTTTCTGAACAGTTTCAAGATCCATTAAACCACAGAGCGTCTTTTTCGTCAAAGTGTCCATCTCGTTTCTTGACATGATGATATTTCCATTTACACGACGTAAAACACTACCAGTAGTATCTGACACGCATTCAACCAGATGGCCTGTTGAATCAATTTCTACTGTGTCATTTTCAATTGTTTTACGAAAGTCCGTCAT
>CP092091.1:43975490-43987990 GCA_029203775.1 Neoneuromus ignobilis
TAAAATAGCGCGTCGATCCAAAATCACAGGAATCTAGTTTTTTTTTTTTTTTTTGAGTTAATTGAAATTTCTATTTAATAGATTTCAGATTTTGAAAACAAACATACCCCCAGCATCGGCAGCTGCAATCGTCCGATTATGAACTAAAGACTGTGATGATCGAACCGGTAAAAGATTTGACTCTTGGCAACTAGCCTGTGAGAAAGGTCCTCTGAACGGACTATTCCTGGCACAATCAAACATAGCCGCTAGCATTCTCGTTTATTCACGCAATCAATTTACGCTAAAAAAATCCATCGAAGTACACAATTCTAACAATGCAAATGTTGATGCTGATTTTTTCTATTCCACAATTTTCAAACATTTATTAAATTCTATATGAGAAATTATATTTTAGTTTTCTTAATAATATACGCGAAGTGAAAATTTGAAAAAAAAAAATTATACGGGATACATATATATATATATATATATATACGCGAATAAATGAAAAAAGAAACGAATTAACATTTATCTTCCACAATAATAATCACGTGTAAATAAATGGCTGCTACTATCAAACAAGGTCAAGACTGGAAACTAGTCTACGTGAGTGTCATGTTACATAATCGTTTTAATGACCTAAATTTTTTACAAATAGATTAACGATGAAAATATTTATACGATATATTTACGACGTAGTCGTCGAGAAATGAATTTATTGTGTAAATTCGACATTTTCTTTTACATTTTATTTGCAAGGTTAAAATTTATCAAACATTGTATAGGAGCATATTTGACGATTAAAAAATAAATTACAATCTAATATTTTCGTAATAATGACAATCATTCCGTGTAATCATACATGCAATAAAATTATACATTAACTGTGATTTACATAATCAGGAAACCACACAAGTTTCAGAAATTCTTACAATTTTTTAAAGGTGAATATTAGAAATGTAATGGGAATTTTATTACATATAATTTAGAAAAGATTGTTTTTTAAAGAAATAATACTTACAGTATAAATTATATGACTAAAAAATACAGAGTAAAGCTGGTAGTCAATGCTTTGCCAGATCGTTAACGACAGAGATATACTGGAGTGATGCTCGCATAGTAGCGCCAGCTGGTAAATTCAAATAGTACTTTGTGTGTTGATGCAGTGAAAGGTGCGCGCGTTCTTAAAATTTAAATTTACTAGTCTGAAAAATTTATATAATTAAATTGATATCTTATTAATATAAAGAAAATAATTATATCCCTGATTTAATAAATGAATGAAATGGAGAGTATGTGTTATTCTATTAAAGTAAACGAGTAGCTCAACACAAATAAATATTCAATAACCACAAAGTGATATAAAATTAATTAGAAAAATCATATGTTAATTATTGTTTGTTTTGAAACTGTGGAAAATTTAATTTAAAACATGAATTTTCACCCCAAACACCACAATATGTTATAAAGTGTCCATTAATCATTTATTATTTATAACAACAATGGGATAATTCGCATTTTGATGGCGATGCCATCATCAGAGCCTTTTTGTTCTAAATAAATTTGTCTGATAATGATTGCATTGCTATCATAATGCATATTAGTCTATTTATTATAGACAACAAAGTAAACAATAAGTGATTATTGACATTTCGTAACAAATTGCGGCATTAATGGTGAAAATTCATATATTAATGTCAAAGAAGAAAACAGCGATTTCAAATAAACTGTGCATATATTTAAAAATCCAGATTTTAAAGAAAAGGTAAAATTAAAATACAATGATTCTATTATATGATATATTTTTAAAATATTTATAATTTACATAGGCAAACATATCAATAAGTAATTTTATGTATATATATACACACACACACACACATATATATATATATATATATATATACTCACATACGTGTGTGTGTAATGTTTATGTGCATTATCACATATAGCCAATTTATATTTTTAAAAAGAAAATGTTTTTTAAAAAAATGTAGATTCAAAAATCATTTGTTATATTTAAATTTGTTTTTCTTATTCTGATAATAACTGATGACCTTGTCAATCCATAGAATTTTGAAGGCTTCAAACCAGATTTCTCAGCTGTAAATCTCCATCCGACATGACGATGGCAGAGTGCACACTGAGCAATCGTCCATGCGTACCTTTGTGAAGTTTTCAATTGTGATCAAATACAAATATTAATATAATTATTTATAGTTGTGAACTTGTGTGTATTGATATAAGTACAAGAATACACACTTGTATACCTGTATAGGTATATATACATTAATCACATGTACGTATCCATAAAGATATATAAATGCTATGTAAGTAATTTAAAAGATAAATTGATGAAACAAATATTATATAAACAAAGCAGAACTGACAGAAACACGATAGAATAAACAATGAACTAACAATGTATAGACAACAAAAGAAATGTACTTGTTTCATGAATTAAATTAAAATTCACTCTAGTCTTCAATAGTATTTGAATCTGTATTCATAAGATTATTATCATTTACTTGATTTTCATACTTACCCAGGAAACCAACTATATTCGACTTGCGGTTCACCAACGAGGTTGATACGTTTTGCTCTTAGGACTGTGATTGTTTCATGAACGTGACCGCCTAAAAATCAATATTTTCTATTTTATTTCAAAACGTTGAAACATCACCTTAAAAGAATTGAAAACGTTTGTTGGTACCTGGATTGCAATAGTTAGATTGAAATCCATCTTTTGACATCGCAAACAAATCACTCTGTCCGGCAAAATCGACTTGACACTGAGCGCAACTCAAAACTCTGGGCTGTAATGTACCAAACATTGAAAAATACAGAACTTAATGTATCAATTCAAACACTTACCTTTCTAATGAATCTGAGTACGAGTTGTAGTCTTTGAATTGATGAATTCAAATTTAAAGCTTCTATCCGTTCTGAATAGCTGAGAAGCAGATTCTGTATAACCCAATATGAAAGTTTCACAGGATCATTCGGTAATATATCACCTATAATAACAAGCGAGATATTATAGTCTCTATTTGTTTCGATACTGTGATAAATTCATTTTAATAACAATGATATATTATAAAATCTCGCTTAAAATTAAATGAGATTTTATAATACAGCACCCTGATGACGATGGCACAACCATCAAAATGCCCATCAGCTCAAAAACAAATAAAATGAAATAAGTGATTATCAAATAGTTTTATATCTTACGGTGTCAGGGTAACAATTCATTCGTGTTAATGTTATGGGCACCTATTGTATTATTGGACATGACTTACGAAAATTGACAAGCACAGATTTGATTTCAGACATCAGGAAGTTCTCGTCGTAGTAATTATAGATCCACAACGGCCATCGTGTCTGAATTGCATCTCTACTTCTAAACTTTTCATCATGTTTGAAAGAGTTCTCGTCTCCGATCCCATTTCGCCATTTATTCAACGAATCAATCTCTATGCTCTTTAATGGTGTTGACAGGACGATTTCAGGTAATATCTGCACGTTCGCAGATCCAACACTAGAAACACAAATTAATTATAACTGATTTATTTTCATAAAATATGGCGTATGCTAATAAATACAGCGCATGAATCGTAAACATTATGAAACAACTGCTAAACAAACTGACCCCACTCTGAGAATCCAACTGCTATCAACAACGTGAAATCTTTGCCTGCCCTTTGCTTTAATTTTGAATTCTTGATCGCTCTCTTCGTATTCATATATTTCCATTGTCACGCCGTAAAACGGAAGTTTTTGTTCATTTTCCCTACGTACACAAAAGAAACAGTCAGTCGAACGAAATTCTCAAAGCAATCCGATGCGTTTATTTTATTTCCATACATGTAATATATAAGACCAAAAGTGTGATCTTTTTGAACGGCTTCTTTGATCATCTCCTTGTAAGCAATGTGTTCGAGTGAAAGCGGAAATGTATAACCGGGACACACTATATTATCACTCAGCATGACTGGGAGTCGGATAACAGCATATTCTTCAAATTCTATCCGGCCACGTAAATCATGCAATTCTGAACCGAGATACTGAAAATCAATTTCAAAACAATCAGAACTTATCCATAGATATGTATAAAAAAAACGTCTTCCTACACTTACGGAATGCTGTGTTGGCAGTGAAGTGTCAAAATTTACGTTACCGACAGCATCCGAATCCTCTTCACCGTCGGTGTAATAAGCATCAGTGTCGAAACCATTCTCTTCGTTACCTGTCAGCATAAATTCGTGTACGTCGACAAAACAAAAACACAAAAATATAAAATACACCTATTCCTTGATTTACACGGTACTTTTTTTACATGATTTCGCTTTTACAGTTTTTAAAATAACGAATTTAAAAAAAAAACTGATAAAAATTAACATTTTGGCTGCATACATATTTCTACAGTTGTTTTTTAATTCCGTTCGCTTGGTAATATTGGCACACATCTCAGATAACTAAGTTGGCACATACAATGGGAGGAGGTTTCGAGGACTTAGCTGATACAGATATTGTAGAATTAATGGCGGAAGATAAGAACTAGATGAGGATGATTTAGTTAACATGGTTAATGAAACAAATGATTGTGACAATGATCCTGATGAAGAGAAGTCTGAAGCAGTTGTGTTCACAGCAAAATTCATGCGCGTAGGACTTGAATTGGGGAAAAAATTGGGTAAGTACTTTACAAAATGATCCAAATGTTGAACGAGCTCTCCAATTCCAGTGAGATATTAATAAATCCTTAACTCAACATGAGGTCTATAAAGATTTAACCAAAAACCAATCACAATTGTTAATTACGGATTTTATTACCAAGTCTCGTAGAAAAGATTAATAGTCTATGAAAGTGATGACAATAATTAAACTTTTGGTTAAATTTTTTAAGAATCTTATATTTCTTGTTTCCATAAAATAAATTACATACTTATACCATTATATATTTGTCATTTTATAAATGAACTGTTATTTTTATGTTTTTCAAGGTATCTTACTTTTATTTTACGTTGAAATAAATGAATGAATTACGCACATTTTAGTTTGTTTTCGATTTACACGGTTTTGCGTATAAAAATCCACGATTTCGATTTACACGGTTTTCTGAGAACCGATCTTCAGTGTAAATCGGGGCATAGGTGTATTTAAGTCATCAAATGTTATATTTACGAGATAATAATTACAAAAAGCGCAATATTAAAAATAATACATTATTTCGTCGATTTTATTCGAACGCTTATGATCAATAATAATTCCCATATATCCATAATTCACAAATTACACCGTTACCTGACTCATCAGCATCCATCGTGCCTGAATATAATGTATTTTTTTTAGAAAAAACTTATTGTAATTATCTCACTAATAAAATACTTATTTGACATTTGTCATTGACATAACCTGCTGTCAATGATGTTTATTATGAACTTTGATAATATTTATAACTACTCGGATTTACCGCTACTTTGGGTCATATGTGACGATTTTATATGAGTGAATTGTAAACACTGTGTTTGTTTTTCGTAATTGAAAAATGTTTTTCCAAATTAATATTTATCTAGAAATTTTATGAATTAAAATAAGAATTCTTGCGCTATAAATATTAATGTCAGCACAAAAAAAATCTTCGATGTAATTTTTGTCGGACAACCGAAATTTTGTATTGACAATAATCGGTGTACCGACTTTTAAGTGTGTCAGTCTGTTCGTATCAACGTCGAATGAATTTCTCTTATTTTTTTGAACTTTTGTTTTTTAAAAACGTTGGAATCGATTGGTTTAATCTCAATACACGAATAACAACGTAAATATAAAATGGAAAACTTATCGTTGTCATGAAGAACATTCTAAAAGTGATAAACATCAAACTCATATTATTAAATGACAATTTTCTTAATACTTTTTAAGCAGTTTCCACGAATGATAGTTAATTGTTTATTTTAATCGCTGAATAAATGTTTTTACAGATGTGATGTCAATATGTGGAAGATTGCATCGAGAGCAGTCGCATGTTTGGAAGAAATCATCGGTAAGTTATAAAAATGTTTTTATGAAAAGTTGATGGTTTCGTTTGTGTGCATTTTCTTACTGTTGATATTATGCAGTTGAAATATTGTACATAAGTTTAAATATATGTATAGTATGGTCATCCGAATATAATTTTTTTCAGTTGAATACATCGATATCGATTATTATCGATGGTTGACTTGGCTTCTTGCACCTCTTCTTTTAACGTTTCTTCTACCGCTAATTATAGTTCTGTTATTATATTTAACGGTACTGATCCTCTACATTCACAAATTACATGGAAATCGATTGAGAGCAGCTTATGAAGGGCATGATCTTTGGGATGCAGCTAGATATACGGTCGCTGCCATTTGGGATGCCCACGGATGGATATGGCACGGTTTGTCTGATATATCTTAGTAGAAATTAGCGGCGTACATATTTTGCATGTACGTACGTTAATCCACGTTTTCAGGTTATGAGATAATCGGTATCGACAACATACCAGTGGATTCAGCAGCATTGATCATTTATTACCATGGCGCTATTCCAATCGATCTGTATTATTTTATTTCAAAAGTGTTTTTATTCAAGAATAGACTGGTTCATTCGGTAGCAGATCGGTTTTTGTTTCGTATTCCAGGTAATCGCATGCGTCGTGAGAAAAATCTATATGCGGTTAAAAGGTATCTTATCGATCAGGTTGGAAAATTATATCCGACGTGCTAAAAGTCGTGCCGGGTACAGTTCAGTCGTGTTCAGCAATGTTAAAAGAAGGAAATCTACTTGCGATCAGTCCAGGAGGAGTTTATGAAGCACAATTCAGTCATTCATATCGCTTAATGTGGAAGAAACGGCTTGGTTTTGCGAAAGTCGCATTAGATGCTAAAGTGGTATGTGACATTATTATTATGTACACGTACCAGAGTTCAAGAGGTATTCTTAACCGGATCATTGTGTGAATTTGTAGCCAATAATACCGATGTTCACTGAAAATTTGAGAGAGGCGTTTCGGACTGTAAGTTATGGAAGACGATTCTGGTTAAAATTATATGCTTGGACAAAATTTCCTTTTGCTCCTATATATGGAGGATTTCCTGTGAAATTGAGAACATATCTAGGAGAACCGATACCGTATGATGAAACGTTGTCACCAGAGGAATTGCAGCAAAAGGTGAATTTTTATAAAAGTTTTGTTTAAAAATTTGATCACTTAAATATTGTGATCTATTTGATTCATAATAAACATATTTTGTGCTAAAATTCCAATCATTCATTTTTAACAGATATTACAGGCACTTGAAGATTTGATTTTAAAACACCAAAAAATTCCTGGTAGTATAACACATTCATTGATCGAGCGGTTTTATAAATCAAAAAAAACACTGATAAAGAGTGATAGGTCAAAAATCCACGACGCTTAAAATATATATATATATATACATACATCGAGATTAGATAATTAAAAAAGGCTGAGAATTTTTGATCAGATCGTTGCCAGTTCCGTTTTACACAGATACTGCAACCATACAACTATATAGTACTTAATATAATCCAAAATGGAATATGTATATAAAGTTTTGTAAAAAATTATTGTACGTAATTTTTTTTTTAAATCATCAAATATGATTATAATTATTTGTTGATAATTAAATAGATTGAAATAAACCAGTGTTTCAATTCATTAGCATGTAATATTCTATAAGATAAAATGAGATGTGTTGTTTAATAATACAGAACAGATCTTTTAACCATAAAATGATAAATTTACTTAAATATTAACCAGTCATACATAAATTAACACTAAAAATATATAGAACGTTAGTATCTATCACTATTGTCGTTTTTCGTAAGTCTTTGATAGTAACGGTGATGCCAATTTTTCAAATCAATTTGCTATCGAATATTCTTAACGTGATACATATACACTTTTCATCTATTTGTTCAGCAGCAACTTTACTAACTAATTTCGAACGGTATGCACAGATAAGAATAAGTACAAATTCATATGAAAAACAAGATCGATGAAGTTCGAGAACATTTTGACGATCGTTTTTTGAGTGATACAAAACAAACTGTCGCTGAACAAATCTTACGAAACTCATTTATAATCGAACCGTTTATGAACTATGGTGTCCATGTCTGTGTACATGATGATCCATCCTTAAGAAAACATTTTAATAAAGATTTCTCACAACACCGGTTCAATATGCCTACGATCTTATAATTCTGTTCGTGCGTATTGTGGCTTGAGTTCTTCTATCCTTTTGACAAAGTCGCTCTTCTCGATACAACCTTCGCAGATTTCATCCCAATCAGACAGAATTTTTCTGAGATCACGAACTTTCAGTTTTTTCAAGTCGACTGTCTTGAGGTCAATTTGCTTGTCTGAAAAAAGATGGTAATTTCAACAAATGTCAACGTCTGTGTCTATTTAACTCACCGAATCGCAAGTCGCAGATCTGCGCATCTTTCTTTCGGAGTTTCTCACATATCTTATCGGCTGGCATGTTCCACGAAATAGGTCTCGATAACTCGACGAGTATTCCGGTCGCCGATTCCTCAAGGCCACCGAGGTAGTAACACTGCAGATTAAAAACCGATCGTGACTCGATACCGAAACAAAACAAATCCGAATACTCACAAATCTGTTCTCTTTATTTTTCGTCCCTTTACAGAACTTCCTAAATTCGGCTTCGATCGTTCTGTGGTCTTTTCGAATTTCATCAGTTAATGATGTACTGAACTTTTCTACAGTCTTCACACAAACTACAGACAGGTTTCATAATGAATCAGTAGTTTTTCTTCATTACAACATTCCATAGCATATCTTACCTTCACATTCACCGCTTTTTAATGCCACAAAAGTCGAAACTAAGAATAAGACAATTATAGTTAAATGAACGATTATGTACGAAAAATCCATGATGATTCGATTTGTATGTAATTTAACTAAAAGGGTTCAAAATGTAAAAAAAATATTTCAAGTATAATAAACGACGATCTTAAATACAATCATTTACACTTTAATATCTAAAATTTTAACGATTGCGCAAAAAACTTTAACGACTGGTTTTCTAAAAAATAAAAATAAAAAATATTGACAATAAACGACGATGAGAAATTAAAAGCAGCAGAAGTAAATTTTCATGTAAAACAAACGATACTTTGTTAGCAGACGAATTTAACGTTTGAAAAAAAAACAGCTATGGAGGTTAAATACAGCAATATAAATGAGCAATGAATACGTGAAATGAACGAAAGATTTTACAAATTCGATCATTCGACGTAAGTCTAATCACTGTATATAAGAACCTCACGCGGAACCGTTGTACGAACAGAAGGTTCACACGTTGACGTTTAATTATAAAATAGCTGGCAGTTCCTGATTGGCACACTTGTCGACGAATCATCGTTAGTGAGGCATTATGGCACATACCATATTACAATTTCATAGAAATAATTTTCAAATAGATTTCACGCAGTGGTACTTTGTACTCGCTCAATAAGTAGTTTTATGAAGTACTAATGAAAATACTGAAGTATCGATGAAGTACTGATCGAATAGAAATTGTCATTTGTGTTCAGTGACTATAGAAGACAAACTGAGAAAACAAAAAAATATATATATCGACTAATATTGATTAATTTAAAACATATTGACGACCGTTGGCTAATGGAATTGCCAACGAAATTCAGTGTGTAATAGCACTTAGATGCAAGCAAGTAAACAACAATTAATTCATAATTCTATGATACTTAAACATGAAATCAGTGATTCGAATTAAATCTGGCGTGTAGAAGACGACTTCCGCCATCAATCTGGAACCTTTATGGATTAAACTTCGTTACACAGTTTAGCTGGAAACTACAAAAAGTGTTTTACCTTCATGCCAATATCGATCTGCTAGACACAAGAGTAACTGAGATTTAACGTACTATCACATGTAAAAATGTAAATGTGATGTAATTAATAAAACAATGTTATAGTGAATACTCTTCGCTATTTTTATTTAAGTAAAAGTTGTGGAGCTATATGTCTGAGTTCATATTATAGAGATGAAGCGAAAGATAGTGTTAAACTGTCTTCTTATTGTTGTATACCTCGAAAAATTCTCTTCTCTGTATTTTTCAGTTTTTATTCTTGGGAAAATATTACAAAAAACAGGTACTTGTTTAATATGATATTCGCCCGTGCCCTGAACCATGAGATAAAGGGTTTTTTCTTTTTATCATCTTATTTCAATGAACAGGGATACTGTTTATAGTTTAAAAATAACTAAATCATTATAGAGTGATTTTTCGCGTAGATTGAATTTTTCATTGCCTAAGAATATCATGTACTTAAATTTGATGTTGCGCGTAGAATATTTTTTAATTGATTTTTTTGATCGAAAAATATGTGTATTCATATGGACATATATACTGTTAATACCTTTTTTTGTGATGAATTATACTAGCTAATAGGTACATTATATTAATGTTTTTATCGTTTAATTGCTCACTTCGAGATAATACTAAATTGCTAGAATAACGACTTATCAAAAAAAGACCAACTCTAAGAGAAGTATCTAACTCTTTACTTGCAGCAAGATAAATTGATAAAAATGCCGATGTTATTAATAATGATAGATATATTCAATTTATTTTATAAAAAAGTAATAATTTAAAACGCAAGAAATCGTAGAAAAATGGCACATTAATCGATTCATATAAAAAAGGCTCGATTGGTATTTGCAAAAAATCATTCGTTGGAGGAAAAATGCAAGTTATATTTCCTGATAAGAATAAGTTCAATTTTGATACTTTTCATGGTTATAGCTAGTTTCCATGATTTTCAGAATAAAAAAGGTTTTAGATAACAAATGGGCGATAGCAATACCATAGTGTGAAGTGGAATTAGTTACAATGAGAAAATGGAATAAAATGTCACTACAAAATAAACAGCACCTTTTGTATAGGAATCATTAAAGGTCAAATAACGTGCGTTGTGGTGCGAATTGTTGGTTCGAAATCCATATTTCAAAAAGGTAATGCATCCATACACAGTCTCAAAGTCGTCAAAAATTATTTTCTTGGAAATAGTAACAAAATTTTTGATTGGTCAGCGTGATTTCCGGATTTAAATATTATAAAAAATTGATAGGAAAAATTCTCACATTCAGTATATCTTGACTAAAGGCAATTAACAATGAGCTGTTTTTTTTAAAAAAAAAAACAATTGAAAAATAACGAACAATGTAACAAAATTAATTAAAAATGTGTGTAAAAATCGCTCGATCATATAAATGAAATTGTAAATAAGAATGGAGATAGCACTAATTACTAGAAATAAAAATTAGTATACACAGGAGATATAGTGACGTGCTTATTTGTTACTTAGTGCGTAAACGCGGTTAATGTAAACTACACTGCTTGCGGCTTACTACGCACGGTCCCCAGGGAAGCATGCACAGTGATCTAACACAGCGTAACCTACTTAGATTGTACTGACAGCTTAGAAATGGAGATGTCCCTTATACGGAACGAATTAAAAAAGATTACATTACTTCTTACAACGTATGTGGTAAAGAAACTCATTTTAATTACAAATGCGAAACGATGAAAGAGGAAAATCTGTGTGTGAAATTGGCTTAGCAGAAGACCAAATCTAGGAGCAAGCAATAGATTACTTTATGAAAGGCAACAAGAAGACATTGGTGGTTACAAAAATTATTTACGAATGCTACCAGAAAAATTTGATGAACTTTTGTGCAAGATTGAATCACATAAAGAATTATGAAGGTATCAGTTTAGATATATTTTAGACTTTCTCATTCATCGTCAACACTACTGTGTGGGAGGAGTAGCAATAAAAAAACAAACATACAATTATTATTCAAATCATTTATTTCTCCGCATTTAGTTTAGCCTCTGCTGACATATTATACATTTTCATTGCATATCTATTGCAATGTTACATGGCAATTTCTTCAATTGCGCTGCGACATGCTGTCCAAAAATATCAAATTTATTTCGGTACGTTGGGATGTACTTAGTAGAGACTGCGAAATTTGGTCAAGACGGTCGATCGCATGCACAACTAAATGCTCGTCGCCTAGTTGATTCGTCCGTCTTTTTCTGGCAGACCGTGATGTTGATGGTCCGGCAGCAGTAATCATTTGTGATACGTCAGTAGTGGAAGTATCCATGCTTTGTGTCGATAGAATGGTATGTTCCTCTACTGACAATACTTGCGATTCCTATAACAAAAAAAAAATGTGTGCTTATGAACATAAACAATTTAATGTTTTTACAAATAATTTTTTTAGATTCCTTCCAAAGATGAATGGAAACAAATTGAAAACGGATTTCGTACTAAATGGAACTCTCCAGGTTGCATCGGGGCTATTGACAGAAAGCATGCGAATATAAAAGCTCCTGATAATACGTCGGATTACTTCAATTATAAAGGCAGTTACAGTGTCGTGCTCTCGGCACTGGTAGATGATAATTAT
>CP092091.1:43992990-44040490 GCA_029203775.1 Neoneuromus ignobilis
AATATTTGCACATTTTAATTGTTTAATTACATGAATATGACCAAGAATAACTGAAAATAAATGATTATACACACGAATAATGTTTGCAAGTAAAATAATTAAAAAAATAACCGATAAAATTATCAAACACTTGCTAATTAATAAATAGTGTTTAGATATAAATATATTTGCATGTCTAATTATCACGATCTTTGCACGTAGCTACGATGTTATTTTATAATGAAAAGACGATTGTTTATAAATAAATGCAATTTCTGTACACAATTTAAAATAAAAATTATATTATATATATAGTGACCAAACAAACTATTCGTATCCTACGCAAAAAAAAGTTTCTTTTTAAAATATTCCTAATGATATTTATTTTTGTCTATAAACGTATACAAGTAACCCTCCTACAACACGGTATCTTACAACACGGTTTCGCTCTAACACAATAAAATAAATTTCGGAAACCCTCGTATAACACGGCAACCTACAACACGGTTTCGCTCTAACATGTTAAGAAAATTGTGGAAACACTTGAATTGCGGAAACCCTTCTACGACACTAGATAACACGATTTTTATTATAGAAAATATATTAGAAAATTATAAAATATATGGCTATTGGAACATTTAAGATTTATTAGTTGAAGAAATTAGCGAAGCGGATTTGATGGAAATGGCATCCGAAGTTGTAAATCAAATCGATTCTGAGGACAATAGCACTGGTGAAAATTATAAAGTTAATAATTTAACACTAAAAAAATTACAGGAAGGCCTAAGCTTAGCCAAAAATATAGAATCTTTTCTCTTGAATGTAAACCCTTCCGCTGAAAGAAGCCTAAAATGCAAAAGGGAGCTGTAAAATTGTCTATCCCTATACCATGAAATCTACAACGACCTTGTAAGAATCAACAAATAAACTAAAATAACAGATTTTTTAAAGAGGCCAGAAGGTAAAAATCTAACTGAAGAAAAATGTTCAGAAAGTGAAGATGATATCGTTCAACCGAAAAAACGATCTCGTTATTTGTACTGAGCAGTAATGATAAAGAAAATTATTAAATTATGGTTACATTAAAATATATTTTGTTTGTTTCTTTACGTTTTGTGTTATACATATTTTAATATTTTTAATAAAAATAAAGTTGTTTATACGGAATGAAAAAAATATTTGTTGTTAATAAGTTTTCGGATCGTACCCCCCCCCCCCTTTTGTACTGGCTATAAGAAATCAGATATTTTCTGTAATTTATCTAGCTCATATCGATGATTTCCTTACTTTTATAGTATTGTACAGTGTACCATACATAAATTCTAACATATATTAAAAGTTTACACAGTAAATCGGTACAGGAAAAGCGTTTTTTTTTTTATTTTTAAATGGATGCAAAAGTTGTGATATAGACGTTAAAGAGCGCGAAATTGTGTTCAAATTTCATAATGAAGGCAATATTATTTGGAAAAATAATATGAAGGAACAAGTCTACTATTAAATGTATTATAAAAAAAGTTAAGAGATAGCTTTGTTAATAGCAGCAGGTATTATACGGGATGCCCGAGAGTAATATCGGAGCGACAAGAACATTTTCCTGCCTGTGAAATTAAAAAGTCTACACAAAGTGTCGAAAATATTATAACAATATTCAATAAATATTTCAACAAAAATATTTGTGCTAAAATTTGCCGTAAAATCTTAAAACTATATGTTAGTAATGCACGTGTAGCATGTAGAAAGCCGTACATAAATAAGAGAAACCGTGCAAAATGTTTAAACTTTGTCCAGGAACGCGTAAATGAAGATATTTCATTTTGGAAAAAAGTTATTTTCTCAGAAGAGAGCCAGTTTAATATGTTTGGTTTGGATGGTCGCTCTCTTGTTTGGAAAAAAGAATACGTAGCTCGATATCAAAAATTTAAAACCTATCGTTAAACATGGGAATGGTAGTGTAGTGTTGTAGGGTTGTATGGCTAGAATGAGTTCAGAAATCTTGTATTAATAGATGAAATAATGAATAAATTTAAATATCTCGGTATTCTACGCCTAAAATTAGAAGAAAGAGTGACTAAATTGGGGCTAAAAAAGAATTACTATTTCCAGCGGGATAATGACCTCAAACACACAACTCATATTGTTAAAACTTGACCGTTTTATAATAATGCACCACATTTATTGATTAAGCTACTCCAAAGTCTGGATGTCAACCCCACTAAGAATTTTGCGCTGAAATTGATAAAAGATTCCAAAAAGTGAAAGTGACTAGTAAAGAATATAAAAATTATTTTTTTTTTGAAATAACTAAATGCCAATGTGACATAAAATTTAATTCGGAGCATGAAAACGCGTTTACAAGCCGTTATTAAGGCAGAGAGAGAGAGAGGACCAACTAAATATTAGTCTATGATTTTTTTATAAATAAGATTTTAAAATATTTAAGAGTACGAATAGTTTATTGAATTCTAATTTACGTGTTTTTAAAGTAAAAAATATATATTTTAAACAACAGTTACTTAAATTAACTGAAATTTTGTTGTACATAAATACAATGACGTGTTTACATCATCGCCATATGGGTAACATAAGCAATTTATTGATATAATTCAATAAAGTCGTTAAATTAAAAAAAATATATTTAATTGATAATAAGTATAATATTCATTAGAAAAAAATACAAAAAAAGTAATTAACTCTATTATATAGTAGAAATTGTTAAAATAAAAATAGTATGTTACATTTATGCGGAGCAATAGTGTTTGCCACTTTTAATATTATACAGAAGAAATATCAACAATTTTTTTAAAAAAAGAGTTTACTATCTCGTTTGTTCCCCTTTTCTTTTTACTACTTCATTTAAACGATTCGGCATTGAATGAATTTTTTTTTTGTTGCTTCTGATGTTATATTTGCCCACTCCTTTTGAAGTAAGGATTTAAGTTGTTTCTTGGAGGTAATATGGTGCTGTCGAATTTTTCTCTCTAATAAATCTCAAAAATGTTCTACGGAATTTAGATTGGGAGATTGTAGTGGTGTTTTCAGTGTATGGGGAGTATTGTAGAGAACCCAAAGCTTCACTATATGAGCAGTATGCTTTGTGTTGTTATCATGTTGGAAGTAATATTCATTATTCAAACACAATTTTCTGGCATTTTCTTTTAAAATATTCGAATATTGAAAATTATTAATGGTTTTATCGATAAAAACTATGTTTCCGACTCCAAATGCGGCCATGCAACCCCACCACCATCATGTTTAATAATTTTGTGTATATGACTCTCTTGCAGTTCTGCATATTTCTTTCTCCATTCCAAAATTTGGGCGTCAGAACGATAAATACAGAATTTATTTTCAACTTTGGTCCAAAACTCCTCATTACATTTATTTTTATAATCATTTACAAATTGTGAAACCCTTTGGTTTAGTTCATTTTATTTATAGCTGATTTTTTTCTGCAGACGGGGGCGTTGTAATCAGCCTTTTTAAGAATTCTCCGTACTGTAAAGGATGTAGTTTTTTTCCAATCTATTTTTCTAACTGTGCTGCGATACAGAACGAGGTTGTTTTAGGCTCTTTCCTAATAATATTAATTATATTACGTTGTTCACGTACTGTAAGTTTGGATGGCCGACCAATTCTTTGGCAATTTTCTAAACTTCCTGTATCATTAAAGTGTTTTATTATATCACGGACAGTAGTACGACTTCAGGATACTATTTCCGAAATTTCCTCATATGATTTATTATTTTTAGTGTAAATTTATAATTATTTTTCTCTCGGATATACAAGATTCTTTTTGTTTACGCCCCATTTTTGAGATATCTTCGTAAAACTCACTAAATGATGAAAACTGTCAACGTAAACTGAATGGAGAATCTCCGGAAAATATAAATATGTGGGTATAGTGCAGTTTTGCCACATTTATTTAATAAAAACTTTGATATTGTATGCCAATATCAATAAGTGGCGAACACTTTTTCTCCTCAAAAATGTAACCTAATGTTTTATTTTAACAATTTCTAGTATATAATAGAATTAATTACTTTTTTTGTATTTTTTCTAATGAATATTATATTTGTTATAAATTAAATATATGTATATATATATATATATATATATATATATATATATATATATATTTTAATTTAACGACTTTATTCAATTATATCAATAAATTGCTTATGTTACCCATATGGCAATGAGTTATGCACGTCAGTGTATATACGTTTATTGATAAAAAAAAATTCATTAGAAATATTATAAATATATTTATTTTTTGCATAGAGTACGAATAGTTTATTTGGTCGCTATATATATATATATATATATATATATATATATATATATATATATATATATATATATATATATATATATATATATATATATGTATAATTGGGGAAGAGAAAGAGAGATGAACATTTTATTCGTCCGTTCTAAATTAAATGGAACAAGCGTATTGCAACAATGATTGCTATAGCGCAGTGCTAGGAAATCTAATTGCAATGCGTTTGTTTATAATAGTTGGAAACAAAGCATGGCATAATAATATGATTTGCAATTTATTTTTAATAGCTGTTTCATTTGAAAATCGATCCAAACGTACCAGTGTTTGTCAAACAACAATCAGAAATGATAAATGACATTGTGTACTCGTAACGGTGATAAATTATTTAGAATTTTTCAAATACTTTGCTATATATAATATTGTAGAGAATTATACTGAAATAAAAATATTTTTTGAAATATCAACTATAAAGTAAATGTAATAAATAGTGTGACGTCATTGTCATTCATAATGGTCGTCAATATAACAAAAATGTATTACTTTTACATATATGTATACTATGAAAATTTTGATCCATTGGTTTTGTATTACAAATAATAAATATATTTGAATCTAAATAATAATCACGCAACACACACATACATACATATATGCATACATATATATATATATATATATATATATATATACATATTCCAGCCACCTTTTATATTTACTGAATTTTGCTTCGCAAAAAGTTATGCTGAAAGAGAAGAAATTCCAATATATTTCTATTATTGTTTACTAGTGTACTTAAAATAATTTACAAATTAGAACAGAAAATTCGAGAAAAAATATTTTTAATTCAACGTGCGATATTTATATACAGAAGTATTCGATCAGTACTAATAGGGGTTAAAATAGAATTAAAATTATAAAAACTAATATTCTGTCTGATGTTCTAAAGATTTTAAAATATCTTTTAATCTATTAGGCATAGATTCTACAGATTTTCACAGAAACTGAGTCGATTCTAATCAATTTGTTCTGAAAACGTGTTTTTAGTTATTCATTACTAGAAAATATTTTTACTAAAATATTTTTTTAGTTCTCCTAATAAATGTTATGTAAAATTCAAGTTGATGATTAAAAAATTGTCTCGAGTTGTTTTGGCGCATTATGGAAACTTATTTTTTATTTTTCTTTAACACTAAAAACTACCACACCAGTCAAAATGACTGGTTTTACAATTTTATTTTAAAATTCCTACTTCATGTTACATTTTTTCCGCAATGATGTCATGACTTTTGCAGCGATAACTAAGGAAATAGTATAATGGATTTTTTTTTTATTCAAAATCAAAATAATTTTGTATCATGGATACCTACACCAATACCAGTCAAAATGATTGCAACTTGTTAAAGTGTAAAAGGGTTCTGCAATCTGTTTACCGAAACCGAATTAACCAGTTTTCTTGTTTTGTACAACTTCTCACACGTTTTTAGAATTTTTACTGTTTATCATTCAATATGACGGTGCTAATTATCAGAAAAATTCCGAATCGATCATGATGCTAATGCAAAAATAATGCATTCATTTGAAAATATATTTAGCCATTCATTTAGATCTGGAGACGTAGAATGTGAATTGAAGTTTTTGTTATATATGTTGCACTCATATTATATAGTATGATAAATAATAAAAAAAATAATTATATAAATATATAATAAACGACATATTATTTCGATTAGTGTGAGGTGAGAAAAATGAACGCAATTATAAATTTTATGTAATCACTAGTTTTATTTCACTTTATTTTCATAAGTCCTGAAAATGGCAAAACGATTGAAAACCTCTGAATTATTGTAAAAACTGAACGAAACGTGAAAACGAAAGGGACTACCAAAAATTTGTAAAACAAAGAAGGATACTATGGCTCGTTTTTCATCATTATCTTATAAATCAAATGGGTGTGTTCTTATAATTTACAAAAGTAAATCGAAGAAAAAAGTTTTTCTATTGAGTTCGAAACATAAATCCGTCAGAATTGAGAAAAGTAACAAGCGCTTACCTAAAACAGTTGAATTTTATAATAAGACTAAATTTGGCGTAGACATTCCAGACCAAATGGAAAAGAAATATAGTGTCAAATCAGGATCAAGAAGATGGCCACTTCTAGTATTTTTCAACATTTTAGATCTAGCTGGAATAAATATAATGGCATGGATCTTATATAAAGAAACAACATCTGAAAAGATATCCAGAAAAGATTTTATGTTTCAACTAGCAGATGAACGTCACTGAACATGCCGCTGAAAATATAAAACCAGGGATGGAATCACGAGAAATTAATGTACAAACAACTACAAAGACCTCACTTTGTTTACATAAATGGTGTGAAATAGGGTACTGTAATAATAATGGACTACCACCATTTGTAATACCTGTAAAAAACATGTATGAGGAAAATGCACTCAGAACAAAAACTACGTTTGTAAGAAATGTGATAAATTATAAATTTTTATACCCAATAATTGACTTTATATCAGTGATTCTTAACCTGGAGTATGTGCACCCCTAGGGGTGCGAGAGAGCATTTCCAGGGGTGTGAGATAATTTTCTGAATTTTCGATGAAAACTAACCGCCTGACCGCCTGTGAGAAACTGGCGAACGCTACGTCAAGCATTTGGCACCACCTACCTGTGTGGGATTTTCATCACTTTTGCACATAAAAACAAAGGCCAGAAATCGTTTAAATGCAGGTGATGACTTACGCGTGGCTCTTTCAAGAAAGGAGCCTCGTTTCAAAAGTATTATTATGAATAAACAACAACGTAGCCATTCAAAAATTGAGATATTGTTTTATATGTATAGGTAAATGTATGTGTTTATATTTCTATAAAAAAATATCTTGCAGTAGATGTAATTTTCTAAATAAAGAAATAGAAATACATTTTTCAAAGTGGTGCTAGAACTTATTTTTAGATTCAAGGGGGTGCTGATCACTAAAAAGTTTAAGAATCACTGATTTATACTATAAGAATAACTTAACTTTGAAGTAGAAATTTATTTAATTTTTTTTACCAAAGCATATATTCTTTATTATACTTATTATTTTTATTGATGTGTGAGTGATAAAATGTGCCGATCCTCATTTAGTGATCATGGTCCCAAATTGGTTAATAATACCAAAAATGTACTACATAACATGGAATTCGTTTTGTAAGAAAGTACTAAATCAATAAATATAAAAATATTCTATTATAATATTCTATTATTTTAAAGACTAGTTATTTTGACTGGTTTTGGTAGAAATAGCTTCGTCTTAACTGCCGGTAATTCTAGTATTAAAGATAATTTCTTATTGAAATATGAATTTATTTTCTAATCCTTACTTTTTGCATCGATCTTTAAATTTTACTTCAAAATGTCTATGTAAAGTGAAATTAAATTTACTAATCACAGTTGCCAATATAACATAACATATTCGAAACTATCTTCATGTCTTACAATCAGTTATCGATTTTATTTACTGGTTTTATTCATATGATTTTTCTACGAGATGAAATAAATATTCTAAAATTACATTTAATACTAAAAATAAAGTTTTTACAAAAGTTTTGCAGTCCGTTCATCTGTTTTTATGTGCATGTGCGGTGGAAATTAGAATATTTTATTCTTATTAGTTAATTATCTATTACTTTTTTTACGAAATTCAATCGTATAAACATTTTTCTTGATAATTCTATAAACTGTTTTAACAGTTCAGTTCATCTTTATAGCTTTTAGTACATCTTCGTATATATTTTTTAACATTCGCATCAAGATTTACTTTCATACGTCTTAAAATGTGTTTTTTTCTTTTACTTAGTGTTTTAATTCTCCTTATTCTCATATGCTAATAAATTATTAGTATCAAATTACTTAATAATATTTTTTGCAATTAATTTAAAAATATGTTATTGAATACATTAATAAACGGTAATAGAAATGTCTTCTATATACTTTTTTTACGAAACAAAATTGAGTGGATATGAAAGGTGGTATTTGTAGTATACTGTATGTGTGTATATATATATATATATATATATATATATATATATATATATATATATATATATATATATATATATATTGAAAATTGAAAATTTAATAGCAAATAACAGAAACGCACAAATACATACACAACTAAAATATTATTCAGTAGATTATATGGCACGTGATAAAAAATGAGAAAACTCATTCGATGATATAATCGTTATAATAACTAACACGTAACATAAGAAACCCATGATTTAATAACATTATATATATATAATATACATATATATATATATATATATATATATATATATATATATATATATAATACATATGTTTATTTTTGGCACATAACTATTTTGACACATGAAGTTTCTTTGGCCAACATTTTAAATGTTTAAAAAATAGAAAGTAGTGTGTGTGTGTGTGTATATAAAATACATCTATATATGTGTGTGTGAACGAGTGTACGCGCGCGCGCGTGTTTAACGTGTGAGAACGAGAGAAAAAATAATAGGAGAGTGATTAAGGAATGGTGATTCTATTGTTGATTGAACAAATCATAAGAAGTTCATATCTAACGCATTGTAAAGTGCGGCTATATCACTGTGCGTTTGTATTCTCCAAAATGGGAAATTGAGCGCCTTCGCTGCGCTCTCTTCATCTTGTCCATCGCCGACGACAACATAGGTACACTTACGGCCGAAACGAGTTACGATTCTCTCAAAACATATTTCCTTTCCTGTAAAAATATATGTACACATATATATTCAACAATTATATTTTATTAATAAATGATAATTTAACTTGAACCAGATTGAATTCTAAATATTGTGTTAAGTGTACAAATAAATTCAGTGCCTTCACATTTAGTCAGTTATAATATCATTTCAAATATAAAATAAAAACCCCTGGATAATAACCCCTGGAGTTTTCGGTTCTTGACATTAATATTTACAAAACGTTATGTGATTTGTTAAAACGAAGAACATCATAACCTTATGAAATGATAGTAAACATAATAACGTCTGATAAGTAACATATTCGATATTGCTATTCTTTTTGTATTTCAGATAAAAAAGAACGCTACTGAAGTTACAGCAATTATTTGTTCTGTTCTTACTTAGAGTGTTAGTCGCGAAACATATAAGAATTGGTATTAGAGGTTTTGCAATGGACTCATTTAAGGTTTAAAAACGTTTTGGTGCACCTCAAAAATTTGAAGGCGAGGAACTTACAGTAACTATTCGATTAAAACTCCGTTCAAACACAGCAGGAGTACATATAGTAATTTAGTACTACCCATGGGCTATTTCTATGAGTTTAAATCGACTGGAAATGATTCTAAAGTAAGATCGATGATCCCGTACGTGCTTAGCCCGAAAAACTGCCGATGCTTCGATTTGGCCATGTCTGCTGGATAGGTTTGAAAAAAAAGATTTTTGCACTTAATTATCACCAAAGATAAAAAATGAGTTTTGAAACTCTAAATAGAGAAAATCGTGATTAGATTCTAGTTAATCGTAAACATCGATTCATATCAAGAAAGTAATGCTCTGCATCTGGTGAGATATCAAGGATATGGTGTATTATGAGATGTTGGACTCAGGTCAGAGATTTAATGTAAAGTGCTATTAAAAACAATGCATCCGATCGAATGATAAATTAGAGTGAAAAACTATTTATTGGTCAGAAAATTTGGCATATCATTCTATAGCAGAGGCGGCCAAGACGTCGATCGCGGTCGACCGCAAGGCCTCTGAAAGTCGCCCGCGAATCTGACGTGAACATTGACAAATTATAGTGATAAATTCATATTTCAATGCATTTTTTGGTTCAACATATTTTTGCGAATCAGCACTTTCCTGCATGAATGCGATAAAAACTAAACATAGGTCACAATTATCGGATCTACATTTGGAATCGTGTTTAAGAATTAATTTAAGTTCATACGAGCCAAATTTTGACAAACTTGCCAAAGCTATGCGATGACAAGTGTCATCAAAATAAAAAAATCTATTTTTTATTTTTTTTTTAACTGTAATTTGTTTTGTAAATTTTGCATCTAATTTATTTTAAAACAATTCAACAACAATAATATTTTTTAATCTATATTTTCTTGAATTTTTTTTTTATATTCAGAACCAATTCTAGAAAATAATTATTTATAGGTAATTTAATAGTAGTCATAGTAAAATGTCTTCGTCAGTTCGTGTGTTATAGAAAAAGTCACCGATTCGTAAGTACATTCTAAAAAAACATAGTCGCTCTCAGGTATCCTTTTTCCAAAAAAGTCACCCTCCAAAAAAACAAATTTTTAGCCACTCCTGTTCTATAGCATAGTACAGTATACGCTCGGCCACATGTTACGTAGAGAGTAGGAAAGAAGTCATCTTCATCTAAATTGGGAAATTCTCCTTAACACGGTATATTCACAAGATTCGGCACCTTCGGATATTATACCTGTTTCGATCGCTTCGACATCAACATTTGATTGATACTTATTTTAAACTTATACAAAAGGTTAGGAAAATTATTGATGATTTTATCTACTTAAAATCATCAAATGTTTATCGATTGAGGATTTGTCAGTAAAATTAGGGAGGAAAATAAATAAAATTATAGAAAATAATATGGAATATTTCAATACTTAAGGTTGTTTTTTTCTTATAAATAAATTTTAAAATTCGTGAAGAAATGCGTCAAATTTATGTGTACACCTTAGCATTACGACAAGCATTAATAATATGTATATAGAATTTTTTGATTTGTAAATATTCAAACATTTATTAACATTTAAACATTAGTGATATTTTCAATAATACATAATTCACCTTTGTTTAATATACGTGTTAGGATTAGTTAGTTCAATGAAATCAAAATTACTTTTCCAATATTTCTATTCTGTTAAGCAGTATGTAAAAGAGTTAAAACGTTCATGATCACTTGTAGAAAAAGACATATTACAGTTACTGAAAGAACTGTAAGTATAATATTAATCAGTTTCAATGTTTATCAAAACATGTTTGTTGTTTTCATAATGAGCCGTTTATTTTCAAAGTGGCCCAAATCCATTTTCCAAACAAATCAAGTTAGCTGTTATAATGTTTACAATTCTATGTTATTTTTTCATTTTTTAAAAAAATCCATTAATATATTTAAAATCATTGAGATTTTCTAACCAGAAAATTATCCAGTTAATAAAATGATCAGAAATTTATTTTGAAAGTGGCTTAAGTCCATTTATTCATACATTGAGATTTTAATTAAAGGCTTGCGTTTGAAAAAGTGACTTCATTTTTTGTTAAATTATATAAAAAAATATTATTGTTTATTTATAAAATTTAAAAAAAAAATTCAAAAAAGATTTCTAAAAAATATTTTCAAAAAAATTTTCTCTAGAGAATGCAATTTTTAAATTTTATAACACAAAATTATAAAATAAAAATATATAATTTTTTTTATTATTTTTTTCAATGGACTTGGGCTTTCTTACAAATTAAAAATGTGATTTCATTAATTTTAAAAGTGGCCCAAGTCCATTTATAGTCATCAAAAACGTGTATTTTCTTAAGAAATGTTTATCATATTAATTGGGTTAGTAAATTACACACCCTTAGAAACATAAAACATTATACTACCATGTTATCAGTTACTAATATTTTTAAATTTATTAAAACGTAAAACATTAAATATCTCGATTTAAAGATAAATGGACTTGGGCCACTTTCTAAATAAACAGATAGAATAATTTTTCGAAAATAATATAATTATTTATTTTGATTACAATGTAGAATCTATGAGAAAGTATATGTTGAAAGATGAATGGAAAAAAGTAATGTTTTATTTCAGTTAGTTCGACGTCATATATAGAATAAAAAATCAACGTACGTTTTAGTGTTATATTTAATTTCAAATGGACAGTCGAACGACAGGATTTTAAATAATTTATATTTATGGACGTGTATAGATGTATCGATCAACTAAATTGATGTACAGAATAGTATAAAGTACTCGAGCGAAATGCACAACAATTCGTATTCTGAATAATACTGACCGGTTTTGGTAGCTGAATAGATGTTCTCGATAGGAAAAATCCCTCCTAGACCGTAGAGAAGAACTTTTGCTAGTGCAGGAACAAGCTGTGTTGTCGTGACAAGAACATTTACACAGTTTGGTCTCGAATTAATTAACGATAGACATTTGTTAGCTAATGTCAGCCAGTTGTCGGTCGCAGCTTCGATTTCAGAGCGTAATTGTAGCCACTGATCTCGTTTTACAGGTCCTAGCATACCGCCAACACTGCGAGATATGTTTAAAAACTATATTTTATCACACGTATATAATGTATGTATATATGTGTGTGTGTTGTGTTGTGTGTGTATGTATATATATATATATATACAGTACCGGACAAAAGTTAAGCAACTATATGAAAACTACAGTAATGGTCCAAATATCAACAGTTAATAAAAATATAGAAATGATCGGAGTGCATCAAATTAAAACACTTATATCATATTTTAAAATATGTTATCAACTATATTTATTTCCTTATTATAACAAAAAAAAATCACATTGAACAAAATTATCTTATATTTTTAGGCGACAAAAGTTAAGCAACTCTGTCGCTTCACTTGTAAACTAAGAGGAATCTCATGGAATACATTTTTTTTATAGTTGTCAACAACATTGAAATGTAGTGTGCATATTATACAGATTGATACAGATAGTGTTTTGTATTTTATCGCCATTGTTTTAAAAATATTAGCAATGTCACGAAGAATACTTAGTGACGATTTAAAATTAGAAATTGTTAAAATGTGCGACCAAAATGTTCCTCAAAAGTATATTAGCGAACAATTTAATGGAAACAAATCGGTTGTGTCACGAATTATCCAACGTTATTGCACTAGAGGGACTGTTACATGAAGTTACGATCCGGGCGACCCCGTAAAACATCCAAAATAGTAGATAATCGAATTTTACGATTAGTGAAAGCAGATCCATTTTTACCTGCTACCAAAATAGTAACCGAATTACAATTAAATGTAAGTTGCCGCACTGTACAACATCGACTTGTGGAAAAATGCCTATACAGTAGAAGACCAGTCAAGAAACCATTATTAAGTAAAAAGCAGAAAATGGCTCGATTGAAATTCGCTCGCGATCATTTGCATTGGGACGTTAAAAAATGGAAGACCGTATTATTCAGCGACGAATCAAAATTTAATTTAGTCGATTCAGACGGAATGTGTCATGTACGACGTCCTGTTGGAAAAATATATGATCCATGTTACTATAAAAAAACTGTCAACTACGGAGGTGGAAATTTAATGGTCTGGGGTTGTTTATATATATATATATATATATATATATATATATATATATATATATATATATATATATAACAACCCCAGACCATTAAATTTCCACCTCCATAGTTGACAGTTTTTTTATAGTTTCTTTTAATAAAATACAAATCTATGTGTCTCATTTGGATGACCTTATGATATATGAATATATATATATATATATATATATATATATATATATATATATATATATATATATATATATGTTCAGTTGCAAAAGTCATCGTACATCCTCATATTTTATTATTTTTATACGAAATAACACTCTAGTCAACAAAATAATAAATTTATTGAATACAACTTAGCTTAAGAATAATTTTAGTAGAAAAATAAAACATATTGTTGAAATAATAACAACAAAATTAACAAAAATTAAATTATCAATGTGACAAAAGTGATCGTACGTTTACAAAAAATAAATGTAATAGATTTCCAAAACATTTGTATTTGGTTGGGTCACCCTTTGCTTTTAATACTTCCTCCAACCTTCTCGGCATCGATTGGACTAACTTTTCTGTAAATATTTAAGTTATTTTTTGTCATTTCTGAAACACCGGTACAAATACGCGATACTATTATAAAACTGTACAAGGGAAAACATCTACCTAGAATAACAAAAACCATAGGCAGACCACTTTCTATTATTCAGTCAATAATAGAAAGATTCAAATAATGAAATATTGAAAATAAACGACGCACAGGAGGTCGAATCTTCTAAATGTAAGAGAAAAAAGAAGAATACTGAAATAAGTTACTGACAATCCGAAGATAAGTGCCCCAAAACTAGCCGAACACCTTGAATTAATTTGTGGAAAAGTAGTATATCCAGAAACAATCAGAAGAGTTTTAAGAAAATCAGGTTATCATGGTCGCATGCCTCGTAAAAGCCTCTCATTAGTGAAATAAAAAAGAAAAAAGGGTTTACTTTGCAATGCTCCATTCCGATAAGGGCTTTGACTTTTGGAAAAGAGTATTGTTCACGGATGAAAGCAAGTTCAATATTTTTGGATGCGATGGAAAGGAAAAGTGTGGTTGAAATCTGAAAGTGACCTGTAGTTGAAGAACTTAGTACCTACTGTGAAACATGGTTAGTAAAGATTTGGGGGTCAATGTCAGCAACTGGACTAGGGAGTTTGGAGTTTATTTACACAGCAATGAATAGGTGGCAGTATTTAAATATTTTGTGATATAATTTGAAAGAAGATGCCCGAAAATTTAATTTGGGAAATGAATGGATTTTCCAACAAGATCAAGATTTCAAGCACACTGCGTTAGTTGTTAGTGAATGGATCCTCTATAACGTGACAAAACAGTTGTTTTCCCCACTTCAGTCACCAGATATGAACTCTTTTGAGCACATCTGGGATTACTTGGAGAGAAATATTCGGAAACAATCAATTTATAGCAAAGAATACTTGATAAAGGTACTACAGAAGGAATGGCAGAAAATACATGGAATGTTTACAGAAAAGATGGTCCAATCAATGCTAAAAAGGTTGGTGGCAGTGTTAAAAGCAAAGGGTGGCCCAACCAAGTACTAAATTTTTTGTAAACTTATTGTTACATTTAGTTTTTGTAACTTTTTTTGTCATTTTTGTGAAATTGATAATTTAATTTTTGCCAATTTTATTGTTATTATTTGAACAAAATGTTTTATTTTTGTGCTAAATTTTTTCTTAAGCTAAGTAGTATTCAATAATTTATAATTTTGTTGACCAGAGTTTTCTTTCATATAAAAACGTTAAAATATGAGGATGTACGGTGATGACTTGTGTGTGCGTGTATATGAATGTATGTGTCTATGTGTTTGTTTGTTAATCAATATCTGCAATGAACCTTAATTGTATTAAGCAGATATTTTCAAATCAATAGATACAGTGTGAAGCATTTCAGCGGGTCATTATTGAACATACCTGTTTCGATAATTGTTATACGTTTCTTTGATTTTTCTATATCTGAATGCGAGCTTTCGCATCCAATCAACACCGCCTCTTACGCCGGTAGGTAAACAGATGTTGCCGTTTGTGGTGTTCGCTGTCGCCGTTTGAAAACCGTCTGCTGCGAAATTGTACGTGCTCAAATCTTGACCGTTGTCGTCTGACGATACATCGTCGATGTGCACTTGGTCACATTCCTCGACATCGTTAAAGAAGAAGTGCGTGTCAGCCAACGTGAATATCATCTCTTCCATCTTGAAGCCAAGCTGAACGATCTGCTGCGAATCCTGCGAATTGACATAATCGTTAACGTTTACTTGGACATACGATCGAACGATGTGATATATGAGCGTGTTGAGTCGTTTGTTTCGAACACGAGTGTCATTCACTCGAAAAACATTCGTTCTGATCGAATATCATTGCTTACAAACCTTGTGATATTTCGTCGCGTACGAGCCGGTTAGCAAACTGTGAAAGATGATTATCGTCTCATCCAAGTCCCATATGAACACGCGCTCTGTTCCCGACTCCGGACTCGCTGGCGAGACGGTGTTTTGGCGTCTACCACGTCCTCGTGGCGTCGCATTTCGTGTTTCGCCACTACTTGAGCTGCTTCCAGACCGTCGTCCACCGCTCGTGTTGCCGAGAAGGTTGCATCCGGTTTCTGGTTTGATGGGAGAAGTAGGCGTCTCGCTTAACGGTATGCCAATGCTCGACGGACTTTCTACGACGCAAACAAAATCATTTAAAACGTGACCTTCGAGGGTTATGTGTTTCTGTTTCGAAATGATAAAAAAAATATTGCTATTGAAGACCATATATTGAAAAAAAACTGTTACTACTATTTTCATTTATTCGTTTCAATCTATTTTATTTGGGATATACATGTAAAGCATTATAACTGTTCATTTTATGCATCAAAGCTGTCACAATGTAAATTAATTGTCCATTCATATTGAAAAAATGACATCAACTTTTTTAGTTACTAACGATAGAATAATTCAAATAATTTCATCCTATGCGTTTCTCGTTCAGATTTGTAATAGAAGTAAAATTTAGTTTTTATGTATAATATTTTATGTACAATATTTTTGAAAATAAACATTAATTGCTTTATTACAAGGGCGGCCAATCTTTTAGACGTTAGGGGCGACTTTTTGGTGAAAGGGTACCCTGAGGGTGACTACATTTTTTTAGAATGTGCTTACGAATTGGTATTTTTTTTATAAGGATTTTAAGGGTACTCACAGATATTGGTGACGTTTTTAAAAAATACTTATGAACTGATGACTTTTTTCTATAAGACACGAACTGACGAAGACATTTTATTATGACTACTATTAAATTACCTATAAATAATTATTTTCTAGAACTGGTACTGAAGTTTTTAAAAAAATAAAATTATGGTTTTAGAATTGTATTAGGATCAATTAGATGCAAATTTTACAAAAAAAAATTACAAAGTAAAAAATAATTATTTTATTTTGATAACACTTGGCATTGCATAGTTTCGGCAAGTTTGTCAAAATTTGACTCGTATGAACTTAAACTAATTCTTAAACACGATTCTAAATGTAGATCCGATAATTGTGACCAATGTTTAGTTTTTATCGCATTCATGCAGGAAAATATTGATTCGCATAGGTATATTGAACTAAAATTGTTTTTTTAAAAAAAAATCAAAAAACTTTCAAAGAAATTTTCCAAAAAATTGTCAAAAAATATTCAAAAAACTTTTTAAAGAAATTTTCTAAACAATTTTGAAAATTTTTTATATTAACACATTACCGTTCGGAGACATAAAAATATGTTTTTTGTTGACTGTTCGTAAAATTACGGAGACATATAAATAGGGTTTTGTGTACTGTGCATTAAATGCCTGTGACATATAAATATGTGTTGCAATATATATGTTAAAAATAATATTTTTTATCGACTAGACCAGGGGTCGGCAAAACGCGGCTCGCGAGCCGCATGCGGCTCCTTGGCCACTTGAATGCGGCTCTTCCACAAATAATGACTATGTGCGGCATCGCCGTATCGTGTTGGTCGGGTTGACGTGGCGTAGGCGGAGCGCAGGGGAAGCAAGCGCGATTCACGCACGAGTTGAGTAAGTCGTTAAACCATGTACAGTGCCTGTCGCATCCACAAGTCACACTCAGGCTACAAAGTATCTACTTCGAACATAAATATATTTGTATCTTCCCAACCATTTCAAATCTCTAGGTATTTTTGTCATCAATTTAAAAATTGCAATAATTTGGATATAAAAAAAACATATTTTAAGGGCTTACCTATTTGAAATGGCTACAAAAAAGGAGCAAAGAAAAACGGAAGACGAAAACCGTGAATTTGAACATGAATGGACCGAGACTTTTACATTTATTCAAAACTTAAATGGGCTTCCGACCTGCCTTATTTGTCACAAAAAATTGGCGCATAACAAGAAGTTAAATTTGGAGAGACACTTTACAACAAAACACGTCATTTGGCAGGAAATATTCTGTCGGTGATGCAAGAAAGAAAGCAGTTGAGGAACTTCAGAAGAGTCATGAAAAATTAAGCTCAGTATTTAATTACTGGGTGTAATCCTCCAACAATGTAAATATTGCAAGTTTTATTACTAGTCAAGAAATTACTAATAGAGGAAAACCATATTCAGACGGCGAATACATAAAAAGTTGTTTTATAAATGCTTCCGAAGAGCTATTTCTGGATTTTAAGAACAAAGAAGAGATTCTAAAAAAAATTAAAGAGTTACCATTATCTGCTAAAACAGTCAAAGATAAAATAATCAGAATGTCTTCGAATATAATCAATCACCAAATTGAAGATATTAAATTAGTTTCAGCCTTATCATAGCAGTTGACGAGTCTTGTGACATAAATGACACAGTGAAAGTTTCACTTTTTGTACGATTTATTTCATGTACAGGTCTTAAAGAAGAACTATTAGGACTATTGCCACTTAAAGGCCAAACACATGGAGAGGATATTGCAAATGCTGTTATTGAACGCATGGAAAAATATCAAATTTCACTAGATAAAATTGTATCAATTTCAACAGATGGGGCAAAAAGTATGACCGGTATGAAAAAAGGTTTTATTTCTATTTTGAAGGAAAAAAAATAATCACGAAATACTTGTTTATCATTGCATCATTCATCAAGAAGCACTTTGTGCGCAGACATTTCCAGAAAATATTAGCAAAGTTATGGAATTGTGATTAAGATTATCAACATCATTGTAGCTAAAGCTCTTAATCATCGCCAATTTAAAGAATTTTTAATCGAAATGGAGTATGCAGATCTTCTGCTGTATAACAAAGTACGTTGGATTTCGAGAGGAAACGTTTTAAAACGTTTCGCTTCCTTATTACCTGCAATTAAAACATTTCTCTTTGAGAAGGGTGTTCACTATCCAAAGCTAACAGACGATTTGTGGATTCAAAAATTTTATTTTATGGTAGATATTACGTCTTATCTAAATTAGCTTAATTGTAAACTACAGGAGAGAGGGAACAAAATATTTTCCATGTTAGAAGAAATCATTTCATTTGAAAACAAATTATCCCTTTTTCTCAAGATTTTGAAACAGAAACTTTGATTCATTTTCCAATTCTGCTGAAACATCGCTAAGAAAATAATTCAGTAATTGACATTTACTATTTCAAATCTACAATTTTATATATGAGGGAAGCTTTTCTACTGAGGTTTCAGGAATTCAGAAATAGTAAAGCAACGCTAGCCTTTGTCAGAAAGCCTCTAAATACTATCGTCTCAGAATTAAATTTTTTCCCCTTTAATATTTACATTGGCATTTTTGAAATGCAATTGCTGGATTTGAAAAACAGAGAATTATGGAGCTCCAAATTCGAATGCCTTATTGCTTATATGGAAAAATTAGAGAAAATAAAATGTGATCTCAGTTCATAGCACAAGTGGTCTGCCTTGAGAAATCTAAAGAAGGAAGACATGATGATTTTTGACACTTGGAAAGTATTCCTAACTCATATGATCAGTTAAAAAAATTTGCATTTGCTATTTTTTCTCTTTTCAGCTCTACATACTTATGAGAGCAATCTTTTTCAAATATGAACCTCATCAAGAGTAAATTGAGTCTTTTATCGATGAGAACCTGGAATCGTGTTTGAAATTAAAAACGACAACATACAAACCTGATTTACTGAAACTTTCAAAGGAAATGCAAGGCCATTATTCACATTAAATGTGTGCCATGTAATATTATAATAATAAAAAATACTTTTTATCAATAAACAAGATTATTATGAATTATGATAGGTATCTAGTTTTTTTTTAAATTCAGTGTTTAAAGTCAAAAAACCGATTACTCAAAATTGGTACATTAGATACCCTTTTTTATTGTCAATAATAATAACGCAATATTTAAAAAACCAGGGGCCCGTTTCATAAAATTTACAGTTCTTGTATTAAAAGTTCTTTCTTCAAATAGCCCATATAAATTTTAAATAAAGAACTTGTAATACAGGAACTGTAAGTTTTATGAAACGGCCCCTGGTACCCCTCTGTCATTTTGTAATGTCACTCTGTAGAGAAGAAACGGCGCAAGGATTTCCACAGGAATCATCTTTTCAAACATTATTATTTTACAAATTTGACATGATAGTGGAGAAAAAGGCAATCCAGTATATGGAGCGTGTTTAATCCTATCTATCACATAATACTAATTCCTAGTTTTAATCGACTTCTAAAACAGATTTTTTGTAAATTTGGCTCTCAAAAAAAAAATATTGTTGTATTGTTGGCATTTGCCTCTTTTGACTAATGAGTTTGCCAATCACTGGACTAATATTGCGTACTTTGATAATATTCAAAACAAAAGATAACAGTAAATTTCAACCTTCAACCTTACAATTTCTAAAGATTTCTTTAAATCGTTTTAAAATATTTTAAGGTTTTCGAATATGTTGCATCGCTTTACAAAAATGATTATAACTTTTAAAATATCAAACATTTTTTTATGAAATTTGAAGTGAAACTGTTTACCTGACTACGGCGAAGTCAAAAGAAGAAAGGTAATGTTTTCCGCGTGTGTGTATATATGCATGTAACCATGTTCGTATGTTCCCATTTAGAGCCCAAATTTGATTTTGAGCGAAGTGATACTCTATTTTTTTGAATTAGGTTTTGAAGGGGAGATAGAGGTGAAAACGTAAAGCCACTTTTTTTGGTTTTTCCTTCATAACTTCTGGCCTTTGCAACCTAGGAAGCTGAAATCTTGTACACAGGTATGAGATATGTTGCTCTTTTCAAATTAGATTTTATTTGAATTTAATTACACAAATAAATTTTATGATCGAATTTTCTGTTATCTTTTGCTTTCAATATTATAAAAGAACGCAGTATTAGTCTAGTTCAGTGGTTCCCAACGGGGTCGGTACCGCCCACCGGTGGGCGTTGAAAAGATCTAAAGGAGCTTTTTTGGTCCAAGACAAATTTAAGGGGCGTTGAGGACCAACCGCTGTCCCCCTGGACATTACTCACAAGAATGCATTGAAAAGTTTGATTAATACTAAAAATCATCGAACGCATATTTCAACAAATAGTTCTAAACGTCTTTTAAGCAAGATCAGTTCGTATTAAAAATAGGTATTGGTACATTATAGCTTTGTTCCTAATACCTTTTTAACTAGTAGTAATTCACAGACAATATTTGGTTGCAAGAAACCTTAGTGATCGCCTTCATTGCTCACTACAGTATGTAATTACAGTAGTTAACAAGATCAGAAGCAATGCTCTCAATAACGAAAATGACGAAGATTTCAATGGTTCACTATTGCACACAGAAGTTTGTTGGCTATCAAAGGGTACTTGTCTAAAACGATTTTATGACCTCTTTGACCCAGTTATAACGTTTTTTGAAAACAAAGATGATTCGTTAAGAGAGAATTTATTGAAATTTAAGAATGACATAGCTTATTTAACTGATTTATATATAATTTCAATGAAACGAATCTACAGCTGCAAGGAGATTATTTGAATTTGATCAAAGCAAAGGCAACTATTTCTGCGTTCGTGTCAAAACTTGTCTTGTACAAACAAAATTTGTGTCGAAGACAACTCTATTAGTTTCCGAATCTTTCCTCTGTGGATACAAATGATGATGACATTCTGGTATTTTTCCAGCATTTGGAGGCACTTAAAGAAGATTTTACAAATAGATTTCAGGATGGCCTTAACATGATCATTCCATATTAGGCACTAGAACCTTTCTTAAACCCACAAACAGCAGAATTATCACTGCAGGAGGAGTTGATAGAATTGTCAACAAATGAAGAGTTAAAATTGAAATTAAAAATTGGATATCAAGAATTTTGGCTTCAAAGGCAAATTCCAATATTATATCCGGCTTTATGAGCTGCATCAAAGAAGTTTTTCATTGTATTCCCATCATCATATTTAGCCGAAAGAGGATTTAGCGTAGTCATCGATTTACTAACAAAGAAAAGAAATAGAGTGTAAATAAATAATGGAACACGGCGATTTAAGATTACTGATGACAAATATGGCACCAAATATCGAAAAATTAGTGTCGTTACATCAACCTCAGCCCTCTCACTAATAATATTATATTAATTTCTTAAATAATACATATTTGTTAATTAAACTTTGAGCAATACACCAATATTGTTAATATCTTTTAATGAAGTAATTTTAAAAATCTGTCCTTGTTTTTTGAATATATAAGGTGAGTAATTTTTTTTTCGAAAAGGGGACGATAGGTCAAAAAAGGTTGGGCACCTATGGTCTAGTCTAGCGGTGGCGAATCTTTTTATATGCGCGTGCCAAAACTACAGTTATTTTTTTCCCAACCTCTGGCGTGTCGGAAAATTCTTAGTAGGAAATAAACAGTAAAAATTTAATTGTTATAAAATTTTATTAAATTAAGAAGTTGACTTAAAAATTCACAAAATAATTGTATACAATAGATTTTGCCAAATAAAAGTCAATACTAATTATAACTTTTATTGATGAGATTATTGTGCTTTACTCGAATAAAACAAGACACCGACGAAGATAGAAGAAAAACAGAGATTAATACAAATGTATTAAATATTACAGATTCAGATACAGAACTTTGCGACGAAAATGAATTAAAAAAAATAATATTCGAATTAGAAGATTAATTACCACGACCAATATGACTTCTGAACAAATGGGCCTAGATGAAATAATAGTACAAAAATCAATAAAATATGATACGTATAAAGATTATTTAAAATTTCCCAAAACTAGCAATGAAATCATTCTAAATAAAATTGAAGAGAATGATTCGTTTTTCCTCGATAAAAATATAAAAACTTAGCTTATCCGGCTTCTATTAACATGGACGAGCAAATCTTTTTTATCAAGAAATATTAGTCGATTGTGACAATATTGAATATTAAAAACCATGAATAAATAATTATACAATATCTTAACATCAACATTTATATCAGAACGAAATAAACAATATTTCCATTGCTTTATTAAAACAAATTATTAAAGAAGAGCTTCTTTAAAAGATATTTTTCAAACGTTAAATAATTTAAAACTTACATTAATTGAAAACGAAGTACTTGAAATAAATTTACCTAATTTCTATAACCTATTCGAGAACATAACTTTCTTAAAAATAAAGGATATAGTACATTATATTTTCCGAAAAACCAATATTAAATTTATAATTAGACAATAAAATATTAAAACTGTCGATAATACAAATTCCGACAATATTAAAAGACAATCATGATACTCCAACTTCAGGTCATTCAGGTTTTCACAGAACGTACAATAGAAAATAGAATAAACATAAATGGGACAACATGAAAGATATTTCAAAATACCTTCAGTCCGGAAACTAAAGGCATTTTTGAAATAAAACACATAAGAAGTTATTTATTCATCAATATGTATTTTGTCGCCTTCAAAGTACTCCCCATTGGAAACAATACACATATGCCAACGCTTCTTCCAGTCCTCGAACACCCCCGCGAACACGTTTTGTAAAATAGCCTTCAGTTCACGCAGCGAATTTTCTTTTATGGCTTTAATCGACTCAAAACGATGCCCTCGGAGCAGCAAATTGAGTTTTGGGAATAGGAAAAAGTCTCACGGAACCATATCAGGCGAATACAGAACTTGCGGAACAATATTGGTCGAGTTTTTGGCCAAAAACTCACGAACACATTCAGTGTTCTTGGCACCATGAGAGAAGCGACGCGTTTCATGTCAAATATTTCAGTCAAAATGGCATGGTATTGGGTTTTTGAGATTTAAACCTCAGCTGCTAACTCTTTGACGGACATACGACAATTTTTGAGCACCAATGCCTTGATATGGGCAACGTGTTCGTCGTCAGTTGATGCCGATGGGCGTCGAGATCGTGGTTCATCATCGATGGCTTCACGACCTTCTTTGAACGTCTTATGCTACTCAAAAACTCTTGTTCAGGATAGAAAATCCTCAGGGTATGCCTTTATTAACATTTCCAACGTTTGCGTGAAATTTGTTTAGTTCGTAACACAAAACTTAATGAAAATTCTTTGATCAACTGATTTCGTAAAAATTGCCGTAAATAACAATCACCGTCTAACAAAAACCCACTTCTAAATTATTTATTAATGAGTGTAGAGCGTCATAAAATTTGACACATGTCATTGACAGATGTATCAACTTAAAACAAATTACAACATGATATTCCTTAAGCGCGCGCATTTTAAACGAGAAAGTTCTGTTAGTTTCTGGACTCAAGGTATATTAAAGAATGCGTTGCATGCAGAACAAATAAAACAGTCAAGAAAATTTTCAAGACACATATGGAAATTACAACATTCGGAAATTACTTCAACGCAAGCTTTTGAATGAATTTCTATAGATATCGTAGGACCTATAATTGAAACTTCAAAAATAAATAATTACATATTAACATTACAAGATGATTTAACAAAATTTTCACAAGCGTATCCTCTAGTCGATATTGAAACTATACAAGTGGTTAATAAACTAATTCCATTATTTTCACATTACCTGTATCAATTTTAACGGACCTAGAAACACAATTCACAAGCAATATGATGAAAGAATTAACTAAATTATTCAAAATTACTGATTCAAAAATTACTGCTTATCATCCAAAAATAAATTGAGCTTTAGAAAAATCTCATTCGTCTCTAAAGGACTATTTAACTCACTTTATTGAAAAAGATCAATCTAATTGGGACGACTATATCCATTTAGCAATGTTTTGTTACAATACAACGAATTATTCAACCATCTCTCTTACTTCTTATGAACTCATTTTTGGAAATAAATCTTTATCTAGCGCTTCAGAAAATCAAGAACCTAGACCGACATATCGAAATTTTATAAATCAACTAAAATATAAATTACCAAAGCGATAGCTAGAGATAAAATCATCAAATCTAAAGTAACTTAAAAAATAGATATGACAAACAAGCTAATATAAAAAATTATCAACACGGAGACATACATTATCTTAATATAATTACAACCTCAAGATCAAAAAGTAAAAAAACTTGCTAATAACTGTTGAGGTCCATAAAAAATAATAAAAACTCATAATAATCAAAATGTAACTTTAAAAATAGAAAAGAATCGACAAAAAAGAGTACACTTTAATATTGGGTTGTTCGGAAAGTTTCCGCCGATTTTTGGAGTAAATTGAAAAACAAAAATTTTGTACTAATAATCAAGTTTATTCAATAATATATGCACCATTTTGTTTGATAACGGTTTGCCATCTTTTGGGAAGTTTCATTATCCCACTCTCATAGAACGTTCCTGGCTTATCGCTAAATACTGCTCAAGATGCTGCAAGAGAATTGAAATTTTTTCCCATCAGCGAATTTTGCAAAGAGCGAAATAGATGGTAGTCCGAAGGTGCCAAGTCAGGACCATATAGAGGGTGCGGTAAGACATCCCAGGCAAGCTACAACTTTCGTCGGGTAACCAAAGACACATGTGGTCTAACGTTATCCTGGTGAAAGACCATCTCTTTACAATTGGCCAATTATGGGCGCTTCTTGTCAATGGCTTGCTTTAAACTGTCCAGCTGGCTACAATATTTAACCGAATTAATTGTTTGGTTACGCGGCAGCAGCTCTTAACAGACAATGCCCTTCCAATCACACCAGCAACAAAGCATAACTTTCTGAGCAAGGATATTGGTCTTTGGAGTGGTTTATGGCGGCTCACTCGAATGACTCCATGACCGTTTTCGCTCAACATTATGGTATACGATCCATTTCTCATCGCCTGTTATCATCTGTTTCAAAAATGTATCGTTTTCGTTGCGCTTGAGCAATAAATCGCACGTAGAAATATAGCCCATTACATTTCTTTCAGTTAATTCGTGGGGTACTCAAACATTAAGGCGACTAATGAACCTAAGCCACATAAAATTCTCATAAATGGTCGAATTCGACACTTCAAGTCTCTCTACTATTCCACGAGTGGTAATATGTTGATTATTTGTAATCAGTGCCTTGATTTGGTCGTCATCAACCGCGGATGGCCTACCGGATCGTTGCCGGTCTTCAACGTTAAATTCACCTCATCTTAATTTCACAAACCATTCGCGCACTGTTCGTTCACTTACAGCATTTTCTCCGTAAACAGTACATATTTTTTTCATGGCTTGAACAGCATTTTTGCCTTTACGGTGGTAAAAAAACATTAAATGCCGAAAATACACTTTTTCGTTCTCCATGTTTACACTGACACCAAATAAAAACGATTAAACCAATGTTGATAGTGAATAGACACAAATATTGGCAAAAGCTCCACCCTTCAAAAAATATATAATGTCCAAGGTTGATAACACCAATTTAGCGTCCCTACAGTGATCAGCGCAATTTATCGGAAATCGGCGGAAATTTTCCAAACAACCTAATAGAATTAAACCAGTAAATTTAACCATTTCAGATTCTGTACAATCTTTTTAATTGCGAATGTGTAATTATACAAAAAAAATATTTGAAGGAAACGAACTTTTCTATGATCAAATAGGAAAAATGCAAGTTAATAATAATGAATGGACTGTAATTACGTATATAAATATTTCTCTCATACCTTATTAACTTCAACTCATAGGTCAAAACTTCGACAAAATTTCAGAGAACGAAGTAGACACACAATCAATGACTTCGAACAATGCAAAAATCTTATCAAAAACTATAAACTTATAATCACTTAATCAATGTTATGGAAAACATTGAACATTTAAAAAACGACGAGTAAAATGTGGCTAGATAGAAGGAATCTGAACAATATTTAAAACTATTTTCGGAATATTAGATACAGACGATGCAGAATATTACAATTCTGCCATCAAAAAATAACAAACGGCGATAAAAAAATCAAAGAATTAATTAAAGAACAAATTCAAGTAAGCAAAACAACCGTCGAAAATGTAAACGAAACTTTAAAACAAGTCAATTACAATGAAAATTTAATTAATGCAAATATATGTAGCTATAATAAACCTCATACTTAACACAACTATAGACGAAATAAATCTCGAACAACTAGACATTCTAGTTACAGATCAAATAGATATTTTAAATGGAAACATACATAACTTATAATCTAAAATCAATACAATAATAAACTTTATTCTATTTTCGAAACACAATAATAGTCATCCAAAACTCTTTCCAATGAATCTATTATGAAGAATTAACAAAAGGAATTTTAAGATTACCTATTGGATTAGAATTCTCAATTTCCATAAAAATTGAAAATATGCACATATTATGGAATTTATGTGAATTGACAGTTTTTCATATACAAGAAAAACTAATGTTCATAATTAAACTTCCTTTAGTCAACATCAAAGGATACAACCTCTATAACTTATATCCATTACCAATTCCTTACAACAGTTCTAATACATTTTCATTGATAATGCCCGAAAGTAAATTTCTGGCAATATCACAAGACAAGATGCAATACGTTTCATTCGACAATCTAAATTTTGTATAAAACAATTACTAAGGAGCATTCATACTCGGTATATACAAATGCAAATTGTGAAACTTTATTGATTCTAAAATATTTAAAAAATACCCGAGTATTGTAAAATAAAAATAATTAAAAGTAAAATTAACATGTGACAGAGACTAGTAAATAACAAATTGATTTATTCTTAATCAAAACCAATGAAATTAAGAGTCACCTGCAATTTAAAAAATATTAATTAATCTTTCTTAAACGGGTATATGAAATTTAAATAAATTTTGTACAGCTTATTCTGACACTATACAATTGATTCCTAACGACATTATTATATCTGAATATGGATGACTTAAACAATATAGATATCACTAATGATAATTGTTGTTTAATATATGAATATTCAGTTCATTTACAAAAACTAGAACCTCTTCACATATCGAATATCGATATTAAAAATCTAAAAGAGACCTCAATTAAACTTGAAAAATTCAATGATGATTTAAAACGCATAAAAAATGAACCAACAATTGTCAAACATGGTTCCTCATTTTCGGTAATCATATACATTATTATAATCATAATAATCTGTATTATAATTAAATATTTTATGAGATTTGTAAAAATTTTCTTAAAAAAAAAAAAAAAAAAAAAAATTATAATCATGAATAACGATAAAAATATTGAAAACAAAATTAAAGAAATTGTTGAATTAGAACCTTTAAGAAAAAAGCTCTAAACTTAAATTCAACCAATTAATTAAAAATATTGGTTTCATTTATAATCAGGGAAGGTAAAGTTATGTAATTAATTTACATTGTATTTTGAAACAATTTCACACTGACATACTATTGCAATTATGATTAATTGGCACATACGCATGATACACAATGATACGTGCTTAATGACTAATATTGATAATGAATACATAACTAAGATAATATTTTTGTATAAATAAGGATCCGAAACCCAAAAAATCAGTAATAAAAAATAGAAGTGTAAAGTCAAATTCAGACTAGTATGATCGTTACTCACATTATGTGATTTCTACTATTTTGAATATTGTAAGTAATACATATGTTAAAATTATATATTTAACCGTTGTAATAATTATAAAATAAATAATATTGTATCTAAAATATATATGTTTGAAATAAAATAACAATACATATAGGGGATTATCGAAATGTGAAGCCTAGATTTGTGTTTTATTAAAAAGCAACAAAAGAAACTACACACATGTTTCCCTATACATCACTCTATACACATGTTCCTTTATAATAAAACACAACTCTAAGCGTCACATTTGGATGACTATATAATGTATTTATAATCAAGCCCGCCCCTTCCATATGTGTAATGTGTGCAATGCACACGAGCGGCTGAGCTTTAGGGGCGGCCGATTCCAAGAAAAACGCATACTATCATTGTATTTTTAATACATTTCTCTGAAAATTTCAATTATCCTTTTCCTTGAAGTTAATAAATATCATTCAACAGTCTGTCATGGAAGAAGTGCAATTTGGGAATAGGGGCGGCCAAAATATTTTTGCACACGGGCGGCTGATCACCTTGGGGCGGGCCTGCTTATAATCATATACTAAATAAAAATAAAAATGATTTTAAATATATTAATACAAGTATTTCTTTTTGTAGATCTGTGACCTTCTGCCATTGATAAAGTTTGTTTTTAAAAAATTTAAACAACACTGAGCCATAACAACACCAGCGAACGAAACGGTGACACGAGTGCACAAAATAAAAAACGTTGGTTGCGAACTCAATTGCATTTGAATAGTAGATCAGTGTCTAATGGGAATTGTTTATTAAAAAATTTAACCCTTTGCGCTCGAGTGACGACTCTCACTCGCCAGCCAATGGACCTTCCCACACTAGTCAACATGCATACAGTATTCACGCCCATTACCTCTCGTCTCACACCCTCTTGCCAACGAACTCCCCCACCGGAAATTAGTTTTTAGGAAAGATTGTGTGAGATGAGTGGTGATGTGCCAAGAATACTGTATGGATGTTGACTAGTGTGGAAAGACCCAATTTATTGATACAACTCGACTGGCGACTGAGAGTCGCTATCAAGAATTACTTGGATTCTTTTTTATTTGTCAACAAGTCCGTCGACAGTAGGTACTTAAATTTAGGAAAAACTCATAAAAAAATATCAGAGTGTAATTCCATAAAAAAAGGTGGGAAAAACCTCATCGAATCCAAAAAAAATTTCCAAAAAATGTTCAAAAAACTTTAAAGAAATTTCCCAAAAATTTTCCATCAATTTTCCAAAAAAAATTTCAAAACCATTTTGAATTTTTTTTATATTAATACATTAACGTCCGGAGACATAAACATATTGTTTTTGTTGACTGCTCGTGAAATGTTGGATACATATAAATGGGGTTTATGAACTGTGCATTAAATTCCGGCGACATATAAATATATGTTGCAATACATATATTAAAAATAATATTTCTTATCGACTAGGCCAGGGGTCGGCAAACTACGGTTCGAGGGCCAAATCCGGCTCGCCGTCTGTTTTTAATCCGGCTCGCGGGTTAATATTGTTTTTACATGAAAAAAATAAAAATAAATCAAATTATGCTCTGTAACCACTGACATATAAATGACTATTTGCAAACAACTTTACTGATAGGAAGTACTAATTTCAAACTGCAATATGATGAAATATTATCTCAGAAAAAACAATTACATTCCACGCATTAGTACAAAATTTAACCAGTTCTATAATACGTTTATTAATAAATGGAAATATTTTATACTTTTTTTTTGTGTCAGCAAATGTATATAAATATTATTTAAAAATATCACTTCCTAATAATTAAAAAATGAACCTGTTTTTTTTGTTGTTCTGTGAGTAGAATTGCCCATGTAAATATCTTCGAGTTCGCTTCCTGACCCTCTGAGCCTAAAAAATTTACGATCTGGGCCTTTTCAAAAAAAGTTTGCCGACCCCTAGACTAAACTAATACTGCGATGCCTTTATAATATTGAAAGCAAAAGATAACAGAAAATTCGATCATAAAATTTATTTGTGTATTTAAATTCAAATAAAATCTAATTTGAAAAGAGCAACATATCTCATACCTGTGTACAAGATTTCAGCTTCCTAGGTTGCAAAGGCCAGAAGTTATGAAGGAAAAACCAAAAAAAGTGGCTTTACGTGTTCACCTCTATCTCCCCTTCAAAACCTAATTCAAAAAAATAGAGTATCACTTCGCTCAAAATCAAATTTGGGCTCTAAATGGGAACATACGAACATGGTTACATGCATACATACACACACGCGAAAAACATTACCTTTCTTCTTTTGACTTCGCCGTAGTCAGGTAAACAGTTTCACTTCAAATTTCATAAAAAAATATTTGACATTTTAAAAGTTATAACCATTTTTGTAAAGTGATGCAACATATTCGAAAACCTTAAAATATGCCTACTACACGCATCAATTTTCGCCTAAACAGTCCGGACCGTAATATGTTAATAATTTATAAATATCTCAATGTATAAATAAATGGACTTATACCACTTTTTAATATAATATTCTTGCGATAAAACTATACAGAAAATTTCTTTTGATTAATTTATTGGTATATTGTACACTCTTGACAGTGTTATTATAAATATAAAAAGAGGACATCTATGTCTACCTAAAACTGTCATTAATTCATTTTTTCCAAAAATGGAGTTATTCCACTTTCCAAAATAACGGCTCAATTAAGGCTTATTTATAAATTTTCCAAAAAAAAATTTCAAAAAATTTCATTTAAAAAATTCTTTAAAAAGTTTTTTGAAAATATTTTGGAAATATTTATTGGAAAATTTATAAATAAACAATAATTGTTTATTTATAAATGTTTATATAATATAATTAAAAATATTTAAATATTTAAAAATATGTTTGCTTTAAAAAACTTGATTGAGTTGCTGGTTTCTTCGTACTAAAAAGACCTCGAGCGCAAAGGGTTAAGAGCTCAAAAATTAAATGGACAATTTCGTAATTTTACTAAAATGCATTCTGATGAGTATGATTTACTTTTAAATTTAATTGGACCAAAAATTGCTAAAAAAAATACTATTTTCGGAGAAGCTATATCCGTATAAGAAATATTAGCAATAACCATTCAGAATAGGACATTATCCGACTAAATTTTCATCCAATTAAAAATTTAATCATAATTTCTTAGTCATAAAAATGATTAAAAATCCAATAACTTAATTATTAATCGATTAATCATTTAAATAAAAAATTATCACTTTAATAGTGTTGTTTAAATAAAAAATTAATCGGATGAAAATTTAGTCGAATGAAAATTTAATCGGATAAAAAATATAAAAAACAATTAACATCTAAAGTTAAGTTTATTTTTTTTTCTTACGTTTTTACTTCTTCTTCGGAAATTAATTTCTTTGTTAAACAGAATTCATCCTATTTCACCGTCTAAAAGGTGATATGAAAAGTGTGAAAGAAACTTTTGTCTTTTATTTTAACTATTTTACATAATCTCGTGAAAATAATTTATAAATTATTATAGTTCAAATCATTTAAAATTAAATTTCATTAAAATTGCAAATTAAATTTCATTAAAATTACAGACTAAATTTCATTAAAAATGATTTGTAATATCTTGAAATAAAATAATTTTATTTGAATATTTGATTTTTAAATTTTAAATCATTTTTCGTGGCGATTCAATTATTAATAATCGTATTAAATTAATATTGCATTTAATCAATATTGCATAGTTTTGAGTTTTCAAATCAATTGGTTTATTAGTTGCTTAAAACGATTGATGACTAAAAATCAATCATTCCATATAATACTTTTATAAAAAATACAACTTATATAAAAAATCAATAAACTGATTGTTCACTGCCTTTTTAGACTTCTATTTTCGAATAAAATCAAATATCAAACGACCTTCGTAAACAAATACTAACACTCAACTAAAATAAATGATTTCGTCGTTGAAATGACTTATCAAAATGTTTAGAGAACCATCCACACTTATCGCAAAAATTCGCTGAACACTCTTTTTGGATGTTTGTCAAAATACCGGCATAGGACGGATCACCAAAATATTGTACGTGTTTGGTACAGATGCACTGTTGAAATGGTTTCAAATTTTGTTTTATACGGTGTTCAGGTCTTCCGTCAGCGACCTTTCGAATGCCGGAATTTTGACGAACCATCAAAGTACCGACAATTTTGTTTCGACAAGTATATGAATTTGCGCCTCATTGTTCGATTTCGCAAGTGTTTATGAGGCTTTGCAAAGAAACTTAAAAATTTTGCTTGTTGCGGTATTCGGTTTGCCGTCCTGTTTGTTGTTGTGTATGCAACTTTATACATTCTGCTACAGAGCGAGTTGTAATATTCGCTGATTCCTTCGTATTAATAGCTATTGTAATGTACATTAGATGTGGTCTCATCCTACAATTTAGCCGTGATCCCACTACAATGTAAACATCGTATTATGCAGTGTTTATAACATCGTGAAACTACGGCTAAATTGTGAGGCGAAATCATATGTAATGTACACATAACAGACATGAGTGCGAAGGAAACGCCACGACTCATTCCCACAGTTGTATGAATGCCACGGTTCATTTCTACAGCCGTTTGTATAAATCAAACTATGTTTGATTGTCACAACTAGCCGTACTTGTAGAAATGAAGACTCCATAGACGCTCCTCTGATAGACGTCTGAATATGGTATTTTCAAGCTTGGCCACAACTTTACACATAAGGCTGTAGAAATGAGTCGTGGTGTTCATTCATTGCTTTGCGTTCATGTCTGTCTGTTGTGTGTACATTAGATATGATCCCGTCGCACGTTAGGTCTTTTTTCAACTGGAGTATCACGGCAATGTAAACACCGCATGTATTTTCCAATAAAATAATAAAAACACCTGATATGAACAGAATTACGTGGATAGACTTTAAACCTGAATACCGTTTCAAAAGAAACATTAGAAAGCAAAAGAATCAAGAGCACTGTACAAAACGAAACAAAAAAAAACTTTTCAACGAAATGTCAACAAAAAGCTGTATGAAACTTTCTATTGCACTAAATGAACATGAAATTTGGCCGTACCGTGTGTTTAATGTTACTAAATGAAGACGAAAAAACTTAACAAATCTCATATTTAGAATATAGTGTTTGTAGTTAAAAATAACATAGAATTGGAATAACGTTGTTGTTTCTTGTATTCTTGTCTGCGATTTCTTTCTATAATAATTCTTTTATTGAGATCTTAAGGTAGCCTTCTATGTTTGTATCATGTTATTAACCGGTCTCGATAGCGTGTCATCTTTAAGTAATCAATTTATACTACTGTTAAAATTAGAAATATGCACTGCGTTATGAACATTACGCTTTTAACGTGTAGCATATGCAATAATACTTTTTGTACCTTTTTGATAGTAAGGAGTCCGATTACACTTCTCTATGTAGTAGAGAAATTTGCTACGGGCGCTTCTTTGCGTAAATTTAACCAAACAATTATTGATTCGCACACCGGACTGATCATTTTTTTTTCATTTCAAACTATTTACATTTTTGGTAGGATAGTGCTAAAAACGTTTATCATTTACAAAGAAAAAAAAACTATCGGAAAGAAAATGCCCTGTCAACAATTAACATCATTCTTTGTAACTACGATCGAAATGAAATAACTGACTAAGAAGAAACGAAGAAAATTTCCTATTTATGCTTCAAATAAAAGTGTCGAATTAAAAAAAAATGCCAAGTTGTAATTTGAGACGTGTGTTATGTCTAACAATAAAGATGAAAAGCCTGTGAAAAGATTCAATCTTATGCGTTCTACGTGTAAGAGAGGATTTCACGGATTGTGTTTGTAGAACAGCATAAATATCAATGAAAATTAATTGTATTTTGTTTTCATTACTTCCTGATAGTTCTGAACAATAAACATTATAAAAATAATTCTTCAATAAAGAGAATAAATTTAGGCGTTTTTAAATAAAGTCAGTATTTTATATTTTTTACGTGATGCGTTTGTTGTACTTACCGGGGAGGGTGTTGTTCGTTAAATGGTATGTCGAGTTTGCCATGCTGCCACTCGAACTCGGGGAGCTCACATATGGAGAATAACTTTGTGCAGAATAGTAACTTGAATATTGAGCAGCTGTTTGAGGATCTGTGTACGCACTCGTGTAACTAGAGTAGTCGACACCCTGAAATTTAAAAATATGAATAAGTAAAAATATATGTACGAAAGCACAGATACGTAAAGATATTCTTGTAAGATAACAATATGATTGATTTGCTGCACTCACTTGTTGCGCCGAGAAGCTCTGTGCAGCGGCAGCGGCAGCACAGTTGTAGCCTGCTGTGTATGCAGCGTATTGTCCGACAGTTCCACCAGCCTGACCAAGCGTCGATCCAAGCGTCGACACGCCACTTGACTGAAATCCACCGTTCGTTAGCCCGTTGGTAAGACCGGTGCCGAGACTACTCGCATACGGACCGAGATAACTGCTCGACGCTTTACAAGAATTGTTAAGGCTGCGTGTCGCCGACGTCGACAGTGGCGAGTATCCGTATGCCGACATCGTCGGTCCACTTAACGAACTCGAGTGGTGATTATAAAAACTGTGTGACGGGCTTGAATGATGATTCATCGTATACGATGACGAACTCGATCCATACGGTGACTGTTGCATACTGGGTTTATAACATTCATATGTTAAATAATATCTAAAAATTCGAATATTTATTCGATTTAATGATCTGTGAGAGTGATTTGCAAAATACATTCAAGCATACAAAATATGAAGATGTCGACAATATACTTATAGTTGAAAACATTTAAATTCGGTCGAATTATCAATAAAATCAAATCGAATCGAATGAACAAATAATAAAAATAAAGAAGTCGATGCTTTATTGCATTAACTGATATTTCATTTGTTAATTCTTATCGTTACACTGAAAATAATGCATTCGATAAATATTATATATTATTATAAATATAGTACTTTATTGGTAACGATCTATTCAAATATGATATTTTTTAGTTAATATTTATACAGAAAAATATTTTTATTTTTCGGATTCGTTCTATTTTATAAAGAAAAAACAGCGTTGGAATGAAAAAATCGATGATGTTTCGTTTTTTGATGTAATTTAAATACAATATAAAATTTAATCTTCGCATAGTTCTTCCCTTTAGTCTTCACATAGTTCTTTAAAAGATCTGGAAACACGACTATTGTCGTATGCATCTCTTCTAAAGGTATAGAGAAGGGGTGGCCAAGACGTAGACCGCTGTCGACCGGTCGACCGCAAGGCCTCTGGAAGTCGTCTGCGAAGCTGACGTGAACATTGACAAATTATAGTGATAAATTCATATTTTAATAATGCATTTTTTGGTTTAACATATTTGTGCGAATCAGCATTTTCTTGCATGAATGCGATAAAAACTAAACATAGGTCACAATTATCGATTCTACATTTGGAATCGTGTTTAAGAATTAGTTTAAGTTTATACGAGACAAATTTTAACAAACTTGCCGAAACTATGCAATGCCAAGTACCATCAAAATTAAATTCTATTTCTTTTTTGATTTTTTTTTACTTTGTAATTTTTTTATTGTAAAATTTGCATCTAATTTATTTTAATACAAATTTAAAACAATAATTTTCCTTTTTCTCTATATTTTTTTTTTTTTTAAATTCGGGATCAGTTCTAGAAAATAATTATTTATAGGTAATTTACTAGTAGTCATAGTAAAATGTCTTCGTTAGTTCGTGTCTTATAGAAAAAAAGTCACCAATTCTTAAATACATTCTAAAAAAACGTAGTCGCCCTCAGGTACACTTTCACCAAAAGAGTCGCCCCCAACGTCTAAAAGTTTGGCCACCCCTAGTATAGAGGATGGTGTTTTCATCAAATCTACTTTTAAAACATCAATATTTCGGTATAATTTAGAACAAGCATTCTTTTATAAAATATCCTATAGGTAGTAGTTTGCAGGATTGAGATTTGAGCTTTTTGAATGTCAATCTTCAGTAACAATAAACTCTGGTAAATTTGTGCCCAGTCAATGTTAATATTGTTTTCGCTTTGTGTGCCGGCGCTGAATTTTACTGGGAGATCCAATCCTTTTTCGCAAACATGGTATCACTTAGAGGTTTCATTATTGCTTCTGAAATGCCATTTTGATAGTTAACTGCCTTAGTTTTGACGCCTTGTTCGTAGAAATGCAGTTGTACGAAGCCCATCATACGCCATTTCTCATTAAATTGTCACTAAAGCTGGGTAATTGCCTCTTTCAATTGTCGGAATCTTTTCAGCGATTTTTTAAGAGGTATGAAAGTATATTCTGTCATTTTGGCAATTTAATTTTTTCTACAGTAAAATGTTTTCATTTGTAAAAAGGATTTGTCGATAACCACCATTCGTGTGTTGTTCTAATACTCTTTGCTATTGTGATTTTTATATGACGTAAAACCAGTGAAAGGTGTTTCTATGATATACTTTGAGTATAAAGTCTTTTTCAATTTTTTTTTTTTGTAATTTTCACGGTTTTCTTTACTACCCCATTTCATATTAATCGTTCTGAGTACGATACTAAACTGATTTATTTATAATACTTGAGATTTCACTGAATTTCATTTAAATAATGAAACTAATAAATTCCATTTTGTTTATAACAAAAAAGCACTGATGAAGATGGCATCGCTATAGAAATGTGCATTAGCCTATTGTTGTTATAAATAACAAAATAAACAATAAATGACTACTGAACTCTTTTTAACATTGTGGTGTTGAGGGTGATAATTTATTTGTGTTAAACTACTATATTGCAAGAGGTGTGTAGTTTAAGGAAAGAACTTATAACACGACTACGTACAAAAATAGAAATGCTTACATTATACACTACTGACTGTTAGGTAGCATAAAAAGATGGATAAAAATTTGATTTTATGATAACATGCAATCTATTGAACACACGCACAATGGACACACATTCATACATATACATATATACACATATTATATATATATATATATATATATATATATATATATATATATATATATATATATATATAACGGTAGCCACTTACAACACGGTTTCGCTCCACCACGATAAGATAAATTGCGGAAACCCTTGTATTGAATTATGGAAACCCTTTTACAACACTAGATAACACGATTTTTATTATAGAAAATATATTAGAAAATTACAAAATATATGGCTATTGGGACATTCGAGATTTATTAGTGGAAGAAATTGGCGAAGCGAATTTGGTGGAAATGGCATTCGAAGTTGTAAATCAAATCGATTTTGAGGACAATAGCACTGATGAAAATTATAAAGTTAATAATTTAACAGTAAAAAATTACAGAAAGGCCTAAACTTAACCAAAAATATAGAATCATTTTTCTTGAATGCGGACCTTTCTCTGAAAGAAGCCGAAAATTTGAAAGGGAGTTGCAAGATTGCTTATCTCTATACCATGAAATCTACAATGACCTTGTAAGAATCAGCAAATAAATTAAAATAACAGATTTTTTAAAGAGGCCAGAAGGTGAAAAAATCTAAGTGAAGAAAAAGATTCAGAAAATGAAGATGATATCGTTGAACTGAAAAAACGTTCTCGTTTAATTGTAATGAGCAGTGATGGTGAAGAAAACTATTAAATTAAGATTATATTGAATTAAAATAGATATTGTTTGTTTCTTTACGTTTTGTGTTATACATAATTTTAATATTTTTAATAAAAATGAAGTAACTTATACGGAATAAAAAAAATATATTTTTAATAAGTTTTCGGAACGTAGCCATCATTTTTGTATTAACTCCTAATATTATATAATATGGTTTCACACAACACGGCATTTTCTAGCGACCTATCGACCTATAACTGTTACTTGTATATGTATGCAATAGTTCCGATTTTTCTTAATGTCAATATTTATAATTGTTATCTTTTTTTTATTTAATATGTTCAAATATACAGTAGTAGAGATCATCGTAACGTATAGGATTGTTAACATTAGAACTGATTAATATAGAGTCATCCAAATATGACGCCTAGATTTGTTTTTTATTAAAAAGAAACTATACACATGTTTCCCTATACACCACACTATGCATATGTTTCTTTTTAATAAAACAGAAATCTAGGCATCGTATTTGGATGACCCATATTTAATAGTAGTATTGAATGAATTCAATAAAAAAAAGATGAAACTGCGCGAAAAAATTAAAAACATACACAATTTAAACTATGAAAAAATGTCATGCTTTTATATGATAATACACTCGTGCACAGATGATAATTCACATGTTTTTCCTAGGGCACTGTTCGAAGTTGCTTGTTCATTTATTTGTTTTATCATATTTTGTAAAAGCAAGTTTTAAAAAAGAGTTGAATATTTATATCGGTAGAAAAAGAAAAAAAAATGTCCTCTTAATAATAATTTAAATTTGTTAACAATTGAACATACTTTTAATATGGCTTTTAATGTTAAAAAACACTGTTAATAAGGCTTTTTACATTATTATTTTATATAAATCAATGGATACTTCTATGTTCTATAAAGAATTTAACAGCCTTTCCATGTACTAAACGTTCGTTTGTGTATGCTAATAAAAATAAATGCTTGTTCGTTTTTTAAATAGATTTCGATATTATTTCAATGCTTACCATTAGAAGAAATATAATATTTAATAGTTTGAATCTAAATCCGGGTGTGTTTTAGTCGTTCGTTCACCTACCTATTATAATACTGGTGCGCCGCCGCGTGCGTGGGATACTGGTGTTGGTAATCTTTGCTGGTATCATATGCGGAGAGCACATCTCCAAGCGCCAAGCTGTTGACGCCTGCTGCTGCGGCGTGGTACATGTTGGGATCGGTGTTTAGCGACGCGTTGCCGCTGCCACCGACTCCACCGCCAACCAAAACGACCGCACTGCCTCCACTTCCGCCGCCGACCGATTCCGCCTCAGACAAGCCGGGACTGCGCACTTCACTTTTTACACCTACCAATCATTGTTGATGTACATAGAGAATGAAGAAGGAACAGTAAACGAGTTTGCGTCCATACACATCTCGCATGTATTTAACACACACACACGCTTATAGAGTTTGGTTTTAATATCTGTGTACAATTTCTGACGGTGAATAATTATATATATATATATATATAAAGAATTAAATTAGTTTATTAATATGTTCATTTGCATATACGATTCGCTTTTATCTATTGATAAGTGAAATAAATGGTTTCTTATGCGTAACTCATCCATGATACCCACAATGTTTTAATATTTTTCGCACAGTATCAGCACAGATTTGTTTTTTTTTAAGTAGTATTTCAATATATATTGTAATTTGGGGTGCAGTTTTCGGGGATTTGCTTTCACTAAAGCCTTTATCTAAATGTTAACTTCGAAGGCCGGCCAGAAAGCGGTTTCAATGTGGATTTAAAATTGATTACTAACTACTCTTTGAACGAAAGAATGTTGTCTTCCAACAACCTTTCCTATTTCACGAAAACTTTTTTCTTCTTTTCGTAACTATAAAATAATTTTACGTTCACTAACAGAAATTTCCTTTTTTTAAATTCCATCTTATTTATTTTTTGCAAAAAACATGACTATTAGTTAGTAAAAATAATATTTCAGGGCTTCATTGCAACGTACATAAAACTGTGATAATTTCAAAATAATAATGAGTGAAAATATTACAATAAAATTCGGCGATTTACCGTCTAATACAATTTGTACGCAGCTTTTTTCGACTGAATTTGATTGAATTCTTGTGTTTTTTTTAGTTTATTTTTTATAAATTTAAAATGTTTTAAATTGTCATATATGAAGAATTAGTGGTTCATAGAATTAATAAAAAATATGTTTGTTTTCAAATTCAAAATAATAAGTTTCTTTTATTGAGAAATATATCTATATTGATAGGTACGTAGATTTTTTTCTACCTAGTGTATATATATATATATATATATATATATATATATATATATATATATATATCAATCTACGCTGGGTGAAAGCCATATGGAATGTCATCATTTACTGGTACTTGGTTATATCAACTACGATGGCCGACGTGCAGTAGAACAATTGACCTCCAAATAAAAATAAAAACAAAATAGCAGAAAAGATAACATGCTTATGTTATTTTTAATTTCCCTGCACCATTTCATAATTATTACTAATACATAAAACCTACAATCGTTCCTTCCCTTTACATCACATCGATTAGAATTTTCTTGCTTTATTATACAGTCTCCGGCCAAATTAATAGACTCAGCACCATTTTTTCACAAATTTTTCTTTAATTGCTAATTGTATTAGATTATTATTACATTCATTGTACTAAATGAGTGAACATATATTTCTTAACTCTTTAATAACAAATTTACATTGCTAATTAAGAAGTTTCATAGAAATTGTTGCAATTGTCCTTGTGTATATGCAATTTCAGTGTTTTTGTTATCATTCTTTGCATCTATCAACGAATTTACCCTTCTGGGCATATTCTTAATGCAGTTCTGGACAGTTTACTGTATGCGAGGGTTATGGTACCAAACTTCATTTGCTTTTCTATGAGTCTCCTTTTTGTACTTATATTTTATTTTGCTATCTCTCGTTTTATCAACTCCCACATATTTTCAATCGTATTCATATCGGGGGAATGTATTTCCGGCGTGAAATTAGTAATAAGCTAGGTGTCTCTCATACAATAGTGAAACGTATCAATAAAAAACTGACCTTTGATGAGGATCTGAGTGTAAAAAGGAAAGCTCATTGTGGCAGAAAACCTTTTTTACAGAACATGGTGAGCGATGCCTCATCAAAATTTGTAAATAAAATCGTTATTTAATAATTAAAATGTTAAAAACTGAACTGGAAGCAAGCGGAGTCCATGTTTCTAAACGAACAAAACGCTGAAATTGGAAAGATTTAGACCTCAAAGCCCATAGACCTTGCAAAAAAAAAACCCAAGGCATACACCTACCATGATGGTTAAGCGATTAAAGTGGGCCAAGGAACACAAGGATCATGATATTAATTATTGGAAGTCGGTAAGTGCTCATCTAGAATATTTATGGTGGATATTGGAGATGTTTTCAGGTTTGCTTCAGTGACGAGTCAACCTTTGAAGTTCTTGCGCAGAAGGCCCAGTTTATTCGCCGCAGGTCAGACGAAAAATATCACCCAGATTGTGTTTTCCGGACTACCGTCCGGAAAACACAATTATTTTATCAGGATGCTTTACCAAGCATCCTGATAAAATAATGGTCTGGTCAGTAATCAGTGGTGAAGGAACAGGACGTCTTCATTTAGTGGATGACACAATGCGCCAGGATCAGTACAAGGAGATTCTGCATAGAGAGCTACTGCCTCAGACACAGGAATGGTTTTCCAATGGGAAAAATATTACTTTTATGCAGGATAGAGCACCCTGCCACACGGATTAGTCGGTCAAAGAGTTTCTACGCCATCGCAACATACCGTTATTGTCATGGCCGGGAAATTCCCCCGACATTAATCCGATTGAAATCGTGTGGGAGTTGGTAAAGCGAGAGATAGCAAAATAAAATATAAGTACAAAAAGGAGACTCGTAGAAAAGCTCAATGAAGTTTGGTACCATAACCCTCGCATACAATAAACTGTCCAGAACTGCATTGAGAATATGCCCAGAAGGGTAAATTCGTTGATAGGTGCAAAGGATGGTAACAAAAAATATTGAAATTGCATATACACAAGGACAACTGTAACAATTTCTATGAAACTTCCTAATTAGCAATGTAAATTTGTTATTAAAGAGTTAAGAAATATATGTTCACTCATTTAGTACAATAAATGTAATAATAATCTAATACAATTAGCAATTAAAGAAAAATTTGTGAAAAAATGGTGCTGAGTCTATTAATTTGGCCGGGGACTGTATATTGCAAGTGGTGCTGATTTTAATTGTTCAAGTGTTATTTGAAATGAGATATTATGTTAGTTTTTCTTATATAAATTCATTTTTATTAAGGATGCTATTAATTTAGGTATGTGTTCAGGCATTTATTTTTATTTAATTCCATTCTACATAACAAATTTCAAAATCTGTATCTTTAAACTTACTAATATAAATTTATTTTTGTCATATTTGTTATAATCATTAATATTTTTATTTATTTCTATTCATTCCACATGATATTTTTAAATCTTGATATACAAGAACTATTGTTTTAAAACACTAACTTTTAAATTGTTGTTCCTTTTACTAAAACAAATGTTATTTTAATAGTTTAAAAAGTAATAATGACTCGAGTGTTGTGGCAATATGAGTGAGTCATATATAGTGAGTCATAAGAGAGTTGTGTAATTTGGAAAAAATAACAAAATAAGCTTAATTTAATTGATACGTTATATTAAAAAAAATTAACAAATATCTCAAAAATAAAAGAAAAAAATAATTTCTTAACTTTGATTACTATAAAAAAAAAATTAAATAATTAAACATAACAAATCGTATCATAAAAGTCATGGAACAATGTAGTACTAAGAACACAATTTTAATCATATTTAAAAAATAATAATTTTAATATTTAGTGAGATTTCTCTTTGATTCCAAGACTTCGTTCAATTTTTTTGGCATTAATTTTACTAAGTTAGTAATTACTTGGGTAGAAACAATAGCTGGTTCATCTCCTAAAATCTTTTTCAGTACCTCTTGTGAAGTAATCGTTTGTTTTTTAACATTTTTTCCAAAAATATCCGAAAGGTGTTCAATTGAGTTAAGGTCGGGAAACTGGAACAATGTTTCGATTACTTTTGAGAAATTATATAGTAACCAAAGACATACCAATTGTGTTTTGTGCTTTGTGTCATTATCTTGGTAATATTTAAAAGTGTTTCTCAGACCTAATTTCTCTGCATTTTATCTTAAATGGTTTTTGAGAATATTTAAATAATTGATGAGATAATGAATCCACGTTAGTGCGTGCTGATTCATTATGTCATCAATAAAAACCAAATTTTCGACACTAGTCGCCAACATATATCCCAAACTATAACATCCCCGCCGTCATCCTTTACAGTGCGACCATTACTCAAAACATTCTTAATATGCTTTCATTTGCAAATTTGATGTGTTGTTAATATTAGAATTCTAAATTTTCATTCATATTTACAAATTCTAATCGTTTTTTGGATTTGTTTCGTTCACGAAAATTATTTTTGCAGTTCTTCTATGAAAACCCAAGTTTTCATAACTCTCTTACTGTATAATAACTCTTTTCACTGTTTCTGGGTTTACGTTTTTTCTTTTACTATTTCCAAATCAGCAACAATTATTGGTATATTTATTCTTGAATTTCGCTAGATTCTTTTTAATATAATTTTTTTACTACGTTCGTTTATTAGTTTGAAACAACTACATTGAACTTTATTTTTTAGTTGGTTCTCAACTTGAAATCATTTTATTATATTGAATACTGTAAAAAGATTTACATTAAGTTTTCGTGCAATTTTTCTTATAGTTTTGTTTTTCAACATACAATTATTTCAAAAGAGGTATTGAAAAAGATTTTAGGAGATGAACTGGCTATTGTTTCCACCCAAGTAACTATTAACTTAGTAAAATCAATGCCAAGGAAATTAAACGAAATTCTGGAATCAAAGAGAAATCCCACTAAGTATTAAAATATTTTTTTTAAAAAAAATATAATTAAAATTGTGTTCTTAGTACTGCATTGTTCCATAATTTTTTTGATCGATTTGTTATGTTTAATTGTTGAAGTTTATTTATTTTTTATTATGTAATTAAGAAATTATTTTTTTCCTTTATTTTTGAGACATTTATATTTGTTTATGTATTAAAAAATGTTTGAATATAACGTATCAATTAAGCCTAAGTTATTGTTTTTTCTAAATTACGCATGCATTTCATGACTTTTGTTATTCACTGTATTTTAGATGCAAACTTGCACTTTTTATATCTTACTAGACAAAATTTTTTAATCATTAAGAAATAATCTATAAATTTTGAAATTCGTTATTTTCAAAAATATAAATATAAAATTTCATGTCATTATAATTAATGTGAATATATACTTTATCAAAAATTATTTCTAGGATTTTTTTACTATTTGTATTATTACATCAGGTTTCTGAAAATGTTATACATTAAGATGTTATAGTCATTGTAACAACATTGTTAAGTTTATCAAATTGTATCGAGTGTGTTTATAATGTCGTTTGAAAATGTATATAGACAATTGTCAATATTTAAGTGTAGAATTATTTTATAAGAACAAGTTTTTATTTAATAAATAATTATTAAAAATAAACAAGGATAATGAACATTATTAGAAAATCACATTGTTATAGTTTCGGAAAAAAAATTATTATATGAAAAGAAGGCATGTGACAGAAATCTCAGACGTCGTCAATTAATAGTGACTTCATTTGAATTGTATTAGTAAAAGGTATTAGTAAATGTACTCATAATATGTATGTGCCTATAAACATAGAAACAGAGAGGATGAATTCTTACCAGGAGACTCGCTAAGCAGGGGCCAGGCAGATGTTGTTCCTGCTACGCTGTACACGGATCCCACGCCGCTCGTAGCTGTTGATTGAGCCACGTTGCACGAAGCGTTTGTGATAGCAGGCGATTCGACGTTGTTCGCTCCTACGACGTTGTTGCTGGTCTGCTGCAATCCACTATTACCATTAACGATAGCTCCGTTCGCGTCGTTTGTTGACGACGAAGATCCACGCCCGTCGCCGTTACCGTGTAAATGTAATTGGTGATGACCGCTACTCGATAAGTGCAGTTGATGATGATGTGTTGGCACGATGTTGCTATGCTGCTGTTGATGATGATGGAGGTGCTGATGGTGGTCGTTAGCAATAACACTATTGCTGTTCAATGTGCTATGTCTGGCGATCGGTGGACTTCCGCACGACGATTCTGACTGTGCACCGCTACAATTACTAGGACTTGAGTCTCTGTAAACGCAAAAAAATACGTGAATCGTCACACAGATGATTACATTTCGGGAAGATTTGAGTCCATACTTCAAGAGTGAAAAATATTAAAAGAGTATGTGTATTGGATTGTAAGAGACGATGGGACAAACATGAAGCGAGCGTGCTGTTTATGTGGCTTTAATAATAGTGATTGCGCAGTACATAAGTTGCACCTAATAGTAAAAGAATCTTTTAAGAGGGTTGAGATAATTTCGACGTTACTAACAAAATGTTAAAAAATTATAGGTCACTTTAACCATTCAACAATGGTAATGCAAGATTTAAAAAATATACAAATCCGTCTCGATCAAAATGTTTTTACACTACAACACATAAAGTAGAGTAAATTGACGTTGAAGACTGGATACTGTTTGAAGAAATGGTGAGAATCCTTAAGCCTTTAGAAGAAACCACCAAGAAACTGAGTTCATCACATATATGTACTTCCGATGTCATTCCACTCGTGCGAGAATTGAATAAAATATACGACGAAATGATAATTTCAACAATAGATAATGGTGAATCAAGTCAATAAAGTTATACCTTCCAGGCCGTTTTTGTTTTTTTGTCATCTTTAAAGACTGAATTGAATAACCGATTTACTGAAATAGAAAATGATAATCTTTATCAAATAGCAACATATTTAGATCCTCCATACAAGGGGAAATACTTCAACGTTTATATGACCAAAGATATTTAACAGAAATTAATTACGTTTTTGGAGAAAAGATACTGATTTCACGACAGCTACAACTTCTAAAGGAAAACGACATGCGGAAAAAAAGAGAACTACGATAGATTAATAGATTCAATGGATAGTTGTATGCTAGACTCTGATGATGACAAGTTCGAAAACGTAACTTCTGAAACGGACTGTGATTCGTTTACAGAATATGTCAAAGAAAATAAGTTACCAAGAGATCAAAATCCATGAAAATATTGGGAAGTAAATATTTAACAAATATGCAAATTTAAGCCGCATTGCTTGTATATATTTATCTGCTCCTGCCAAAAGCGTTCCAAGTGAGCAATTTTTCAGTGCAAGAGGAATTATCTATGATCTTCATTGTAATAAACTAGAAGGTGACACAGCTGCAAAGTTGCTCTTTCTGAAATATAATTTACCACTAGTGAGTTTTGATTACAATATTTAACTTGATTATTAATAAAAAATCTGATTTTTGTTTCAAGTCATACATATTAAAGTATTTGAATAGATTTCTTCTTGTTTGCATTGTGTTAGAGGTTTGTCACTCGAGCCATAAATGCTATATAGTATATATGTTTTTTTTTTGTGATTGTTACAATGTTGATTTAAAAATAAAAAATACTTTATTGATAACAAGTTTAGTTTCTCTTTCTTTATTACTGTTGTTTTTAGATCTAATAATGAGGTTCAAAGATCCGTTTGAGATTCGGCGAAAAGAAACGGATCACGGATACGAATACGGATCTTTTTTTTCGCGGATATTCGCGGATACGGATACGGATATCCGGCACATCACTAGTAAATATATATCAAGTAAATCATTTTTCTTTCAAATAATTATATAAGTTTCAAATAATGATTGTATATATAGCCGCACCTATTAAAATCCGGATATGCAAATAAAACGCTTTTTTCGGTATTTTTCCTCCATTCAAGTAGATAGATGAAATGCGTCTTCTAGAAGTTTTTTGTATACCTATGCTCTTTCTAAAATGGATAGAAGATTCATTTTATTGAACAAGTTTTATTCAAAATGAGCGAAGCGGAGAAATTCTGTTTTATTGAGGTCTTTATTTAATAAGCAAAGCTCTAACAAATCATATAATGGGAATATGAAAAATTACAAATGAAA
>CP092091.1:44042990-44197990 GCA_029203775.1 Neoneuromus ignobilis
GAAACCACTGAAATAATTTTCTGATAAAGAATTGTGGGCATTATTGAATGAAGATGACACTCAAACACAAAAAAAAACTCACTGAAGCATTTGGTATTACATAACAAAGCGTTTCTGATTGTTTCCACGCAATAGAAAAAATTCAAAAAGGAGGAAAATGGGCGCCACATGAATTGAAAGAAAGAGATATCGAAAGGCGAAAACAACCTGTGAAATGTTACTTACACGATTCAAAAGAAAATCGTTTTTGCATCGAATTGTTACTGGGGATGAAAAATGGATTCATTTCGACTATCCTAACCGCAAAAAATTATTGGTAGATTCAGACCAAGTATCAACATTGACTTTAAAACTAAATATTCATGGGAAAAAGGTTATGTTGTGTATTTGGTGGGATCCGAAAGGTGTGGTGTATTATGAGCTATTGATCGCTATCGACAACAATTAATCAATATGAACCGTGCATTGAAACAAAAAAAAAATGGGCCAATAGACAAAATAAATTGATTTTTTGCACGATAACACTAGATCACACGTTGCCAAACCAGTGAAAGAAACGTTAGAATCACTGGGAAATTTTACCCCATCTACCGTATTCACCAGATGTTGCTCCTTCCGATTTTTGTTTCAGTCAATGGCACACTCACTTTCAAAATAGCATTTTAACTCTTTTGAAGACGTTAAAAATTGGCTTGATGGATGGATTGCATCAAAGTAAGAAATTTTTTTTGGATGGAATTCATAAGTTACCAAAAAATGGGAAAATATTGTAGTTAACGGTGGAAATTACATTGAATAGAAAACTATTTACAATTTTTCCAAAATAACCGTGTTTTTATTTTGAAAAAACGGCGGAATCATACTTGTATACCTAATATATATATATATATATATATATATATATATATATATATATATATATACACTTATATACTGATTGGGTTGCACAGTGGTTTGTATCACCGTGTCATGCGGAAGATTGCGTTCGATTCCCAGTCGGAAAGTCCCATTTTCGAGGATTGAGCATGAAGGCCGAAAACCTCATCTTGTAAAAAATAATTGTCGAAAAGTTAAGGGAGTAAACCCCGAATAAAAAATCTTCACCAATCCGCCTGGTCAGCGTGATGAATATGACCAAATACCAGTGAATAGTAGCATTCATTGAGGCTTTCGTCCAGTAGTGGATTGATATAGGCTTTATGATGTGTGTGATATTATATATATATATATATATATATATATATATATATATATATATATATATATATATATATATATATAATACATATATACTTACTTCCATATATAGATGCACAGAAATGCGGAAAAATATCATAAACGTTCGTTTGTGCTATTACTACTTGTTACAGAATCCGTACAAAAAAATTGTAGCGAGAAGAAAAGAATAAGAGAAAAAGACAAAAAAAGTAACGAATGTATATGTATGTGTGCGCGCGTTGTTATGGAACTTACTTCTTACGCATCAATTTTTCAGAACACATGTGAACCAAATGCCATCGTTTCAGAATCGCTCCAGAACGACAACGTTGACAGGTCATTTAGATATCCGTCTCATTTTCTCATTGCTACCGTTTCACTCTTATCAGGATGAGATTCTTAATCTTTGTCAAGAATTTCTCATGTGCGTATATGTACATATAAATATATGTCGTAAATGAATTTAACTGTGTATTTTTTTTGTTCGCTTCGATCAAGTAAGGTCATCGTGTCAGACTCGTGTCATACGTAAGGGCAAGTTGTATTAAAAAGAACACGACTTACACTAGATGAAATGAGTTAAAATGAAAATCAAAAACGAACGCCTTTTTAGTCGAACGAGCGTTTAATTGATTTCGAAATATTATATTTATATATACATACGAGTATATCAGTTTGATACAAGAACGATTTAAAAACGTTTACCATTTTAATATTAATTTCATATGATTCGTTAAACTGATAATTACGATATGGCTGATCTGTTGAACTAGATATGAACGAAAGTATTAAAGAATTGTATGTCGTTATTATTGGTAGATTTTAGATTGTATTGTAGATATTATAGACCAAAGTCAAATGAAAAAAATACGCTTTACACAAATGAATTTTAGCCTCAACACCACAATAATTTAAAGTGTTCAATAATCATTTATTGTTCACTTATTATTTATAATTATATAATCTATAATTATATCGGCTGATGCATTTCGATGGTGTCGGTGTTGGAGTTAAAATTCATTTGTGTAAAGTGAATCAGCCACAGTTCCAAAACAACAAATAAAAATACGCTTATTGAAATGAATTGTTTTCTGTTATTCATCCTTTTCGTTCACATTTTTATAGTGTATGTCAGTTCTTGCGAAAACTTAATATGTTTGAAAAAAACTTTAGAGTTTCATATCTGATTTTTTTCTGCAATGAATATTAAAATTTGTACTTTGCTTTTTGCTGTTTAGAAGATTTTGTCTGTCGATGCCCTCGTTGCCAATGTACAACGAAGAACATGATTTAAGTTTAAACTATTATAATATGAACGAACCGTTACGAATATATACGTGTCATTTTATGTCTATATCGACTTTGTCACAATATTTTGGTAAAATTGACTAGTTTGTACATCTTATGGCTTCTTCAGTTCGTTTTTCTATTTGGACGTTAAATTATGCTCTACAATGCATTGTATTTGTAGAGAATCTTGGCACAGATTCGTGGAATTGATGATTTATGTCCGTCCGCTCGCTTGTTTGCTGCCTGCCATTTGCCATCTTCCACTTGTCCATTGGAAGCGTCGTCACTTGTTTTTCAAGGTGTGATCTATAACGAGTATTTCAAGTACAAATGTCGACTGCACCGATCATCACAGAAAACATTCGGCCGTTACGTCAACATAACTGAAAGTTATTCTTATTTTTCGTCGATATCAGAAATAAAAATTTAAATACTTTATTTTTTGGTATCAGAAGTTAGATCTTTCGACGCCATAATATCGATTACCATCGCGCTGTGTGTGTATAACAGACGTGTGGAGAAAATCGTCCAAACGTTGGCGAGACATACACAATGTTCACACATTTAACGAATTTTGTAAGTTATGTGATGTGTCCAAAAACTTGTCAAATTTGGAGCGTGTTTCGTAATATGACATCTGCTGACCGCGATCAAGCGCTATACAACCTGAATTCAATGTATTTGATTGACATTGTAAGACAGTATGTGTTATCAGTAGCCAAAAATCTGTGCGTTTAAAAAAATGTATTCGAAAAGAATGACGTAGAATCCAAGAATGGATCTGTATTTGTAACAGACAAATTTTTGGCAGTATTATTCTAAGAATATTATAGTTTTTTCTTTATAAAAAAAGGAAATTATTTCGCGTGGAAAACAGTGAAAACTGCACACACACACACACACATCTATTCTTTTATATATATATATATATATATATATATATATATATATATATAATTTAAAAAAATCTACGTGAAAAAAGTAAAACATTAATGTCGATTATTAAAAGACATTGGAATTGGAATACTATTACTGTTAAATTTAAATACATTTTACATCTCGAAATCAATTTTGTATTCATATTAAAACGGTCTATTTATGAACGTAATAACAATGATTAACAATCGCAATCGATTTGTTCTGATTTGACTAATTCGCCGACAATCGAGTTATATAAATCATTTAGGTTAATTTGAGATCTACGATGACAATTAACATTTCTTATAAATATTTATAAACATATCTCTAGACGAGCGTTAAAAACGTGTGAAAATAGCTTTTTACACACATACATGCTAGACACGCGTACGCATAAGCAAATATCTACGCCGCCTTTGTCGGCGATGCGCCGTGACTCATAAAAATAACAAAGTGTGTGTATTATAAAATAAACAGAATCCAAACACCCGGTGTTTGGAAACCACATCAAATAACAATAATAATAATAATGATTTTCCTGTTCTCTTCGTGTTCGAACGTCGAACATAATTGTGTTTATGTTAGCGCCAAAGCTGCTATTGATGCCGGGCATAAACAGGTTTCGTCGCGAAACACATATATTCACAGAACGCACACGAGCGAAAAAGTATTGTAACATACGAACATACATTGCAGGCATACGAAAATAAATAAAATTTAATCTAGACTGGTTCCCGAAGTGATAGTAGATTAATGTGCGTACTATTCACGTGACGATACTAATTCGTGTTGGTTTTCAACAGATCGTAATTAAACGATTAATTAATTGTATTAAATAATGCATGCAGAATCAATAACGCTTAATAATCCTATAGCGTTATACGTATATGTAAAAATGCTTGTGTACGAAAACTATTCTATTCTGTATTATTTGTATTAGGGCGTGTAATATGATATGTTGGATTATTCAAAGAGATATAAAAATTGATTTTTTTAATTGAAATAAACATTTTATTAATCAAAATAAGCACCATTAGCATATATACACTTTTTACAACGCGTTCCAAACAAAAAATTCATCTTTCGAAAAATTCTTCTCAAAAAGGGTGTCTTATTGTTTCTCAAATAAAGTGAACTGCAAATTTCAAATCTTCACTGCACTTGCAGATCATTCAAATCATGTGAACCTATTTGTCGAACTTTTTAACCTTTTCATGTTTTTGAGATGGTTACCGATGGTTTTGCAACACACCCCAGGTTCTTTTGCGAGGGAAGACAGTGTTCGAGAGGGATCAACTTTCACCAACGCTCGAAGAACGTCATCATCAACAAGTACAGGTGGTTTTCCGCGAGGCTTATTCATTAGTCCTTTTCTCCACAACCGAATTTTTTAAAATCATCTCTGTACGGTTCGTTCATTAACGGTACACAGTGTTAATATTGCCAAACACAGTGTTGATATTGCAAGCGGCATGTGCTGCGCTATTACCCCGTACAAAAAAATAACTCTTAATACCTTGGTCAACACCATTATACAAAATTTCTGCAAAAATTATAGTTATCCAAAATTTTTTTGAAAAATAAAGGTAACTTTCTGAGAACTGTATAAACTGAGCACAAAAAAATTATAACTTTCAAACATAGCACTAATCACTTGAACGATCAACTTGTAACTGATGAGAAATCCGACATTTTATATTACACGACCTAATATATATATACGAGGTCAGACAATTAAGTAATGCGACCGATTTTTTTTTCTCGGCCTGTGGTAACACTGCGAACCTGTAACTCCGCCACCGTAATAGCAGATCCCTACTCTCTCGATTGAGACCTTGACCACCCTCGTACGATCATTTCTTCGCCAGCTGTTTAGTGTTTTGTAACAACGCGCGAGTAGTGCATGTCACGAAAATGGAACAGAGAAATTGTCTCGAGCAGGTTGAAAGTGATCCTACTCTTCTCGATCGAGTTATTACTGGTGATGAAAGTTGGTTCTTTCAATATGACCCCGAAACTAAATGACAAAGCCAACAGTGGCTATCCCCTGGAGCACCAAGGCCAAAGAAGGCGAGAATGAGCAAGTCCAAAGTGAAAACCATGTTGATTTGCTTCTTCGACAACAAAGGGGTGGTTCACAAAGAGTTCGTACCACCTGGACAAACCGTAAATCAAGTATTCTACCGCAATGTGCTCGAAAAATTACGAAAAAGGGTGCTCAGAGTGCGTCCAGAGATCGCGAAGACTTGGGTTCTGCATCACGACAATGCTCCCTGTCACAGTGCGTTCAGTGTCTCTCAGTTTTTGGCGTCTAAAGGCATCGCAACGTTACCACAACCGCCCTATTCACCGGACATGTCACCCTGCGACTTTTTCCTATTCCCCCATATGAAAAAATTCGTCAAAGGTCGACATTTTGACTCCGTTGAAGATATCCAAGAATCTGTGACGAGGGTACTCGGAGAGGTCCCACAAGAAGTGTTCCAGAATTGTTACGAAAACTGGAAAACTCGCTGGAATAAGTGTATAGATGCGGGAGGGGACTACTTTGAAGGGGATCGCAGCGATGTACCTTAATTTTTAAATATACTCGATTTTTGAATTTTGTCACATTACTTAATTTTCTGACCTCGTATATATATATATACAGCTGGGTCTGTTTTTATGCAAATTTTTTTAATGCGATTCATATTTCTTAGTATATTTTTATACGAATTTTTTTTAAGAATTCCTTTAAGCGCTTATTTAATTCAACGAAAAGCTCTTCAATTTTATGAACAAATGAAGGAATCAGGGCCATTTACTTCCGCTTCTCAAACTGATAAGGAATTTTCGGTTAGCAAAGGATGGTTAACCGGGTTTTTAAAAAGGAATGCACTGCATAACGTGAAGATGACGGGTGCGATTGTATCGGTAGATAAAGAAGCTGCCAATGTTTTTAAACAATATTACGTTAAACGCACACTTTTCAATTTATATTGGATAAATTAGAAAATTAGTCAATAACAGTAACTGACGCTTGGATTTTTTTTATCTTTGATTGTATAAATCATGTTGCATTTGCTATTACTCAAATAAAACAACACACTTTAAATGCCTGTTGGAAAAAGGCTTGGCCTACATGTCTTGAAAACTGCAGTTATTCACTTTCTTTTTTATTTCCTTATTTTTATTCTAAACAGTGCAGATATTATTGTGATGATAATTAAAATATGTATGAAAAATTCTAAACTAAATTACACATATGTACATATTGCTTTGAATAAAATTAAATAGTTAATTAAAAAATAAAGTAAAATCTTTGTTTTGTATCAATTTTTTGCAGATATTTGAATTTTTTAAGCATTCTTTATTTCCTGATTTTTTATGCGAACTTTAGAGTAATTTCACATTGTAGCTTTGGTTTTATGCGGTTTTTGAAAATTACGGAACGTATGCCTAATTTTTCAATATAAGATAAGTCTTTTTTGTGCGATTTTTTTTAATGCGGTTCTCTGCAGAACGTGTATCTACCGCATAAAAACAGATTCAGGTGTATATATAGGGTCATTGGAAAAGTCATGTTTATTTTTTGCAATGGATGTCGCTATTCTACTTTTTATAGTAGAAGCAGCATTTGCATTCATATAATTGTTATGTCGTTTAATAGCTGACACTTCTTTCTTCATTGAGATAAAAATTTAAGCGATTTGGTTGAGTTTTATAGATTTTATAACAAGTTGAAGATAGAAGATCAAACTGTGCATTTTTGCCTTATTTTACTGTTTTATTGCCATAAAGGGAAAAGAACGCACAGTAAGCTTGTGATAAGTTATGTAAAGTTTACAGTGACCATGCCTTACAAGAACGTAGTGCCAACGATGGTTCGCGAAATTCCGTGTTGGTGCTTTTGATGTTAACGACGCTCCTCGCTCAGGAAGGTCAATCGAGATTAATAATGACAAAATAAAGGCAAAGATCGAATAAAATCCGCGTTACACGACACATGAGATTGTAGAAACATTAAATATTCATCATTTCAATGTTCACGACTATTTTAAGAAGCTGGGATACATAAACAAACTCGACATTTAGATTCTTCATGAATTCAAAGAAGTTTATTTGACTGCTCATACAAACATGTGCGATATGTTCATTACACGTGAAGAAAGCGATCCATTTTTTAAGCGTATGATAACTGACGACAAAAAATGGATCGTATACAGCAACGTGGATTACAAACGGTCTTGGTCCAGGCATGATGAGTCATCTCAAATAATATCTAAAGCAGGTATTCATCAAAGGAAAATTATGCTCTCAGTTTAGTGGGATTGTAAGGGTGTCATGTATTTCGAGCTTTTACCAACGAATGAAACAATCAATTCTGATATGTATTATCGCCAATTAGACAAGCTGAACATATCTATCATCCAGAAGCGCCCAGAACTCGTTAATCGTAACGGAGTTGTATTTCAACATGACAACGCGAGACTACACACAAGTTTGATCACCTATCAAAAACTATTGAAGCTTAGATGGGATGTGTTGCTGCACCCAGCGCACTCGCTCGACCTTGTGTTGTCAGACTTTTACATGTTTCGATCTTTGCAAAACTCCTTGAGTGGTAAATTGTTCAATTCCAACGAGGCTATAAAACAGTACCTTGTGCAATTTTTCGCTGATAAAGACATGTCTTTCTTCGAACGTGGAATTATAAAGCTCGCCAAAAGATGACAAAAGATCGTCAAACAAAATGGTAAATATATTATTGATTAAACTTTGTACTTTATATAAATAAATGACATTTAAAAAACAGTCAAAATGCGTCATGACTTTTCTGACGACTCATATATATATATATATATATATATATATATATATATATATATATATATATATATATGTTTTAATTTACTGAGGTGTTCCGTGGAATAAAATGAAGAACAAAAGTCTAAATTACAATATATTTACAATTAGAACTATACACACACTTAAATGATATATATACATATACAATCCTAATAACTGTGATACTATTTAAGATGATACACTGCTCTCCACTATTCTCCAACTGATGTCCAACTCTAACTGATATGCAACTGATTTGCTGCCTGCTGTACCGCACTTTATATACATGTCTTTTATGTAATAACTTATATAACTGATTCTTACATAAATGATGAATCATTACATTATTTTACTTTATGAATGTCAATGTACTATATATCTAACAATATATATATATATATATATATATATATATATATATATATATATATATCGTTAAAAGAACACTCATGATATGAAGTTATTTCCGTAGCGAAAGTTAGGAAATGTACGAAAAATTGATGAAAAAATGTGTACTATTAATTATATAATCATATTGCAAGATAGATTGTTAGTCACTAAAAAAATTGAATGCAAACGAGTGGATAATACTTTCATGCACAATAACGATTCAAAGTACACGAACAAAATTACTCAGAAGTAACTTTGCTATAATAATATTTATCATCTTTAATAGACTCCGAATTCGCCACATTTAAACCCTAAGGCCAATAGTACACATGACATATAGTGGCATGCAATTTTTACTTACTGCTCATGCGTAGTTATGGCATATGTGTGTATTTTAACAAACTGGCGCAGCCTGTGGCTTACTGCGCATGTTCCGTTGTGATCTAACACAGTCTGACGTCTTTGATAGTTTGGAACATGTATGTTTGCAGCCAGGTGTGAAAAATAGATCGTCGGCCGATTCACTGTCCTGCCGTTTTTTTGGTATGTCGATGACGTCAGACTGTGTTAGATCACAAGGGAGCATGTGCAGTAAGCCACAGGCTGCGCCAGTTTGTTAAAATACACACGTATGCTATAACTGCGCATAAGCAGTAAATAAAAACTGCACGCCACTATATGTCTTGTGTATCACCAGCCTAAAGAACATCCCAGGGTCATATAAAAAATAATAATTCTTCGTAAACTGCCACTGGCAAGCAACGACGACATTTGTGAAGCTGTTTAGAAAATATAGGAAGCAGTAGACGAAATGTTCTTATTTAAATTAATAGACAACGTGCTCACATATATTGCTGTAGTATTAAAAACAAAATGTGATCGTACAAAATATTAACACTAAAAATAGTCTATAAACTGATACTTTTATACAATTTAAAAAAGTGTTCACAGAATTTTTAATCAACAAATTAATTATAATTTTAAAATTTACATTCTTCACTAAGTGAAAATATAAGTTAATTTAAACTAAAAAGATCAAATTGTTTTATTTATGCTACTTTAGCTTAACTGAAAATATTTATTTATACCTATATAAAGTGAACAACTTTGTCCGTCACTATATACAGACGACCAAAATGAGACTAAAGGTTTGAAAAATTTATAACTTTTTTATTTTAAATTATTTTTTTCTTCTATTTTATAGTTTATAAAATATAATTTCAATTTAACACAAATGATTTTTTTATCTCCAACGCTACAATGGTTATAAAGTGTTCAATAATCACTTAATGATCACTTTTTTGTTTATAACAATAGTCAGCCGATGCGCATTTCAATGGCGATGCCATCATCGATGAATTATAAATATATATAAACAAATAAGTGATTTTTGAAAACTTTATAGCCATTGTGGTATTGGGGATAAACATTCATTTGTGATAAAGTAAATTCGCCACAGCAGTGTAGCGAACAAATATAGCTCGAAACCTTGTTTTAGTGGCAGAAAATGCTTTGAAAAGAGCCTATATTTGTCAGTAAGAAAGGGAAATATTTTATACATAGTTGTAAAAAATGTCCATGAAATATATTTTCTAATAAAATTGAAAAAATATTTAAAATTTTTATTTGTATTTAACATCCTTTAGTTTCATTTGGGCCACCTGTGTATATATATATATATATATATATATATATATATATATATATATATATATATATATCATCATAACATCATAAAGCCCATATCAATCCACTACTGGACGAGAGCCTCAATGAATGCTACCATTCACTGATATTTGGTCATATTCACCACGCTGACCAGGCGGATTGGTGAAGATTTTTTTATTCGGGGTTTTCTCCCTTCTCGACAGTTATTTTTTACAAGATGAGGTTGTCGGCCTTCATACTCAACCCTCGAAAATGAGGGACTCTCCGACTGGGATTCGAACGCAATCTCCCGCATGACACGCGGTGATGCAAACCACTGTGCTACCCAGTCGGTATATATATATATATATATATATATATATATATATATATATATACACAGTAGTGGCCATTGAAATTCGGACACTCTGGCAACTAGCTGATAAAGTCGAATTCAGCAAATCGTCCGTAGCTAAAATGTTAAAAAAAAATCTCGAAATATACGCTGTTAAGCGGAAAAAGAGATCAGGAGCCAAAAGGAAAACAACGGCCCACCAAAATAGCGCCCTAGTCAAGCTGTCTTTGAGAAATCGTTTCAAAACTGCAATGAATATAAGAAGGTCGTTTGTGGATGGAGGTGAATCGAAAATAATTACGTAAAATGTTAGAAGAAGATTTTAGGAAGTTTAATTGTACACTATAAAACCAGTAAAAAAGTCACTATTTACAAAAAAATGCTTCAAAAATGGCCTATGTGGGTCAAAGATCATGAGAATTGGACTACAATGGACTAAATAAATGTAATCTTTTCAGACGAGTCCAAATTCAACATGTACGGATCCGATGGAAGGCTGTATGTCTGAGAAAGAAAGGGTAAACGTTTTACCGATCACTGCGTTATAAAAACTGTTAAGCATGGGATCAGCCGAATGGTCTGAAGATACTTTTCTTTTCACGGTGTTGATCATTAAATAAAACATAATTCCTTCGTTTCGCTCATTTTGATCAAAACTCATTCAATAAAATGGATATTTCTATCCATTTTAGAAAGAACAAAGGCATATAAAAAACTTCTAGAAGGCACATTTTACCTATCTACTTACACGGTGGAAAAATAACGATAAAATAGTTTTGTCCGGATTTCAATGACCGTGAGTGCATATATATCGTAGACAATCCAAAATACATATTAATATAGAGTATTTTTTTTATAAATCTTCGCTGAAGTGATTGTAAAAACTATAATTCAGAACAACTACATCTCACTATTTTTTTAGAATTGTGGCTAAATCACTTTTACATAAATGAATTTCATTCTCTTTCATAGAAATAAATTATCACCTCAATATTATAAGATATTAGAAAATGTTCAATAATTACATATTCACTTTGTTTGTTTATAATAAAGATACGAGCTGATACGCATTTCTACAGCAACGTTATCATTATCAGAGCGCCGTGTTATAAAATTAATAATAAGTGTGCCAAAAACAAATAAGTTTTACTCTTCTGACAACACAAGATTTAAGATCTTATTTTGAAAATAAGTGACGAGAAAGTGTACTTTCAAGAAATTACGTGTTTTCATTTCCTCGAAAGAAGAAAAACATAAAAGGTTTTTTTAATGCGCATGATGATAACGTTATAAAGGAACGAATTATTTGAAGATAGTTTAAAAAGTTTAATAAAGATGGCTGGTTTAAAATACAACTAACGACACTCATGGGAAAAAAGACATTAATTTCTGATCAACCCAATATATATATATATCATCATCATCATCATAACGCCCACATCAGTCCACTACTGGACGAAAGCCACAATGAATGCTACCATTCATTGATATTTGGTCATATTCACCACGCTGACCAGGCGGATTGGTGAAGATTTTTTTATTCGGGGTTTACTCCCTTCTCGACAGTTATTTTTTACAAGATGAGGTTGTCGGCCTTCATGCTCAACCCTCGACTTGAAAACGAGGGACTCTCCGACTGGGAATCGAACGCAATCTCCCGCATGACACGCGGTGATGCTAACCACTGTACTACCCAGTCGGTATATATATATATATATATATACATATATACATATACATATATATATATATAGATACATATATATATATATATCGTCACACATCATAAAGCCTATATCAATCCACTACTGGACGAAAGCCTCAATGAATGCTAACATTTACTGGTATTTGGTCATATATTCACCACGCTGATCAGGCGGATTGGTGAAGATTTTTTATTCGGGGTTTACTTCCTTAACTTTTCGACAATTATTTTTTTACAAGATGAGGTTGTCGGGCTTCATGCTCAACCCTCGAAAATGAGCGTCTCTCCGACTGGGATTCGAACGCAATCTCCTGTATGACATGCGATGATGCAAACCCAGTCGGTTATATATATATATATATATATATATATATATATATATAGAGAGAGAGAGAGAGAGAGAGAGAATGTATGATATGAAAAGAAATTATCCAATAATCTATTAATTGATTATAAAATATTAGTTTGACCGTAAATGAATATTTTTGTCACCAATAAAAAAAAATAGTGGAAAAAGTAAAGTAATGTAGCGAATTATGGCAACAACATACGTATTATATACTTCGTGCGCGCGCGTTCGCATACACTAATATTAACGGATATGTTGTCAGCCAACGGTTGTCATAAAAACAATATGGTAGCAGACTGTGTTGCGGTCGACGCATTAATTGATGTTCTATTTTGACATTTGAATACAGGAAGCTCGTTACATATTAAAACAAAGACACGTTTTATAGAATGAACTGATGAACGAACGGACAAACAAACGTTTACAGCCTCGTGCAAACGTGCGTACATCGGCTTATAATGACATTATCTTCGTGTTAGTTATTGTTGCTATTTTATTATTATATTTTATTGTCTTGTCATAATCGTCAAATTATTTATTTTTCTTGTCCATTAAACGTTTTCGGAATAAGGAACAATGTAGCGCTCGTTTCTGTTATTCATTTAATTTTTTTACGATTTTTGTGTTATAGCTTACATACATATATGTGTTTAGAAGAATGGTAGAACGATACATAGTGTCCTACGACGATCAGAATTAATTTATGAATCTAGTTATAAGCAATAAAAAAATGATGGATTTGCTATTGTCTCATTATGCGCACACATATTACATTATGTAATGAAATAAATTCGATAGAATTATTAAAGTTATTTAGAAATGCGAAGATAATTTATGTTTAACATGTTATCAAACTTATGAACCAACTTTAGGATATAGATGGACGATGAAAATCATATTGTTCATCGTACATTAGTATCGAATAATTTATCGGAGTTATATGCTAAGTGCAGTATTTGGACGAATGACAGAAACGAATATTATAAGTGTCACGTCAATATATGATTGCCGAATGAATTGTATGAATAAAACCATCGACGTTTATAGATATTATCTGTTTTTCGAATACTATTTTGTTCGTAGATGCGCAGCAATTGCAGACACTACGTTTATGCGATGCCAATGTCGATGACGGTAGATGTCTACGTGAAATCGTGAAATTTAAATGTCGTTGCTGTTGGAATGGTGATCACGTTTCGAAATGACACGAAATTAATGAATAGAATCAACACTATGTTTATTATAAGTCGCCATAACATGGTGTTGGCATGCACATTTAACGGTATGTATTCTTTGATAAGTTGCATGAGAGCGGCTGTATATGTTCGGGTGTTTGCGATGTTAGTGGGATTATAATGTGATGAAGACCTCCACCGTCGTCGAAATTATTTATGATTTCCGACCGACAACTGATTTATAATCGGTCGGATTCTATTCATTTTGATTATTCGACGCGACTGTACGCTTCCTGGTGCATAAATCAAGACGCAACGGAGTAAGACGTTTATTAAAGTCACGAACAATTTTATACTATAATTTGAGACGACAAGTTTATTGAATTTTTATGATTAAGAACACGATATAAACGTGACGACACGATAAACGATCGCGACGCCATTCTTTTTCTCTTTACTCTCACTATTTATTTTTATTTTCACATTTTGTAGCGACTTTGAAGACAGGACGATTATCGAAAAAGATGGACACTCATCATTTATCGACGTTTGTGATTATTTAGATAGAACAAAATGCGATGTGGATTTGAGTTACGTTTTTGTACGAATGGGGAGAAGTACTTCTACCATGCTTTCTGAGAATGAAAATTGGCATAAATATATTTTTAATGATAAGAAATATATTATGATAATAATATAATGATAATAAAATATTATGTTATTATGGTTAATTTATATTATATATATATATATATATATATATATATATATATATATATATATATATATATATATATATATATGAGGCGACCTAGTTAAGGAAGTAAATCCTGAATAAAAAACTTTCACCGACCAGTTTGGACAGAGTGATGAGTTTGATCAAGTACCAATGAATACTAACATTCAATGAAGCTTTTATCTAGCAGTGGCAGTGATATAAGCTGATATGATGATGACGATTTTATATACATGTGCATACATACACCTACTGACTATTGTATACATTAAGTACGGAAACTAACAGATATTTTGATATAAAGCACATAAAAAATTATTTATTCATCAATATTTATTTTGTCGCCTTCAAAGTACTCCCCATTGGAAACAATACATATATGTCAACGCTTCTTCTAGTTCTCGAACGCTCCAGCAAACGGCTCTGTGGTATAGCTTCATTTCACGCAACGAATTTTCTTTTATGACTTTAATCGACCAAAACGATACCCTCGGAACGGCAACTTGAGCTTTGGGAATAGGAAAAAGTCGCACGGAATCCTATCAGGCGAATACGGAACTTGTGGAATGATATTGGTCGAGTTTTGGCCAAAAACTTACGAACAAATTCAATGTTCTTGGCATCATGAGAGAAGTGACGCATTTTATGCCCAACGTTTCATCCAAAATGACATGGTATTGTGTTTTTGAGATTATAATCTCAGATGCTAACTCTCTGACGGACATACGATGATTTTTGAGCACCAATACCTTGACTTGGGTGACGTGATTGTCGTCACTTGATATCGATGGGCGTCCAAATCGTGGTTCATTATCGACAGCTTCACGGCCCTCTTTGGACGTTTTATGCCGCTCAAAAATTCTTGTTCGCGATAGACAATTTTCAGGGTATGCCTTTCTTAACATTTCCAACGTTTGCATGAAATTTATTTGGTTCGCAACACAAAATTTAATGCAAATTCTTTGACCAATTGATTTCGACATCGTAAAAATCGCTATGAACAATAATCAGCGTCTAACAAAAACCACTGTAAATAATTTAATAATGAGTGTAGCGTCATAAACTTTGACACAGATGCCATTGACCGATGTATCAACTTAAAAAAAAAATACAACATGACCTTCCATAAGTGCGCGCATTTTAAATGAGAAGATTACGTTACTTTCCGCACTTAATGTTTGAAAGAATAGAAAAAATATATGAAATAAAGAAAATATATTATTTTAAATCCTATTTTTTCTCTTTGACTCTAGTTAAACGAACGACTTTATTTGTTATAAATAATCAATTCGCCAAATATAATGTACGCCTATGTAATCCTGCAATATATTTCTCATTTGATTTATTTTTTGACTTGAGTAAAAATCTTTTGAGTAATAGAGTTTATGTATAACATAAATAGAGATATATTAAAATAAAAAAATATTAGTGTTACCTTTAATTATAAGTATTTTGCATACTATTTTGAATACGACACAGGAGCGTTAAAAAGCTGTATATATATATATATATATATATATATATATATATACACACAAACACACAACACACACACACACACACACATATATATATATATACCGACTGGGTAGCACAGTGGTTTGAATCACTGCGTATCATGCGGGAGATTGCGTTCAATTCCCAGTCGGAGAGTCTCTCACTTACGAGGGTTGAGCATGAAGGCCAACAACCTCATCTTGTAAAAAAAAATAACTGTTGAAAAGGTAAGGAAGTAAACTCCGAATACAAAATATTCACCAATCCGCCTAGTCAGCGTGGTGAATATGACCAAATACCAATGAATGGTGGTAGTATTCATTGAGGCTTTCGTCCAGTAGTGGATTGATATGGGCTTAATGATGTGATGATATAAATATATATATATATACATATATGATCAATACCACTACGAGTAATTTTCTTTAATTCAATATTTACACGTAAACATTTATTAGCGTCAATGTTCGTTTGTGTCTCTATCAGAGACTGATCATTGTTAGATGTTTGAATTGATTGTTGTACGTTATATTATTAATTAAAATAACGACGTGCAAAAAATAAGTCGAAGGCAGTTGAATGGAACGACAGATCGTCGTTTGGTAACTAAACGACGTGTTCGTCTCGTCATTAAGACTATTTAAAACGACGATAGTTTATTCTCGGTCTCTGGGTGGTTTATAATTGTCGTAAGATGGATGAAGTGTTAACGCCTCATCGGACTAAAATAATTGGCTACATCGCGAACTGTTATGCGCATATATATTTCATTGTCAAGCGTGGTCGACGACGACTACGAAAACAAGTCATAAATACATATGAGAGTTAAACACATTCGACTCACTACTACAGATACACTCGTATGTATTCCAATTATGTTAAAAGATGTAAAAATTTAGTAGATATTAAGTGATTATCTAACTTATTTAACTCTATTCGTACACGCATACGTATATATAACACGAGTAATTAATTTGTATGTGTGTGTGTGTGTGTGATGTATTATCGTAATAAGTGTATAACGAATTCCAGGCGCTACGTCCAACAGACGTGAAACAGTACAATCGAGGTGTGACTGTTTTTTCTTTCTGTGTGTATATGTATGTGTGTTTTAAATCTGTATTTAAGAAAGATGTACGAGATCTGTGCATTGAGATATCATTAACCTGGATGTTTATTATTCATTCCTATGGCAAAATATGCGTCTGCTGTGATTAGTCATTAATCTGATCGTAATGCGATGTTGTTTGTCAACATGCGTGTGTGTATAGAGAAAAAAATGTTTGTAGAGCTCGCAGTCTTATTACCACATTCAGAAGAAAAATCGTCATTAAACTTGCACGAATGGGCTTAAAAATGAGGAAATATAACATTACATCCAAAAATATGTTAACAAGAAAAAAATATAGAATAATGGAATAAAGTCAACCATAATTACATTTAAAAGTTGGTATGATCGATTCAAAATAGTTTAAAGAATATTATTTATGAAAAAGGATATCCGACAAAGATTAATTTTTTTATATTATTTGTACAATTTTACAAGATTTTAATAGTAGATTTTTTTGTTGAATTTTTGTACTGTATAATTTATTTTTTCTTCCGAAGTTATTAAAATATAAAATACAATTTTATTTCAGAAATTAAGAAAAGTAAAGCGTTTGTTAATATTAGATAATAGAAATGAATATGAATTTTTAACTTTTACTCAACTTTTTTCTTCACTAAATTCTTTTAGCAAGGATGTTAGCAGAGTTTTTTTATTGACTTTATGTTCTCTACAACGTTGTCGATTAAATGCATCGTATTAATAATATATTCGTTTCTGGAAATCTAGAATTGGTAAACTATTTTAGAAAAAACGACGACGGAAATTGCTAATTTGTAATCGTTAATAGAAGACAATCACACGCAGTTATTAAATAGATGTGCGAGTTATAGGTGCAATGTCAACCTTTTCACATCGTTTTCTTAATTAAGGCGTTCGAAAAATTTTAGATCGCAATGTAAAAATAATAAAAATGTATTAAAGAAAAATATCAATAATAAGAACCCATTTCTAGAATTGAAAACAGTGAGAAACGTGTTTAAGCAATCATAAAATATAACTAAAAACATTAATTTTATAACACAGCGCTCTGATGATGATGGCATTGTCATCGAAGTTGGTATCAGCTTGTGAACAATTGCAATTATTGAATACTTTTTCAATATGTTTTAATGTTTGGGTGATAGTTCATTTGTGTAAGAACATTGATTTTTGCCCTTTTAATTAGGAGTTATATTTACATTTTAATCAGTAATTTTTGTTTACTGGAATCATCGTTACTATTTGTTTCGATTTTTTTTTGTATCGTAATTAAACATTTACTTGAATATGTTTCACTATACGATAATGAATATTTCTATATTTAAAAAAACTTTGTATGTACCGACATTAGATGATAAAATAATGATTCTAAATGAGCTTAATCATATCAAAAGGCTATTAAATATAAATCTTATTACAGAAATTGAGAACTAACTGATTGTTCTACGTATCTGTATATTAATTATTTATCGATAGTATGACTTTATATCATGCATGTAATGTATGGAAGTATATTGTCATTAATTGAATATTGTTATTAATTAGACATCTTTTCGATATTGTAATGAACACATTCATATACCCCTATGTTATCATTGGACGGATTGTTACTGTATTTAGACTGCTTGAACGACTACCAAAATGAAACAATGGGAATTAGAAACAATATCAGCGTACGCTCGACCATCGTCGACAGTTTCAGTTAGATTCGCGACTTTTTTTATTTTATTAACTTCAAGATAAATGCGAACATTCATAACTCAAACATTGCGACTTTTCGTTTATTTTTATTACGAATTAAAATGAATTATCATGCTAACACCACAAGATATTGAAAAAGTGTACAATGATTATTTATAAGTTGATGCATATTTTGATGGCAACAATATCATCATATAGCGTTACTTTATCACTCTGATGACGATGTCATGACCATTGAAATGCACATCAGCTTACAATATATAAGCAAAGAAAGTGAAAAATAAATAATTACTGTATACTTTTTCAATATTTGGAGTTGTTAGGGTAATAATTAATTTATTTAAAAGTAAATTCGCCACAGTTCTAAAAAAAACAGTGAATTAAAATTATTAACTTCGCGATTTTTGAATGATATTTTTTAATTGATTTTAACGATTATAATCAATTATTAGATGCAAATAACAAACGATTTATATTTTAATATCAATTCAGTCCACGTTTTTATATAGTTCATATTTGCTATAGTTATCACAACTATGTTTGTCAAATAGCATTTCTGTGTGTATGTGTAAGTGTGTGCGTGTATGTATATATATATATATATATATATATAAACAGTGGCTTGTAGGTTCGATAAAATGTGTGTCGTTTTTGTACATGATTCAATTTGCTTTCATAACAGGAATATGCATTGAATTTCTAATACAGAAGTATGAATAGTCAGACCATTTTCAGTATTTTACCGAATTTTGAAGAGTAAATGAAAAAAAAGTTTATCTTGTGAAACATAATTTGCGACAAAAGACTACTTGATACTTAAATGAAGTAAATTAATTTCTGTGTTATTGATTATTGACAAATAATTATATTTTGTTTATGTATAATATTTTACAACTTTTTTTCATGTAGAGTAATTTGCAAAATGTTCATGAAAATAAAAAAAAATATAATGAATAGTATTCCTGAAAATAAAAGGTAAAAAATCGGACATTTTTTGTATGGTTTTGATTGTTGTGTTATATATATATATATATATATATATATATATATATATATATATATATATGTATATATATATAAATATATATATGTATATAAATATATATATATATATATGTATATACAGTAGTGGCCATTGAAATCCATACATTCTGGCAACATTGTTTTTTCAAGCATTTTCAGCAAATAAAACGAGGAAGTCCATGTTGTGGGCATTATTTTTATACAAGCATACATAAATGACACTTTTCCTTTCATTCTGTGACAAGGTTGGTAAAATAATATTTTAAGTTAAGTTAGAGAGTGTAAAAATAGCAAATATAACAAAACTGACCCTAGAAGATAAACTTAATATTTCAGCTTTGTTGAAAAATAATTTGAGTGTTCGTAAAATAACTTATAAAGTCGGATTGCAAATCGTACGTAGCTGAAATTTTTTAAAAATTCGTGAAATATGCTCTTTTAACCGTTATGTTACTACCCGGAATTTTCCACACTAATTACTACCCGGGTACACGTGTACCCCATCACAAAATGTCATTATTACGGTCCTGAATTCGTATATCTAGTGGTGTCTATTGTATAAATATGATAGATTTGTGATGCGGAAAACTTCTGTTCTCTCACTGATCAAATTTATACTGGACAATTCAGTATCGGGTAGAGAAAAAAATTTAGGAGAACGAGTTGTAAAAGAATTGGTGACTCCGTTCAGATGATCGTACCGAAATATTACCATGGATATTTTTTTTACAACTCTCCTGTTAGCCAGACATTTACTATCATGGAAGTTGATAGTCATTGGGACATTGAAGCGTAATAAAAATGTATTCCTACAGAAATGACACAGACAAAATCTCGAAGAATAATTTCTTCATTATTTAACTATAACGACAACGTGACAATATGTTCATATGATAAAAAAATAAAATAAAACCGTCATAGTTTTGCCATCGATGCATCACGACGACGCAATGACTGAGCCCAAAAATAAACCCGACATAATCCATTTTTATAACAAAACCAAATCTGGTGTAGACATTATGAACAAATTAGTAGGACACTATACTGTGAGAAGGCGTACGAACAGGTGGCCACTTGGATTGTTCTTCAATATCGTTGATAGTGCAGCTCTTGCAGCATATATTATTGATTTCAAAAATGACTGTATGCTCAAAAAAAAGACAAATCAGTGCCGAATATTTTTGAGACAATTAGAAGAAGAGCTTTGTCTTCCAATTATTTAAAACTGTTTCCTCAATGTACAAATTACAAGAAACTTGTCTATGTACGAAGAAGAAAGGATGAACGTTTCAGCGATCACTGCGTCATAAAAACTGTATGGGATCAGCCGAATGGTTTGGGTATGTTTTTCTATTCACGGGGTTGGTCAACTGGTTCTAATAGATGGTATTATAACTGGGAATCGATATAAAAAATTTTGAAAGAAAGTTTTGTGCCATTGATGGAACAGCACTTTTCGCTGGTAGGAGACGTTATCTTCCAATACGACTCAACTGGTAGGTATTTCCTCACGCCGTGCTCAACTGGTAGGTATTGGCGCTTACGTCTTCCTGCTTATTTGAATAACTGGACAGAACACTCATTTTTAATTCAATGTCTCTTTTCTTTTAAGGTGGAAACATATCTTGACGAACTTCGGGTTTCAAACCTATCATGGCTTGGGAATAATCCCAATTTAAATCTCACAGAAAACCTTTTGAGGCTTATTAAGGTTAAAGTTGCTAAAAAAACAAAAACATTAAGAGTTAGATTTCCTCATACAAAAAGTATGGTACGAAGAAATCACGCAGCAAACTTTAAAAAAATTAGTCGATTCTATGCCGAACCCCATTAAAAGCGTTATTAAAAAAATGGGAGGTCTAACAAAATATTAGTAATAAGCCTTTTTCTATGTAATTGCGTCTGCAGTTGAAAAAAATTAATTTGTAACAGTTTAATGTCCCCATTACATGATTTGTTAGAGCTTTGATTATTGAATAAAGGCCTCAATAAAACAGAATTCCTTCGTTTTGCTCATTTTGAACAAAATTCGTCCAATAAAATGGCTATTTCTATCCATTTTAGAAAAAGCATAGGCATATACAAAACTTCTAGAATGCATATTTCACCTATTTAGTTACATGGAGGAAAAATACCGAAAAAATCGTTTTATTTGCGTATCCGGATTTTAATAACCGCGACTGTATATAATATATATATATATATATATATATATATATATATATATATATATATATATATATATATATATATATATATATATATATATATATACACACGAGAGTCGTTTGATAAGTATGGTAAATTTATTTATTGTTTAATTTAATTAATTAAGTTAATTAAATTTTTAACTTAAATTTGTAAATAATAACAAATATGCAAATTTAAGCCGCATTGCTTGTACATATTTATCTGCTCCTGCCACAAGCGTTCCATGCGAGTAATTTTTCAGTGCAGGAGGAATTATCTATGATCTTCATCGGAATAGACTAGAAGACGACACAGTTGCAAAGTTACTTTTTCTGAAATACAATTTACCACTTTAAAACGACAATAACACGAAAAGATAAGAAAATATATAATAAGAAAATATAAATAGATCAGAAAGAAAACAAAAATTACGAATTTTATGGTAAAAGTGATAAATTTGAAATGAAAATGGGCAGGTAATATGAAGAATTGGGGATCACCGATGAACAAGCGAAATTATTGATTGCGAACATAGATATATAAGAAGGTTAAGGAAGAGACTCGTAGATAGATGGGACAGAGAGATTAGCAAAATAACTGGATTTAATTAGAAGAGGAAGGTATCAGTTGTAGTGAAAAATTTTATGCGAGGTCTTTATTCAGCAGGGGATTGAAAGGAGCTGATAATGATGATGATGATACACATAGTGTGTCAGAAAAGAAACCGAACTTTTATTTTTGCTCCGAAAATAGAATGCTATTTAACATAAAAAGAATATTATTTATATATACTTATCTCTTCTATCAACTGCCGAAATTTTTAGTTTCTGAAATATCTTAGTCGAAGTGGTAATATTATTTGTACATTGTTTCGGAAACATGATAGAAACAACCTGCAAATATCAAGTTTTGTTTCAAATTTACTAAAATTAAAAGAAACTCTTGAATTCATGCCTCAAGTTTATGGTAATGTTTGTCGTGCGCACAAATTTACATATGACATGAACGTTTTATAAGGGGTAGAGAAGACAATATCAGTCTGTCCTAAAACCATATCCACTGACGAACTCGTTGAAAAAGTTCTTGAAATTACTATTATTGATTCGAATATGATTTATTAAATGATTTCCGAAAAGTTTAACGTGTAACTAAGGATATAATTTATGAGATATTTAACAAAAACAAATTGTACAGAAATTGTTCGCGCTCGATTTGTGGCATGCAATTAACGGAAAACGAAGAGAAAGTGCGCATTGACCATTGCAATCTTATCATTAAAATGGTTAAAAAAAATCTCAAATCTCGTTTAATGAGAACTGGTTCATCGTTACTGGGGGCGAAACGTGGTCCTTCAAATATTGTCCGTAAGCCGAGGCCAAAGTGTATCATGAAAGTCATTAGGTCGATCGAAAGTGAGAAAATTGCATTTTCATAAGTTGTGAGTCAAGACAAAGTTCATTAGTTTTTAGGATTCAAAATAAATTATTCATCACGATGTTTTTAAAGGTGAAACTATTACTGGCGATTACTATTTAGATGTTATAAAACGTTTGTGGAGAAGAATAATAAGAATTAGACCAGAATATCGATAGTGCGGAAGCTGGTACATGTTACACTATCTCACAATGCCGTTTCTGTACGCAAATTGTTGGTCAAAAAATAAATATGCGTCATCCAACATTCATCAGATTTGTCATTGTGGAACTATTCTCTTTTCCTAAAAATGAAAATGGCTATGAAATAGACGATTTTGAAACCATACAACTATTCTTAATGAGGCTCATTAAGGACATTCCAAAAACAGACTTACTAAAATTCAATTATGTTGTTTTAGCGTTCCTAGTTCTGTGCTGGTGCAGAAGAAATAAAATTTGAATAAATATTTGGATTTTTAGTAAAAAGTAAAAAAGTTTTTGTTATTCAAAAAGTCCGTTTTTTCCCCGATACAGTATATATATATATATATATATTATATATATATATGTGTGTGTGTGTGTGTGTGTGTGTGTGTGTGTAACATATAAATATGTATAAATATCTTTTATTCATGGATTTAATGAAATAGGTATATGTTTACACAACTATGTATATGTAAGAAAAAAAATTAACGGATATTTTTTAAATAAAACTAAAAAGAGTAAAAAATTCAGCACTACAAAAGACTATATACATATAACATTGGAATTTTAATTAATTATCTCTCTGACTTAATTATTTCGTTATATTTTGAAATACATAATTTTTCTCATGCAGTCATATATTCAAAATATTTTCGTTTAGTGTTGAATTTTAGTCTGGAGAAGAAATTGACATAAAAATGTCATCAAGAACTGAAATGAACATTTATGTAAGAAAATTAATCGATAAGCTCTGTAAACAAGAGAAAAGTTACGGAAAAATATCTAAACTTGTAAAATATAATATAACGTGCTACGGTTTAGACAATAATTAGTCATTTCAATGAATGTGGTGTAATATACTGAATAAGAGACTATTCAGTCGTCCGTGAACTTTAAATGAACAAAATGGTGGAGCTATTTTTAAAACTGTTCAAAAAAAGCCAGGACTATACTATGAGATGTAAAAACAAAGAAAAACATACTTTTTTATTTATGAAAGTTTAATATTTTCAGTTTTGACAGACAGAATAAAATCTGCCGAAAAGTAAATACAGAGATGAACACAGAAAATACAATGCAGACATCTGAAGGTAGTGGTGGAAATTTCGTGATTTGAGGGTTCAATGGCGATAGCTGAAGTGAGAAAACTTGTGTTTATTGAGAAGATAATGGGCAGGATGTAGTATTTGAACATACTGCGCGGTAGCCTATATTTATTAACTATAAGTTTAAAGCTAAATAGTAATTGTATTCAATATAAGATTGATCCAAATTCACTGCAAAAATGTGTTAAGAAATTGATTCTATATAATGTCCCAAAACAACTTTATTCATCTCCCCTGTCACCTAATGTAAACTCTACCAAGCATATTTGGTATCGAGCCAGAAGAAAAATTCGTAAATATACTATTATTAACAAAGATTCCTAACACAAGTTTTTGTGATCAAATTATTTGAAGTGTGATTAAATATCTAGTTTCACTTATGTCAAGAAGAATACAAGTACCAATTGTGAATGAAGGCCCTACGAAATATTAACAGTACTTAGTTTTTTCTAATACTCATGATTAACTAAACATCAAAATGTTTTGGCGCGGGTTGACACATGACACATAGTGACTCGAAAACGATTCACTACATGACCTAAGAGCATGCGCAGTAAGTAAAATACACACGAATTCTATAACTGCGCATGAGCAGTAAAAAACGGGACGCCACTATATGTCATGTGTCTACTAAGGCTTGTTCACCGTATGTAAAATTATGACGCTGGTCTTTTCTGTGTGTGTGTTTTTTTTAATTTCGTTTGGAAAATAACCTCGATTATGTTTCTTTTTTCTCTTATATATATATCTATATCTATCTATCTATCTATCTATCTATATATATATATATATATATATATATATATATATATATATCTATATATATATATATATATATATATATATGTATGTATGTATGTATGTGTGTATATAAAGCATATGAAAACGGGGCGTGGAGAAAAAATGCAATATTGAACATCATAATTATTTAATGAATCAGATATAGTCAAATTCATAAAAATAAAAATGATAGCATAGATTGGACACATAGTACGCATTAGTGACAGTGGAATGGTTGAGAAAGTTTTTAATGTCAAACAGAAAGCAACCAAAAAACTGGAAGACAAAAACTGAGATGGGAAAATAAGACATCAGGATTTTTGGAATGAAGAATATGACTATGAATAGAGAGGAATAGTGAGCCATAAAGAACCATGACTATAAATAGGGAGGAATGGCGAAAACTTTTGAGGAAGACTAGAGTCCACGTTGAGCCAATGATGATGAGATAACATTATCATCATTAGCTATATGTATGTATGTCTCTCTCTCTCTCTTTATATATATATATATATATATATATATATATATATATATATTGGGTTGTTCGGAAAGTTCCCGACGATTTTTGTGGTAAATTGAAAAACAAAATTTTTGTACTGATAATCAAGTTTATTCAATAATATATGCACCATTTTGTTTGATAATGGTTTGCCACCTTTTGAGAAGTTTCATTATCCCACTCTCATAGAACGTTCCTGGTTTATCGATAAAAAGTGATCAAGGTGCTGTTTGCAGTCCTCCAGAGAATTGAATTTTTCCCCATCAGAGAATTTTGCAAAAAGTGAAACAGATGGTAGTCCGAAGGTGCCAAGTTAGGATTATATGGAGGATGCGGTAAGATATCCCAGCCAAGCTCTAACAACTTTCACCGGGTGGCCAAAGACACATGTGGTCTAGCGTTATCCTGTTGAAAGATCATTCCTTTACGATTGGTCAATTCTGGGCGCTTCTGGTCCAATGGCTTGCTTCAAATTGTCCAGCTGGCTACAATATTTAACCGAATTAATTGTTTGGTTATGCGGCTTAATAGACAATTCCCTTCCAATCACACCAGCAACAGAGCATAACTTTCTGAGCAAGGATATTGGCCTTTGGAATGGTTGATGGCGGCTCACTCGAATGACTCCATGACCATTTTCGCTCAACATTATTGCAGACGATCCATTTCCTATCGCTCGTTATCATCCGTTTCAAAAATGAATCGTTTTCGTTGCGTTTGAGCAATAAATCGCACGTGGAAATATAGCCCATTACATTTTTTTCAGTTAATTCGTGGGGTCAAACATCAAGGCGATTAACGAAGCCAAGCGGCATCAAATGCTCATAAATGGTCGAATTCGACACTTCAAATCTCTCTGCTATTCCACGAGTGGTAATATTTGTGATCAGCCCCTTGATTTGGTCGTCATCAACCCCGGATGGCTTACTGGAGCGTTTCCGGTCTTCAACATTAAATTTACCCCGTCTGTATTTCACAAACCATTTGCGTACTGTTCGTTTACTTACAGCATTGTTTCCGTAAACAATACATATCTTTTTCGCGGCTTAAACAGCATTCTTGCCTTTGCGGTAGTAAAAAAACATTAAATGCCGAAAATTCACTTTTTCGTTCTCTATATTTACACTGACACTAAACAAACACGATTAAACCAATGTTGATAGTGAATAGACACAAATATTGGCAAAAGCGCCACCTTTCAGAAAATATATAATGTCAAAGGTTAATTACAGCAATTCAGCGTTCCTACAGTGATCAGCTCAATGCATCGGAAATCGGCGGAAACTTTCTGAACAACCCAATATATATATATATATATATATATATATATATATATATATATATATATACATTTTTAATGAAATTTTATAATACTTTAATGCCTAGTTTATACTAAATTAATATTTATTAACTCCTTAATAACTTGTGCGCCTGCTATAATTTTTTTTAAAATGTATAGTTTTGCATTATGTAATTTAACAAGTTTAATTTTTTATTAATATAATTGAAATGTAAAAAATATCTTACGATATTCAGTTTAAAAACTTAATCTAAATTCCGATTACTAATGTTTAACGACACTGTAGAAATAATTTTTCTTTTTAATTACAATCGAATTCTTTTCAATGTCACTTTTCTATTTTAACGAGTCATAAAACTTATCTAAATAGAAATTGAAATCCACCGCAGAAGCGTATACGAGTATCTCATTTTCATTGTCATCTCATTTTCATTATATAAAACTAAGAATGTAAAAGCTATCGTGAAATACGGATTTTTATGGGTAAATAATAATCAAACTAATTTGACATCACTATATAGTATGTTACGAGTATTTCATACACAATAAAATTCGCATTCGAAATTAATAAACGAGAAGAATTAAGAGACGCAGAGGCGTACAAATTATGCCCACATTTTTCTGTCATTTCATCTGCAAATATCCATCTATATCTGTGTACACAATTATGCATACGTGTGATGTGTGTGTATATATATATATATATATATATATATATATATATATATATATATATATATATATATATATATATATATATATATATATATATATATATATATATATATATATATATATATATATATATATATATATATATATATATATATATATATGTATATAAATTTATAAATTTCTATGCATGCAAGCATGTATTTTATATTTTACTATATGTGTGCACACGTGAAGAGAGTTGATAGTCCTAGCACAGCTACTTTAGCTGTTTATGGAGGCAACGGCAGTGACAACCTGTAGTCTTGTTCACCAGATGGAGACCACACTGATGCTGTTGTGTTGTACGTACGTACAAAAGATTTCTCTGACAAACGGTAATTTATATACATGTTCGTGTAAAATAAAAATATAATATGGAGGAGACGAACAAGGGACTGAATGATTGACCGACCGGTCGATAAATAAACCCGCGTACCTTAGACAAATTTGTAAGAAAATACATTTTGATACGTACATACACATATACATGTGCATACATGTTTATATATCGTATATATGATACATTAAATATGCGTATGGATAAATTAAAATTCTAAATAAACGAATATTGTAGCAAAGTTGTAATAATATCAGTTCCATATTATCATTTTTCTTTTTATTACAAATCCAATAAATATGAAATTGCAGTGTTTAAATATAAATGAACTTTAATAGAAAATATGAACCCTAATATACTTTCTACCAAATAATGAAATGATACGAATATGTACGTTTTTTTTTAATAAATTGAGATTGTATTCACATAAATGAATCTAATGAAATAATTGTTTATTACATGTTTCCTACATATATTATTAAACATATGTTTGTAATTGTGTACAATTTTAGGTGTTGCTATAGTAAATTAAAAAAGACAATGGTTTCAAAATAACCTCAAACTTCATGGTCATTTGTTTATTTAATAACTTTCACATCATTTCATAAATTATTTTAGTATTTATTTTGTGAACTATGTAGCATTAATATAAAAACAATACAAATTGGAAGTTTTCTCGCCTCACAGAAAATGAAACCCGGATTGTGTATAGAATAACATAAATGTCAATGAAAATTAATTCTATTTTTTAAATTTCTTTTTGATAGTTTTGAGCAACATATATTATAAAGTTGATTCGTGAAGAAAAAGAATAAATTTAGTTGCTTTTAAATAAAAGTCAGAGTTTCATTTCTTTTACAATATTGTATTATATTTATATGTTATTTTTTTGTTTAAAGGATTCAAAAAGTATTTTTTGTTCTATGTGGAATGAACATTCTTCAAATGTTTTAAATTTTATATAAAAATGTAATAAAAAATACTTAAAAACTGACTGAGTTACACATGTTTTTTTTTATAATCATGCACTTGTGTCTAATAAGGTTTAGCAATTTTCGTATACTTTCGTATATAGGCAAGTCGGATAGAAATTAAAGGTTTAAAATGAATTCATAAATTTGGAATCGTATTGACTATAACTGTATAGATTTCGTAAGATCTATTAAAATAGTAATAATCGATTGACTGATAGACATTAATTTGCTTTGCACAACATTAAAACTTTTTACCTCTATATTGTCCACAAAATTAAATATTTTAGTATCGTACAATTGAGAGTTATTCGTGTACTAATGCAATGTTTGTAATAAGACAAATTATATAAAAATAATAAGAATTCAATAAAATCACGTACGTATGCTTTATTGATATTTGATAGAATTTACGTATAGATGTAATTAGAATATGTTACTAAAGAGAAATGCTAAATAAAATATAATTATATTTATTAGAAACACATACACAAATAATAAAGTTAAAATCAGAAGTCGTGATATACTCTCTGATCCTGTCACGGTAGAGAATGAAATCAGACATGAGGAATCCTTAATTTCTCTTCTTTTTAATTTAATGATGGACAAAGTCACAAGGAATATAAAATCGTTAGATAGATGCAAACTAGATAGATATAAAATCAACATTATACAATATGTTACGCGGATGATACTCCATTGATAACGGAGAGCGAAAACAATTTACAGAGATTAGTATTTAAATTTAATAATAACTGCAATAACATTACCATGGTTATTTCAACGGGGGAAAAAAACTATTACGATAAGTAAAGAGCCGATTAGATGTAAAATAGTAGTAGAAGACAAGATAATCGAACAAGTGATGGAAATAAAATATTTAGAAGTTTAATTATATAGTAATGGTAGTTTTATAAAAGCAGAAGGAGTAGATGGATACTTAAATGAAACAATCCGGACAAGGAAATATTTAAAAACATAAGCTAAGGTTAAAATACACAAAGCCATTAAACGGCAAATAATATTACTACAAGTATAATTCAAGAAATATCCAAAATCAAGCAAAACGTTCTATGCAGAAGATATAAATAATTAATTATATTCAGAAAAATTACAGAAACAACAAAAACAGACAGAATAAGAAACATAAATACAGATGAAAAATATAATATTACATATATAGGGTCATCCAAATGTGACGCTTAGATTTGTGTTTTATTAAAAAGAAACTAGACACATGTTTCTTTTTAATGAAGCACAGATATAGACGTTACATTTGGATGACCCTATAAAATTGAATGGATGATAGATGAAGAAAACAATACAATTAACATATTATGAGAATAAGTGAAAATATAATCATCAAAATAGCAAGGGAAAAGAAACCGCGAGGTCGAAGAAGCATCGGACGTTCTAATAAAATATGGTAAAATAGGATTTGAAAAATAAATAGATATCGAAAGGAACAAACGAACGCTTACAAGGAAGGAGAAAAGTCTTGAATACTGAATACTCATTAAATTATTCAAATGAAAAATAAACTAAAACTGTAAATTGTCTTTTTTTGTTAATTAATATGTCTATATTATTTTGCAATTTTATTAAAGTTATGTAATATAAAATTTGTATGCAAGAAGACCAAATAATTATTTTTTTTTCACTTAATCAATATACTGTAAGGTTTATAGACACGAGGTTCATTTGTATCTCACACAATTACTGTAATATTTGAGAAACAGATTCTGTTTCATTAACTTTTTGTTATTGTATCGCAATATTCAGCTACGAGTATTATTATGGTAAAATTTAAATTATTGTGAGCGTTAGACACTATAGAGATGTAAGAAACACTTTTATACGATAAAGATAGTTTTATGTTATACTATATATAGGGATTAATATGAATCTGATGATCATAGTTTCATTCCTTTCATAGGGTAAAATGAATTATGATTATTATTTTTTATCTGTACATTGGATAACTCTACTATTCGATGTTGATTAATTTTTTTACATTAAATTTTGTCCATTTGAGAATTCTTTTAAATCTTCTTGAATATGTTGATATAAACGTCAAACTCGAATTCAATATTTTTAGTTTTACTGTTAATTTAATATTATAGAGAATATTATTATTAAATTAAATAAACGAAAGTAGTTCGAATGATTACCCTGTTTAACGGTACTCGATACTGATCTAACAATTAATATGAAAAGTATTTAATGTTGTTAATTTGAGATATATTTACAATATATGGTTAAATAGACTGAAATGTGTATTATTTATTAATTTAGATCGACTGTAATTTAGGATAAGATTCACAGATGATTTAGAAAAATTAAAAGAATGCACTACTATTGAATTTATGAAATGATTATAATGTAATTATTATTATTAATTATTACACAAATTTTGGATTATAGGTGAATCGAAAAATAAGTACGGTCGCTGTACTACAATATTGATAAGTAATAGCAAATGTACTCGATTTTCAAATATAATGCACATTCAGATTGTTCGGTTAAAATTATATGACCTAAATTATTCAATACATTTCTTATATAACATAAGTCCATACACACATATACTAACACACATACATGCATGCACGCACATATCCATTGAACTTCGAAAATTTATTATTATTATTAAGATAGAAAGACATTAAGCAAAATTAGCAATATTATAAATAAATGCCAATTTACAGTACAATATGTAATAGAACGTTTGAAAACCAATTGTACAAATTATACGATAATAGGAAATAAACTTATAAATTTAAATAGATAATTTTTAATACGTCGAATGAACATAAGATTAAGGAAAGTTCGAAGAAATACTAAAATTAGTGCTCCAAGTCTCATTACGAAGTATAAAATATAATAGAAAATCTAATAATATAATAAAAGTAAAAATATAATAAAAATATAATAGAAAATCTGTTGGCGCTGAAACAATTTTTCGAGTTGTAAGAAAAACAACTACAGCTGAAGAATAACTAGAAAGGATTTGTTCATAAATAAATGCAACAGATTAAAATGGTCAGATTTTGTATAGTGGTATGAAAACTGCAAATTTAATTTATGGAAAGATGTCATTTCTTCGTTAGAAAATATATTTAGCTTCAAGGTTTTTCAATATAAAAACAAAGCTAATGGTTTTGAGAAATTTTGGTGAAAATTTGAATTTACGAAATTTTCATAAATCTAAATCTCATCTAATAATATAATGCCTCAAATACTTTTTTAATGCATATGTAGTTTTGGTGATATAGCATCGTCCTGTTTCACTCCATTTATAGTTTTAATTTTTTCTGTTTCTTCGTGTATTTATTTGGAGAATGTAGTATTTCTACAAATATTTCCTAAGAGTTCAATATGTGTTTTTTTCAATTCTTTAAGTCTTTAATACATTTAAAATTTAATATATTGACTAAGTCGAAGGATTTTTCAATATTTATAAATTCAAGACAGAGTGATATTTGATGTTTGTTGCATCAATTAATATCTTCCCTTACTACTTGAATGTGATTCATTGTGATAAATATGCTTCGATATAATGCTTGTTCTCGTACCTGTGAGAAATTCAACCGACTTTGTAGCCATCTTGAAATAAGTTTGTCGAAAATATTATATATCGTCGAAAATAAACTAATCAGTCGGTAGTTTTTCAAGTCTTCCTTACCACATTTTTTTGTGAATAAGAATTATTATTGCTTCATTCTATTAATTTAATATTGTTTTTTTAGACATCAAGTGAAAATATCAATCTGAACTTTCCATTATCTTATTTTATACATTTTCCTACTGTTTTATCTAGTTCTGTATATTTTTTTTGTATTATCTATTGTTTTCATATCTCGTATATTTTTCGTTAATATTTTTGTAGCGTTTAACACTTCTCTACAATAATTGTATTTTTACTCTATGTGTATACATATATATATATATATATATATATATATATATATATCACATCACATTGCCCATATCAATCCACTACTGGACGAGAGCCTCAATGAATGCTACCATTCACTGGTATTTGGTCATATTCACCACGCTGACCAGGCGGATTGGTGAAGATTTTTTTCGGGGTTTACTCCTTCTCGACAGTTATTTTTTATAAGATGAGGTTGTTGGCCTTCATACTTAACCCTCGAAAATGAGGGACTCTCCGACTGGGATTCGAACGCAATCTCCCGCATGACACGCGGTGATGCAAACCACTGTGCTACCCAGTCGGTATATATATATATATATATATATATATATATATATATATATATATATATATATGTCTTTATTTTACAAGTTGATCATTGATATTTCTCAGAAAATATAAACAATACATTATGTTATTAGATAATAGTAAGTTAAGGTAGAGAATATAGTTTGAATTATTTTTTTAAAAAAAACTGAAATAGAAATTATTGTAACATTTGAAAACATAGATATTAAAAGTATTCATCAGAATACAAACTTGTTTCTCTTATTATATTTTATATAATATATATATATATATATATATATATATATATATATATATATATATATATATATATATATATATATATATATATACGAAGGGAATTCAGAAGGTTCCCAGAAAATGTCAACAAAAAGATAGCAAATTGAATTAGGTGTTTTATTTTTCAACATATATTCCATTTAAGTTAAAATATTTTTCCATACGATGTCACAATTCTTTTAAACCCTTTCAGTAGAAATCAATGCTTTTTGATTCTAGCTACTAACCTACAAAACGTTTCAATTTATCTATCGAATCCCAGCGAACACTTTTAATTTCTTTTTTAAATTTAGGAAAAAAAGTTTGACCAGGCTAAATCTGGACAATATGGAAAGTTCGGTAAATTCTCCCATCGAAATTCACATAATACTGCTCTGGTGAAACCTGAAGAGTGAGCCGGCGCATTATTATGGTGAAATAAGACGCACTGATATATTTTTCTTGGCCGTTTTTCTTTTAGTGTTGCATGCAGTTTTCTTAAAACTGTTTCATAATTACTTGTAGTTATTGTTCTTTGGCTTTTAAGAAAATCTATGAGCAACACTCAATCAGTATCCCAGAAAATGGTTGCCATTACCTTTATAGTCGATCTTTCTGCTTAGCCTTTAAGGGAGCACTTGAACCTGTAGATAACCATTGCTTTGATTGTTACTTGCTTTCAGGATCAGACTGATAGATCCAAGTTTCGTCACCCGTAATAATGCTGTTTAGAAAACCATCAGAATCGACGTCAAATTTATTTAAAAATTGAAGCGCATAGCCAGCGCGCAATGCCAGCTGATCTTAGCGTAACAACTCCGGCACTCATCATAATGAGAACTTACTTAGACTCGGGCTATCTTTCAAAATGCTTTGTACTGATCCTACGGATATACCTACAATCTGAGCTATCATTTTCACTGTTATTCGGTTATTCCTTTTCACTAAAGTTTCCACAGCACCAATATTTTTTTTTTGGAAGTTGACGGTCTCCCACTGCGACTGTCGTCTTTCATGTTCTCTCGACTGTTTTTAAAACGATTATTCCACTTATAAAGAGTGGTTTTGTTTGGTGCATTGACTCCGTAACATCTGCGATAGCTTTAATAATATCAGATTTGTCCAACCTAATTTAAGTAGGAATTTAATATTAACGTGCACTTCAATTTTAAACGAATCCACGTCTACAGATGCAAGGGTAATTTTAAACTGATATAACACCACGCATAAGTATTGTGCAGCATTGTTGCGAATACGCGAATATCTGATAACACAAGTCTAAACAGGTTTATGCTTGCATCAACTAATTATAAATATAATATTCCGTTTACGAATAATAACCATTTTTCGGGAACGTTTTGAACGCTCCATGTATATATATATATATATATATATATATATATATATACTCGTATATATACTGTGTATAAGTAACAATTATTTTTTGAATTTCATAGTACCCGATATTTTTGGTACTCTGGAATAAATGGAAAAAAATATTTTTTTTAAAATTCACCTTTCTTAAAAAAAATAAATGCAATATTTATATTTTATAAAGCAATACCGATGAAGACTGTACTTTATAAATTTTTGTGAAAAAAAAAAATATGACGTAAATTTGTGCGTTGAATTTTTACATTCAACATAACAAAAATAATCATTAATGTGGACGTTAGTTATTTATGTTAATTGTGTTTTCTTTACTTGATAAATCAGTTATTATTGAACAGAAACAAATCGGCGTATGAAATACAATTCATTTCATAGAATGTAAATATAGGAAAGAAATAAAATTCAATTTGATTTTGGTTCGATTTCGAATAACGTGAGCTGTGCAATTTTGATAAAATATATAGGATACTCGATAGTAATTTACAGAGAAAGTCGATTTGTAAACTGAAGTTAGCGGGAATTGTTTGTTTTATAATTACATTCAAGTCGTAATTACAGAAATACAAATTGCTTTTTTAAATTTAATAAATAGTTCATTTGGAAATGTCATGTAAACACGATAATTAATGAACGCTGAAGTATAAAGAAATATATATATATATATATATATATATATATATATAAATTATTAAAAAAAATATCTTTAAAATGATTGCCGTAACGTTAGATATTTTATTGTAATATTTTTTACAGCATTTTATACGGAAGTTAAAATAGTTCTAAAAGTTAATAATTCTAAAAATTTCACATACACACACTGGTCTTCATAAGGGAATTTTGAATTATTTTGAGTATAGACATTTTTATTCTCTTATATTTTTTTAAAAAAAAATTAAGACGATTGATAAGTACATTTACAAAATATAAATAAGAAGTATTTTTGTATTAGACTACTCCAGAATATATTTAATTAAAATTAATACTTTTTTTTTAGATACCTGTATGTACTTTAAAAATTGTACTCTATCCGTTTTCCAAAATTTATCTCACAGTATATCGTAAAACCCACCACCTATTGCCAATGTCAGATGGCAGTAACATAAAAAAATGTAAAAAAATATTATTTTTATTGAAATGGTGTCTGTATGTGTTTGTGCATATTCGTATGCCTTAATCATAAATAATGGAATTATTTACGGCTCAACAACTGTTTTTTAGTGACGATAAATACTTGTCTGTAATAAAGATGTTGTGTGATGATCATAACATTTACAAGGAAGTGACACATATTACCTGCGACGTGCACATCTGGTGCAAAGACGAGACTTCGTCTTTCGTGTCTTTACGACGACGAAAAGTTTTTTTTTTTAAAAAAAAAAAATGAAAACTATTCGTCGATCCTGATAGCACTCTCGTATATTGAAGGAAAATAACTGACAATTGTCTGTTTATCATGTGATTTCAGAACTATTATTTAGATTTGCTCAGAGCTAAACTTTTCATATTTCGTAGTCTCATTTCATTAAAGGGTTTTAAACGAGAACACCACACAATAAGAATAAAATTAGTTTTATGTCTAAATTATCTGTTTTAATATTATGTATGAATTAATATATATATATATATATATATATATATATATATATATATATATATATATACATAATTGATCAGTGGCGTAGTGTATTCATCATTGCCTATGATACGAGATATTACGTCCAATCCCCGATCGAAGAAATAGGAGCGTTGATGCTCTTAGCCAAGGTGAAGGCAACTTGCCTAAGAGAGTAAGAATGAACAAATACATCATCCAGAAGTGCCCAGAACTCGTTAATCGTAACGGAGTTGTGTTTCAACATAACAACGCGAGACCACACATAAGTTTGGTCACCCGTCAAAAACTATTTGAACTTGGGATATGTTGCTGCACCCAACGTACTCGCCCGACCTTGCCCTGTTAGACTTCCACATGTTTCGGCCTTCGTAAAACTTATTGCGTGGTAAATCGTTCAATTCCGATGAGGCTATAAAACAACACCTTGTCCAGTTTTTCGCTGATAAAAACAGGTATTTCTACGAATGTGGAATTATGAAGCTCATCGAATGATGGCAAAAGGTCATCGAATAAAATGGTAAATACATTATCAATTAGACTTTGTATTTTATATAAATAAATGACATTTGAAAAACATAGTCAAAATGCGCCATGACTTTTTGACCGCCAATTTACTGAACTGGTGCAATGTCCTTTCGGTTTTGATGTATGCAATATAAGAAAAAACATTTTTGTGTTCTATCTTTTTTATCTAATCGATTATAAAATTTCTATTATTTATTATTTCGGTGTTATGTCTTTTCAGTTTATTTATTCCATTTTTATAAATAAACATTGGAGTAGAGTGGAAAGTAACGAAGTTCAAATCCATATCCAATTTTTTTAAGTAATTTAAAACTATTCCACGATGAACTTTAGCCCTATCTGCAAATTGTCGTGAAGTTTGAAGTGAATTTTTGGTGATTATTTACTTTAGAATATCAGAGTACTTCGGAAGATATATTTCTTAAAAAAGTTGTAAATATTATTTAAAAATCATTCATTGTAATACAATATTAATTTTATGATATAGATTTAAGAACAGTGTTAAATGTCATTTTATTTATCGTTGGTAAAATCGAGAAAACTTTCCATCAATCCCATATATATATATATATATAAAGTAAAAAAACCGGCGTATATATAACTTAATTATATTCAATGCCTAATTTAGTTATTATATAATTACTTATTTAAGATTTTTGGATATATAAACAGAAAATTGTGTGATAGACAAAATAAAGTAAATCCAAGGGCGCATGTTTTGACATGAGTGTTCACACAGCAGTGCAACAAAATCTAGCCAAAAAGTCTGTATACATGTACAAGTGAACTAATTTTTGCTTGTAATTTCAACGTTTGTGAACAAAGACAATTGTTAGATTTAGAATTTTTAAGTAATTCTACTATTATATTTTAATATAAGATACATTAAAAAATAGTTGTTGCATTAAAATCGTTGTATCAACAAGAGTCGTAATCGAATTGCAGAAAATTGTAGAAATACGAGGGTTGTTTGATAAGTGTGGTAAAAAAGAAAGGAATACTAAATTTAAAAAAATAATTCAATTAATTAATTAATTAAATTAAAAAATAAATAAATTTACCATACTTATCAAACGACCCTCGTATCTGTAAAAACGAACAAATTATTTGTTAAATTATGAAACGAAAGTAGAATATTAAAATAAATTGAAAAAATAATGGTAAAATTGCATTTACCAATTCAGCATAGAGTAGAAAATTTGAAGTTTACAGAAACAGTTATTTTTAAATATCGTTCGAATTCCAGAAACTACTCATAATTTGCGAAAAATGTTTAATTTTACAGTAAAATAAAAATAATATTAAAATAAATGTGCATGTAGTAGGAATAAAATTAAAAACTTGTTTACTACAACTGTTTGCTGTGCAACAGTTTAGACTATCTTTAAAAATATAGGATATCATGATTATTTATCCCGAAGAAAATTGTTCATTTCATACATCAATCAAAAAAAAAAAAAAAAACATTGGGAGTTGGCTAAGTACATGTTGACAAATTTAAAAATATCAAAAATAATATAAGCAGCTTTAACCAAATGAGTCTATATTTTATAACACAATGCTTTAATTACGATTATATCTTCATCGAAATGCGCATTAGCCTATTGTTATTATAAACAACAAAGTGAATAATAAGTAATTATTGAAAATTTTATAACATTTTATGGTTTTGGAGGTAATAATTCATTTATGTGAGATAATGTTGTCTTTACTGACGAAAGCTAGTTTTGCATTTTCGGTATAAATCGGAAGAGGATGGTATGGGAAAACAGATGAATAATGGTATAAAAAGAATTTATTTCTAATTATTAACCAGTTGCGCTGGAATGACGTGCTATGCACGTCAACTGCTATCTGTACCAAATATGACATGCATAGCACGTCGTATGATTTTTACTAAGTTAAAATAACATCCGAGTTCAGTTAGCAAGTGTCACACTTCTGTTTTGAAGGTATACAAGTGCGTTTTTGTAGAATTTCATTAATTTGACATATTTTCATTAAATAATAATCAAGTAACTACAAAACACAATAAATATAAACAATTTAATCCGTCAAAAAAGGCACGTTTCTGTGTAAAATATTATAAGTTGTGTGAGTCGAAATCTGGATATTGTTAAGATCTTGCAATGGTATCTTAGCTATAAAATGTAAGGACAAAAAGGATATATAATTGCTTTCTTCAAAACATTCCAAAGCAGAAATGATTGCAATAAAAAAGAAAAAATGTAGAAATTATACCGACCAAAATGGAAACATTACAAAACCTAATATAGTTTACAATGACGGTATGGGTGGAGTAGACCTGCAAGATAGTTACTTATAATTTTTTCCTTTAGTGAGAAAATTTCCAAAAAGTTATAGAAAAATATTATTTTATCTAATGGATATGGGATTTTTTTAATACCTATATTCCATTTGGTAAATTAGAAAACGTACCAAAACCCAAGAAATACTCCTTTTCAAAAATTATCAATATTACTAATAAATTTGTTAATTAATTTAGGAATTTTACTCTAGTATTAATGTGTGCGTATGTCTAAAACTTTATAAAAAAATGATTTCAAATACCAACTCGCTGCGAATTGCTTTGAACGGATTTGCCACGCGCGCTTGTTAATTAATTTCCAGCGCAAGTGGTTAAGCAAGATAATGGAGGTGTTATGTAGGTGATGCAGAAATTGGAACATTGTAGTTCATTGATGCTACAATAAAAATATAAATAAAGTTTATTAACATAAGTATAGTTGTATATAAAATACAAATATTATGTCTTAAAGATAATTTTCCTACTTGTATAAGTTTCGTCCTTTTGTAATTGGAAAAATGTTATAAATGTTAATAGCTAATTTTTTCATTTGTTATCTTTTTGCCAAAAAAATCGTAAAGACCTGTATTTAAAATTCATAATGAATAAATTTAAATATTTGAAAATTAATGCACCTGAGAATGCCAACAAACTGAGTCTTGGAAATGGTTATATTTTTCAGTAAGATAACGACCCTAAACATTGCGCATATATTATAAAGTTGTGGTTATTACACAATGTTTCTAAACTAATTTCTTGTTTTAGAATACCTCACCAGTCACCCGACAATAATTCTATACAGAATCTATGGGAATTGCTTGAAGGAAAAATTAGGGAATATGGAATTACATTTAAAAATATGTTAAAAGAAAAGATTATATAATAAATAAAATTAATCTCAATTTTGGAAATTGATAATAAAACCGTTTAAAATATATTATTTATTGAAAATGATATGTGATAAACTATTGATTTTTTTTTAAATACAATCTTTTAGTTACTGTATGCAGACTTTTTGTTTAAGTTTTTTTACTGCAATCAATTATCGTTTTTTACAAAATTATTAGAATATAAAAAACAACTTTATTTTAGTAATTAAGTAAAACATCGGTGAATATTATTGAATAAACAAAAATAATAAATTTAAATTTTTAACTTTTATTTCATTTTTCATTGCTAGATTTTTTTAACACAAATGTACACAGATTTAACTGATTATATGTGTATGTGTATATATATATATATATATACATATATATATATATATATATATATATATATATATATAAACATTACTAGAAGAAAATAAAGATAGCGTATATAAAATGTTCTTTTTATTTTATTTTTCATTTGTATGAATATTGTATACACTGCAATATTAAAACATTTTGCTAAGTTCTAACAATTCTAAATTCTAACAAAACGTTGAAACTTTAGAATATTTACGTGCACGGCATAAATTTATTTATAAAGATGAGTATATTTGCAATGTCCAATTGCCAGGATAAAAGTACATCTACACTACTACGAATATTGTCATTTTATTTTACATTGCCGTGAACGATTGTTTAATGTCTGAAAGACAACCGTGTCGGTTTATGAATAATGACAGATTTAAATTCATGGCACATGAAGCGAACTTTTGATGTAACTGGACCGCGTACGCACTGGCGTTTTTTCTTCGTTAGATTTCAAAGTCGATCGTTCGGCGACGATCGATTCCGTTCTCTCGACAGACTGAAGTGGAAATTAATTACTAGTGTCACGCACGTTAAAAAATAAACATATATTCACATTATATAAAACGAAACAAACAAATAAAAAAAACGACATAGAATTTAATCTATTTTTGTTGATATGCGTACACGATATTACAGACTAATCAGTAAACACCAAGTCCTCCTCTGACACGAATTCCAAAACAACGCTGCTCTATCTGAACAAGTTTGACGGCATGTCAACGCGCGAACGTTACATTTTAATTATTTTTCACGCTCTTCTGTGCTCACAAATGTATAGAAACGAAGCTGAAACGCGAATATAAAATAAAAATAAAAAAACGAAACAATACAGAGGAAGTAAAAAGAAAAAGAACCAATGAAAGAGCGACAAGACGAATTAACAGACAAACGTCACGACGTTGATTGTTTTTTTTTAGTTTGTAGTCCGAGTTCGATTTTTAAGTATTTTTTTTCTTTAGTCTCGTTCGTTTTGTTAGCAACAAATCCTCTTTGTAATCAGCTTATGATATTTAAAGGCGTCGAGATAATTCGTATCCGGAGATATTTATAAAAAAATAAAAATAAAATAAAGGACAGAACGTGGACAGACTATATATATATATAAATATATATATATATATTATATATATATATATATATATATATATATATAGACTTGAATGAAGTAGTAACCTGTGTTCTTAGCACAATCTTTTAATCCTATTATACTTTTTTAAAAAAATATGAACACATGTGTTTATACACACACACACACACACAAACATATATATATATATATATATATATATATAGGGTAATCCACATGTGACGCCTAGATTTGTATTCTATTAAAAAGAAACATGTATATAGGATGCTGTATAGGGAAACGTGTGTATAGTTTCTTTTTAATAAATACAATAATAAATGTACACAAATCTAGGCATCACATTTGGATGATCCTGTATATTATATATATATATATATATATATATATATATATATATATATATATATATATATATATATATATATATATATATATATAAGGTAGCATTCATTGAGGCTTTCGTCCATTATTGGATTGATATGGGCTTTATGATGTGATAATATACACAAATATAGGGTTTTACAATATACGTTTTAAAAGTTGAAATGGAAATAAAACAAAAATATTTAATTAATTAGCTATTTTTTTTTATTTTTAAGCATACTCTATGGCATAATGATAGAACACAATTTCACTCATATGACCATCACGACTTCGCTTAACATAGTGCATTCGTTTATTCACTCTTTCACATAATTGTGTTCCAATTTCATGAATTACACGTTCAATGTTTATTTTTAATGATTCTGTTGTTTGTGGTTTATCAGTATAAATTAATGATTTTACATAACTCCACAGAAAATAATCCAATGAAGTTAGATCACATGATACTCATACTATGTGTGTAGGCTAACATCTTGTAGATGGAGGAGGGAACTAGCGGCATGATTTATTCGCAGTCATTATTTATAATTCAACTGCTGCTGAGTCAATAAGTCATTTTTTTCGAATTTTATAGTAATTTTTGAAATTAGATTTTCTTTATCCTTGAAATTTTTAATATTAATTTTCATAGTGCACTAAAGAGAAATGTTGTTTCAAACTTGAAAAAGGCGACGGCAACATTTTAATTTTTGAAAACGATTTTTGAAAAATGTTCAGAATTAAACTACGTGCTCTAAATAGTTCAGGAGCTTCATGGAAAGCAGAATTTCAATCAAAGATGACGAAAGACAGGGTAAGACCGTAAGGTTAAAACCGATAAGATTATCCAGATTTTCTTACAAGGATACCAAGAAATCAATCTTATTTTGAGGTTCTGAAATGTTCACGTAAGTCAATATGGAAAAAACGATCTAAAGTTGGAATAATAGATTTTGGATGTTGCATTATAATAACATACCAGTACATACGCTTCCTTACTAATTCAACAGTTTTTGGCGAAGAACAAAGTCATCCTCATTTTCTACTCATGTGATTTGACCTTATGTGACTTTTTGATGAAAAAAACGTTAAAAAGGAGGCAGTTTTTAAATGACTGAAGAGATAAAAGTCACTGGTAGCAGAGTGTTGCTATTGTAGGGAACTATTTCGAAGAGAACAATTGCATTGCATACAAATGAACTATCACCCTAACATCGCAAAGTTTTGAAAAAGTGTCAATAATTATTTACTGTTATTTTTTTTTATAAACTGAGGTGTGGTTCGGTAATAATGCCATTATTATTAGAGTGCTGTATTATAAAACTTTACTGTTTAAATACTACTTATATATAATATTATTTACTATGTTTTTCTTATTTTTATTTAACACATCTTCAATTAGTGATCGATTCATTATATTACACTATATGTACATACATGCGTATCTGAATATATTTATTTATTTATTTACACCTTGTCACTTTTCAGTCAAGAGATTTTATTTATTGTTTATTGTTTTTTTTTACAACTTAATTTGTGTATCTTTTGGAAAAACTGAACTGCCATAATTATTTTTGATTAAGAGCATTTGAATTTTAACAATTTTTGAGGTCTCTTGGAGATTAGTTGAATATCTATATGTGTTATGTTCTTCTGTTTCTTTGTTCGATGTTAGAATTGTTTGTTTTGATTTTATACATGTTTATATATACTACTACCATGCAATTATTTTATAATTGTACTTTCCTAAATATTATTTTCAGCAGTGCAAAAGACTGAACAAACTCAAGTTCATTGGGTTATTAAACTTATAGTATACGATTTATTTTTGAAAATGCCCATGCTTTCATAAGTCTAATTTCTTTATCTATTATTCCTCCAATTAATTTTAATTGTCCTACACTGTAACTATGTAATAGGGCAATAAAAAAGTCATTAGGGGAATTGTAATTAAAATTATTATTTATTTTATTAAAAGTTGACATTATTTTGGACATTTTTTGATTAAGCTTCATACATGTATTATATATATATATATGTATATACGTGCATCCGTCCACAATAAATAAGTGATGACAAAACGATCAAATCGTTACCATAGACAACTTTAATTAATAAATATTTTACAAGTGCGTGTGTATTTATATATTTGTCTTGGTTGCTAATCGTTATTTTCGAAAATTATTAAAAAAAAGAGTCGTGCTTAATATGATAATCGTCGTTTGTGTTTCATTTGGTGCGATCATATGGGAATATTAAATTATCTTTCTTAATTGGTTTGGTCGTTATATGAGACCCTGGTCATAAATTCACTCGACGTTTATTCCGAGTACGTTTAGAGCGAACGACGTGTGTTTTCGAAGAGTCTATTTTCTGTGCGACCTGTATACAGGGTCGTTGACAACCATCACGCAAGTGAAGCGATGTCTCTTGTGATACAGAAGACGCACTGTAAGGAATCAAGACTTTCTTTGCCGAATTTCATTCTAAACAAGATTATTTTTCCCTAAAAGCATCTTCAGTTTTGCAGATTTTTATGATCGTGCTATTGTTTTCAAAATAAAATAGTATTAGATGTTCGAACAAGTCATTTGGATGTATTAATTTTTTTATTTGCATCGACTAACGCGGTTGATGATTTTCTAACACTATATAATTTATACAAGTGTTTAAAATTAATGTATGCGTTCGATTTTCGCGTTTGATCGACTGTTTTTTTTTTAGTTTCGTCACAACATTGGGAAAAGTTGATTTTAGGTTTGATATTTTTCATGTCAGTTATCGATTCAATTACTGCTATACAAACAGCCATCGAAAAAATAGTTACGTTTTACAGAACGATAACAATATTCAAAAAAAGAAAAGAAAATAACAATGGAAAAAATCACGTGTATGATGATATATACAGCGCGTTCGTTGTTCACGCAAATAAAATGTGCGCGTGCAACGAAATAAATTCTAATTATAACACAATATTCAGTTATGTCATAACAAATTTGAACTGTGTCGTTTTTAAATTGTGACAGGCTATTTGTAGGTGCCAAAGGATTTTAGACATGATGAATGGCGGTGCACCGGAGAAACGTTCGTGTCAAGAGAACGAAATAGACGGACGGCGCTGTCGATTCACATTTGAAATGCATGTGACATTGCACGCATACATATACACCGACCGTTCGTACGTAGATATTTATATTTGGCATTTCTGAATCAAAATCGTTAGCTGTTCATGAATCTGAACTCGAACATCATCAGTTAATACTATCGGAATCATATTATCTGTTATTCATTTCTGCATGTGATGATTTTTCAAAATTCAGCCGGTTTGTGACAAAATATCACACATATACATCATACCATATCATACTCATATGTAACTGAAAATGTATATAATTCGCTCACCTATTTTTATCAGCCTGATCTGTGTCTGCATCTGTTCGCGCCCTTTTCACCTAAAAATAAATGAATAAAAGTAAAAATCATATTCATTTTAGTTTGTACGATTTTGTACAATATACAACATAAATTACAGTGAACATTTTACAATTTAACAAAATGAAATTATTTTCGTGCAAGTATAAATACCGTCCGTAAGACAAAAGTGATCAAGATATATAATATACAGTGCCTTTGAATTACTATATAAAGAAATACACGGTGTGTCTGAAAAGAAACAAAATGTTCATTTTCCCGCTGAAACTTGCATCGTTTTTTAAGATTTAAAAGTGATATTATGTATACCTTATCTCTTTTGCCAATTATTGAAACTTAGTTAAAATATGACAAATAGTTTCTGAAATTTGTCGAATTAGTGGCACTAGAATATTTGTTACGTTGATATGGAAACACAGTGGAACAACGCGCAAGTATTAAGTTTTGTTTTAAACTTGAAAGAAAAAAAATCATAGAAACACTTGAATTGGATATGTCAAGTAAACGACGATGAATGTCTGTAACGCTAAAAATTTATATGTGGTATGGACGTTTTAAAGATGGTAAAAAAACATAAGATCAAGATTATCCCTTCATAAAATCGCAACCACCGACAAACTCACTAAAAAAGTGCGCAAAATTATTATTCTTAATTAGAATGTGATATATATAATATATGAAATATTAATAAAAAAATACAATAATTGTTGTTTAAGTTTGATTTGTTCCACGCAAACTAATAGAAGACTTAGAGAAGGTACGTATTGACCACTGTACGGATATCATTAAAACGTTCAAAACAAAATCCAAATTCTTAGATTTTATCATCGTTGGAGACAAGATGTGGTACTTCAAGCACGAATAGAAAACTAAGCGCCAGAATGTACATGGATATACGCCATTTTTCCATAGAAAATGAGAAAATTGCGTTTGTAGAAGTCGCTAATAAAGACACTGTTCATATGTTTTTATGATTTAAAAAGCATTATTCATCGCGAATTCTTATCGGAAGATGAATCTGGCACTGGCTAGTATTATTCAGGTGTTACGGAGCGTTTGTAACAGAGAATACTAAAAATTAGGCCAGAATATCGAAAGCCAAAAAACTGATACTAGTTGTACAACAATGCATCACCTCACATTTTTGTTGCTGTATAAAAATTTTTGAACCAAACCAAGCGTGTTCCACCTAACATTAATCACATTCACCAGATTTTTCACCATGTGACTATTTTTTCCTTCAAAATGAAAATGACGATGGAAGAAATATTGTATGATGACGCTGAAGCCATATAATTCATTGTGAAGAGCGTCATCGAGATCATCCCAAAAACAGACTTATTAATATCCACCCATGCGTTATTTCATCGTGCCCAACGTTGTGTCGATGCAGAAGAGACATATTTTGAATAAATACTTAGATTTTTGGCAAAATACTCTCTACATTCATAGATAACATGCGATTAATATTGAATTGCATATTTCCGTGTGCACAAAATACTATTTATAATACATTTCTATGTAAATACATGTAATTATATCAACACACACACATACATACATACATACATACATTCATACATACATATATATATATATATATATATATATATATATATATATATATATATATATATTAGCAAGAAAGTCTGTGCACAACACATTTATTATAAATTTATTTGTAATAAATTACGAAAATTTCATTAATTTTTCTTTTTCGAATTATTTAATTACAATGGAATGTGATATTTATATGAACAGGAATATAATGAATTTTGAAGCGAACATTTTAATGTAATACCGTAGTTGGATCGCAAGACAGAAGCCATTTCATGAGTGAACAGAATTAAGCGCATTGCTTTTGCAAATGAGCATGCAAATTAAGTCTGAAGATTTTTGGAAAAATATAATATTTTCCGACGAGAGTAAATTTTGTATATTTGACAAAAAAGGACGAAAGCTCATTTGACGAAAACCTAATGCAGCCTTACATAATAAAAATCTGTTTCACGCCGTGAAATATGGTGGTGGACAAGTGATGGTATTGGTGTGTATGTCAAGTAGCGGCGTTGGAAATATCGAATTTATAGAGTCAATAATGAATAAGTTTGACTATTTCGATATTTGAAAGCAAAATTTCAAAGAAAGTGCAGAAAAAATGGGATTAGGCCGTAATTTTTATTTTCAACAGGATAATGAACACAAACATATGGCCGAAATTGTCAAGCTTTGGGTACTTTAAAATGTTCCAAAGCAATTGCATACGCCCCCATTATTTCCTGACTTAAATCGCATTGAACATCTATGAAATTTAGGGTGTTGAATTCGGCATCATAATATAACATCGAAAGAAATATTGCAGACTACTATCATCGAAGAATGGGTCAAAATTAGTTCTGAAGAAACTGAATGATTAGTGAACTCTATGAAAAAAAGATTGGAAGAAATTTTAAAACGGAAAAGATACCTAACATCATACTAAAGATAACATTTTAAGTATTTTTTTAAATTTTTAATTAGGTGTGCGCAGACTTTTCCTTGCCATTGTATATAAATATATATATATATATATATATATATATATATATATATACGTATAATATAACTATATTAAAATATTTATATATACCGTACACCTAAAAAGACAACTTTTAAAAATTTTAAAGTACACCTAAAAATCGGGTGTCATTCATACGCCAAATACAAAAAAAATGGAGATTGGTTTCTTGAATGAATATTTGTTTATACATCTATATCCTTATATAATAGAATTCTAGTCTGTATTTAAAAAATATAAGCTTAGATTATCTATAAAATTACAAATATGCAAAAATAGATATTTAACTTGATCAATATATTTTATTTAAGTAGATTTGTTCCTAATTTTCTTCGTAATTTGATGTAAGAAGTTTATCGATCATTTTATTGTCTAATTTATCATCATACGGATCGACGTCCGAGTCTTGAATTGATTTTGTTTTCGTCGTCCTCAATGTCCGATAACAAATCATTTTCTATATTATTCATAGTATTAGAGATACCGCACTTTTTGAATAATTTTATGATTGTCTCTATATTTACTATATCGAAGTTTATGGAAGTTTCGTCTATATTTTCAATATGTGGGAATAGAAAATTATGTATCGAAAACATGTAATTACCATAAAATTGTAGGTCGTTTTATATGTTCGATATTTGCTAAGTACATGAAATGTAAAACTTGAAAATTGTGCCTCGTCTTATACGCAGGTCGTTTTATACACTGGTATATATGGTGTATATATATATATATATATATATATATATATATATATATATATATATATATATATATATATATATATATATATATATATATATATATATATATATATGAATTTATATATATATATATATATATATATATATATATATATATATATATATATATATATAAGCCGGTATGTATATATATATATATATATATATATATATATATATATATTGTCAAATATCTCCCTTCCGGCTTTTTGTCTTTTGATATATATATATATATATATATAGGGATATATTGATATATATATATATATATATGATATATATATATATACATATATATGATATATATATACACACACACACACACACACACACATATATATATATTAGGTTGGCAAGTATCTCACTTCCGCCATCTGGTATTTTGAATTTCGCGGATATGTACAAAAAAAAAAAAAAAAAAAAAAAAAAGCGGAAGGGATATACTTGCCAACCTAATATATATATATATATATATACAAACACACACAAAGTTTCTGGCAATATAATTGCAACTGGAACGAGTAAATTAAAAATATTTTAATAATTTTTTATATTCGAATGTTATTAATATTTTATGTAATTATAATTTTACTAAAAATAAATAATTGGACTGTCAATGAGGAATCTACTCATTTTTTAAAAAAAATAAATGTCAATACAAAATTCAGTTTTTCCGGACGAAACAAATGTAATTAATCAGTAATAGATATTAATCGCTGATATTATAATCGTCTAGATTACATTTTTCAAAATTAACTTCGTGAGTTTAAAAGTAAATAACGGCTAATAAAAAATATGGTGACGAATTAAAAAAATAATTTAAGAAAGATTTATCACAAAAGGGTTTATTAGAAAAATATAATGTTCACAAGATGAATGTATCATACATAATTTGATGTTTTAGTACTTCAATAATTGTAAAAATATTGCACAAAGGAAGATGATTTAGAAAAACTTCCAGTAGAAAAGAAAATTTCATCATTGAGATCAAAATTACGTGTTTGTGGTTAGACAATAAGGAAACGTGTCACAGAAGAAGGGTTGTTTTACCGGGGATTAGTAAAACTAAGAAGAATAAACAAATCTAAGTTTAATTTTTTTGGAATATATGTATTAAATTATATGTCTAAAAGGTATCTGACTTGACCCACAACTTGTTACAAAACAGTGAAGCAAAAGGGAGAAAATGTCCAGGTTTGGAGTTGTTTTTCCTGAAGAAGTAGTAGTCAGATTCATAAAGATTAATGGAATAATAGACTATTTCCAATATATAGGGCCATCCAAATGTGATGTCTAGATTTGTGTTTTATTAAAAAGAAAAATGTGTATAGGGTAGTGTATAGGGAAACATGTGTATAGTGTATTTTTAATAAAACACAAATCTAGGCGTCACATTTGGATGACCTATAGAAATGTATTGCAAGAAGTGACGGTATTATATGCAGAATGAAATATTCTGTAGTTCTAAACAAAGATTGCAATATGACAATAACCTCAAATATATTTCCAAAATAGTGAAAGAATGGTTGGTGGAAAATGGGGCTCGGTGTTCCGATCTGTATTCTATTGAAAATTTGTAAGAAATATTAGATTGGTATATAAAGCGTGAAAATATGCGATAATAAAGTAGATTTATTTGAAATAATACAGGCAGATAAAATTTAAATTCCGAGACAAATTACTTTATATGTAGTCTTATCAAGTCTATGCCTCGTAGATGTCAAAGCAATTATCAAAAACAACGAATACAAAACCAAATATTAAAATTAAAAATAAAGTTACTTCAGTTGCATTTGTTTTATACGACAAAAAACCGAGTTTTGTATTTAAATGTATTTTTTCAGAATATAGTAAGATTCCTAGTTAACAACAATTATTAAATTATTTTTGATAAATTTATAGTTAAATAAAAAATGAACTTTTTTAAATAATGTTTGACTATAGAAATATATTAGATTATTATCGAGAATGAAAAACATAATTATTATTGAGTTTTTAGGTTTCTTAATCTAGTTATTTTCATAAATAATCTCACTAAAAATATACTGCCACCGTATATTTTTGTAGGATTGGTTACCGTATATTTTGTTATTGGCCACCGTATATTTTAGTGGGAGACCGTCAACTTCCGTTCCCGAAAAAAAAATACTAGTGCTGTGGAAACTTCAGTGAAAAGGAATAACCGAATAACAGTGAAAATGATAGCTCAGATTGTAGGTATATCCGTAGGATCAGTACAAAGCATTTTGAAAGATAGCCCGAGTCTAAGTAAGTTCTCATTATGATGAGTGCCGGAGTTGTTAGGCTAAGATCAGCTGGCATTGGGCGCTGGCTATGCGCTTCAATTTTTAAATAAATTTGACGTCGATTCTGATGGTTTTCTAAACAGCATTATTACGGGTGACGAAACTTGGATCTATCAGTCTGATCCTGAAAGCAAGTAATAATCAAAACAATGGTTATCTACAGGTTCAAGTGCTCCCTTAAAGGCTAAGCAGAAAGATCGACTATAAAGGTAATGGGAACCATTTTCTGGGATACTGATTGAGTGTTGCTCATAGATTTTCTTAAAAGCCAAAGAATAATAACTACAAGTAATTATGAAACAGTTTTAAGAAAACGGCATGCAACACTAAAAGAAAAACGGCCAAGAAAAATGTATCAGTGCGTCTTATTTCACCATAATAACGCGCCGGCTCACTCTGCAGGTTTCACCAGAGCAGTATTATGTTAATTTCGATGGGAGAATTTACCGAACTTTCCATATTGTCCAGATTTAGCCTGGTCAAATTTTTTTTTCCTAAATTTAAAAAAGATATTTAAAGCGTTCGCTGGGATTCGATAGGTAAATTGAAACGTTTTGTAGGTTAGTAGCTAGAATCAAAGAGCATTGATTTCTATTGAAAGGGCTTAAAAGAATTGCGACATCGTATGGAAAAATATTTTAACTTAAATGGAATATATGTTGAAAAATAAAGCACTTAATTCAATTTGCTACCCTTTTATTTACATATTCCGGGAACCTTCTGAATGCCCCTCGTATATAATATTTAAGTACATATTCAATGTCCCTTAATTTTATCGTTTAAAAAAATATTATTTTTTACCTCATCATCTATAATACTTTTTTATCATAATGTTATAGAACTACACGCTAGATTATTATGAATCCACGTCGACAGAGAATGTAATATTCTCGAATACAATTTCAAGGAAAAATAAGTAAAAACACGTGTAAAACAACTAGTGGATTGTCAACAAACATTATTTTTTGTTGTGTATATTAAAAAAACAAATAGTAAATATTTCTTAATTATATTTTTTATAAAAATTTATGGCATTTCAGATATAGTTATCTGTGATTTTATACACAACATACACTGTTTTTATTCTTCATCGTAAATGATTTATTCTTACATTATCCTGTTAAATGCATTTTGATTTTATTCACAAATGTCATTAATAATTTTGGATTAGATTATATTTCTTATACTTTTATATATAGAATATATTTCTATAGAGCTTTTTCTGAATGAAATTCAAAATTTGTAGGCTAACTTCTCAATAGTAATAATAAAAAACAATTAATAAATGTCTAATATACAGTAAATGGAGTGCGTTACCGAATTATGATTAATTATTTTTGTTTTCAAAAATGATTAAAAATGGTTTGCACGATATGTGGTTTCAACAGGACGGTGCTATGTACCATACATCTACGGAAACAATAGACTTATTGAAACAAAAGTGAGTCCATTATTTTACGAAATGGACCCATCAATTGGTCACCAAGATCATATGATCTAACTCTATTAGATTAATTTACTGTGGTATTATGTGAAATCATTGGTTTATGTTAATAAACCACAAACAACAGAAGCATTATAAACATTGAACGTGTAATTCATGAAATTAGACCACAATTATGTGAAAGAGTGACTAAAAATTGGACTAAAGGAATGAACTATGTCAAGTAAAGTCGTGGTGGTCATATGAAGTACTTATTGGAAATCTCTATACATAGGATACATATAGTATGTATTATAGCTAATTTTTTTTTATAGGTCACCTGACCTTAATCTTATAGTGTACCAATGGAATTGTTCGAATGGCGAATTAAGGAACATAGCATTACATACAAAAATATGTTCAAAGAAAAAATTATAGAAGAATGAAATAAAATTAACGCTAACTATATCTGAAATTTGACATCAAAGCAAATTCGGTTAAAGAATATTATCTACTGAAAAGATATTCCATAAACTATTAATTTTATTTTATTTTTTAAATTTCACAATAATTTAGTTATTGCGCGCAAATTGCTTTGGTAAAAGTTTTTGTACTGCAATGAATTATTGTCTCTTCCATAATTATTAAAATATGAAAACAATTTTATTTTACCAGTTAAAGAAAATAAAACACATAATATGTTAATCAAAAATAAATATTAATGTTTAACTTTTACTTACTTTTTTCTTCGCCAGATTCTTTTGATATGGATGTACACAGACTTTTTTTGATTAACTATATTATTTTATGAAAAAATAACAAAGAACGAAAAAAAATACTAAAAAATATATTTTTGGAATTCAAATGACTACGAAAATCCCTATTAAGTATCTTTCGGATCGAAAAAATTCTCTATAACCATAGAGCAATTTTCATAGTAGAACTGAATTGCGAAGGTTGACTTGTGAGGGTCCAGACTATAACAAAGCCTTTTATTGGCTAGATATTTTTAAAAAATGTAAACGTCAATAATAGTTATATACTTCTTATCAATATGATTTGTTTCTAAGATCAATTATTTTACAAAATAATATTTTGTTTGTCGATTGAATCATTACTTAACTGATGTTAATAAGTACTGACAGTTGAAAAAGCTAAACCTGACGCTTCCTTCCGTTATCGATAAATATAATATTTTTTTAGATATTAGTCAAATTTTTTTATGTAATTTTTACAAATTTATTATAAAATCAATGAATATATTTTTTTGATATTCTTATTTTTTCATAGAAAAAATACACTTTCATTAAGAATCAAATAATGTTAATTAGTTGTTTTGGAACTGTGGCTGATTCACTTAATCAAATAATGCTTTTTTTTATTATTATTTTCACGTTTTAAAAATTACAATACTTAAATGTAGGGTATTTTAAAATTACAAAATGCCTGTTTAAAATGAGTGAAAATATAAACGAAAGTGTATAATTTGAACTAAGATTTTCTTCACTTATTTTTTGTGATAGTCATAATTTTGTGATATGAAAGTGAAAGTTATATGATAAACAATTTGTAATTGCCGCACTGAAAAATGAGGAATGTTAATATAAATACTTAATATATATATATATATATATATATATATATATATATATATATATATATATAAATGCGCAAAATTGAATTTGATTCGCGGTCGGAAAGTTCTTCAATTTGAGAGTTAGATGTGGGATTAACAATTTCATCTTATATATATATAAAAAAAAAACATAATCGTAACGGAATTCTGAAACTGCAGGAGAGACTTAGTAACACTTGGTACCGGACAATGTTGACAGACGTTTTATATCCATTACAATATAGATAGATAAATTTAAAAATCAATCAAATTCACGTCAAATAAGGAAGTTAGATCTTTTTAATTTCACATGTTTTACAATATTAAATAGAAATAATCAATTATTGATATTTATGTGTATAAACGATAAAATTGCATTAAATATTACTTGATATTTTAAGAAGATTCTGACATTCATTAAATTCGTTTCCGACACTCATTTTAATTATATACAATACACACATTTATAAAACGAATATGATTAGCAATAGTCGCAGCCTCTTTTTATCCAATATCGGATGAAAGCCTCTCTTAAAACTTTCCACTTCGAGCAATTCAATGCTATTCTCTTCTAAAAATGAATATAACGTTTCACAGTAAAACTGGAGCACTTGAAACAAAAATTTTTAACTGCAAAATAATATAATGAAATTGAAAAAAAATGTAATTTTAGTTTGCTTCTTTAATGTATTCTGATTACAAGTAATAAAAATATAATAAGTTTGCAATAATAAAAGAAATAATCTTAAACTAAATGAAAGTTAGAAATAAATATCGCAATGAAACTGGAATGCGATCATAAATTTCAGTTTTTATTGCAATTAATTTTAGTGTCAATAGTATAAATAAAAAATTCCTGGATTTTTTTTCTATCATTTTCATTCGTTTTCAACATTTTGTATTGTATAAGTATTAAAATAAATCGAACTATTTGTAAACATGGGAAGGATAAGATGGTCAAAAGTCGAATGATTTGAGAAAATGTATAGTTAAATTGTTTTAATATACTAAATTTCATTGTGAAATATCTAAAAAAAGTGATCTGAAGACATTTAATTTTACACAATTTTATAAAAGGTATAAAAATTACAGAATAATTAGAATATAAAAAGAGTGTTTAATAAAAATGCTCAGCGAAATAGACAAACGCTATAAAATTGAAGAAGTTAGAAAAAAAATTGTAATGAGTACGCCGAAGTTAAATAATGTGCTCGAAAAAATTTGAAAAAATGAAAGTAGATATGGAAAAACTTTCCGACAATTTTTTTGCGAAAACATGTATTACCTAGTAGAGTTGTAAGAAAATAAATCTATTAGTAAATGAAATCAAATTAAACGACTGTATTTTACGAATTTGCATCGAAAAAAGCATACTGACTTTTTAAATAATGTATTATTTACTGACGATAATGAATTTTGTATTTTTGAAATTGAAGTAAGTACTATACGTGCAGAAAGTCAAATGAACAACTATATCCGAATATTTAAAAAAATATTTATTCGATAATGAAAAATGGCAATGAAATCAGTCATGATTTTGAGTTCAATGTCGGCTAATAGTTCGGGGATTCTTCATTATATGGATAGAAATATAGACCAATCATAGAATATCATCATATAAATCATCGTCATATTATATCATCTTTTATCAATCCACTGCTGGGCACATACCTTACTGAATGTTACTTAGTCACATTCATTACACTGACCAGGTGGGTTGGTGACGATTTTTTATTCAGGGTTTACTCCTTTATTAGGCAAGTTGCCATCATCTTGGCTAAAGAGCCACGCCTATCTTATTTCCCAGACCAAGAATCGATCGCACTCTCTCGTATGATAGGTGATGATGCAAGTCACTACGTCCAGTTGAGTTATATATATATATATATATATATATATATATATATATATATATATATATATATATATATATATATATGCTGTGTGCATCAAAAAACAAATACTTCAAATTTCCCTCGAAGAAATTGATAATAGAATTTTAATGAAATTAACTTTATTCTATTATAAATTCGTGTGTTCGTCAATAAATAGATAATATGTCGATGAGTGAAAAGATCTAACAAGAACGTAAAATTTAAGGACGTGAAACCGGCTACAAGTTTGATGAGTTTTGATTACTAAAAAACAAAACAGCAAAAGAAACGAACAACTGCTAATAATAAAAACTAAGCACACATAATGTACAGTAATAATTATAAGAATTTTAATTCGACAAAAAGAATGTTATTTTGAAGGTAAACGATATTCTAGATGATAAAACTAAGTACTATCTTGCGAGACTTGCGTTTGAACAATCATTGAAAATGATTCGACGTCTGCCGTCGCTTGTTAAAATTTTAAAAATTTAATTTAATATCAAAAACAAAAACGCCTATCATACAGCTGTCAATTAAAAGCTATATCAATACATTAATAACAAAAGCACTTGGCTAGAAAATGTACATAAAAATTAAAAATACAATTAAAAGGAAATTCAAATTTGTTTTTATCAATAAAACTTTATTAAATTACGAAAAAAAGATGTTTATTTTATAGATTTTTCAATAAAAAAAATAATGTTATATTTTTATGGAATTATTGCTGTTTTCTGGTCGTTTTAAAAAATTACGTAAAAATACACAATCTCTAATATTTAAAATAAAACTTATTATGAATGAGAAATTGCAAATTAAATCGTAGAATAAAATAAAAAACATATATTACAATTTAAGATATAATCAATTGTCTATAAAGAAATGTATTATTTATCCCTAGCACCACAAGATTTAAAAAAAGTACATTACAAATTATTATACATTATTTATTAAATATTCTTTGTAGTTGAAGATTAACATTTGAAAATCATAAGGAACCTTAGTTTCTGATGAGTTTTACTGTCAATGCTATTTATGTATTGCTAATAATTATACAGTTTAGCAATTCCATTATCATGAACTATACATTTTTGTAATGGCTAATTTTTTCAGTCTTTTTTGTAATTTTCATTTTCAATTTTAAATTTACAGCTTTTAAAAATTCAGTTATTTAACATAACAGAAAATCAGTGTTCATTATTTTATCGAAGTGATCACATGTATATATCAATTTATTAACATTAAAAAGATATAATAGAAAAACATGCTGTGATTGCATTTATTACTTTTACTTGGACACTGTTCATTGCGACTGAATTTAAATAATTTAAATACTTTTAATATTATACATCGCATTGTAACCAATTCTTTGTATTTTAATATTTTTATTAGGAAATGAATTTGTTTATATTCATATATATATATATATATATATATATATATATATATATATATATATTTACGTTACGTAAACTATTTGCAAAATATGGTACAGTATGTATTTTTATAATAATATTTCTGCGACTGTAAAAAAATATTTATAATTAGTCTGTGTGTTTATTCATTCCATTGATATTGTGGCTGAAAATAAACTCGTCCGATAGTATTTCAAGTGCTCGTTAACATTCTTCAAAAAAAAAATGCGTTTACACGTACGCACGCATACACGCATTTGCATTGATTTACACACGCGTACACGCGGGCACGCACGCACACATTCAAGAATGAAATCAGAGACTGGTACTTAACAATCCAACAATTCGTTTTCATTTGGTCGTCAGTGTACCGAACGACATCTTCCTCAGATCTAGATCATTATTTTTATGGCGATTCTAATATGATCAGTTTTCAAAGTGCGCGGTCATTGAACACACGTAAGGATGGATGTTTTATTGCTACGTGGTAGTGCAATATTTTATAAAAAAAACATAGAGTATTTGTGTGTGTGTGGCGTTCTCCACATTAGACAGCTCGAGATCATTGGCGACGACGACGCTTTGAAACACAATCGCGTCAAACGAATGCCAGTGTTATCTCCGTCGCCTTTCGTTATTATTGTTGATGTTGTTACTGTTATTGCTTTGCCGAAATAAATTACAGCATTCAAACATACTGTTGACCATGTTTTATTTTTTATACATTAGTAATATAATATAACTGGTGATAATTGTAACTGTCACTAACTTGTAATATAAGAATTTGTCAAATAGGAGAACACAAAAATGTTGAAATGTTAACAAAAATTAAGAACAGAGTGTAATTGATAAATCATAGATACGGTATGTGTGTGCGTGTATGTATATATATATATATATATATATATAAATATTAGGTCTACCGGAAAGTTCTGTCCGGTAATGTCATCTCAAATTTCAAAGATGAGTCATTCTATAGAAATGGAATTCACAAATTATCATCACGCTGGGAAGAGATCATTAGTAACAAAGGAAAAATTATATTGTTCAGTAAATATTAATAAATATATTGAAAATATATTATTTTATTTAATTCAAAAACGGACAGAACTTTCCGGTAGACGTAATATATATATATATATATATATATATATATATATATATATATATATATATATATATATATACACAAACACATTTTTGTATATATATATATATATATATATATATATATATATATATATGTACAAAAATATAGTACATATTTCAAGACCAAATAGCCAAAACATATTATGTACATTTGAAGATATATGTTCGAAAATACTGAAAAAAATATTAATGATAATTATTACTATTTTTATGTTTGAAATTCAAACTAATTAAAATTTTCATGAAATTCTATTCAAAAATTTATTTCAAATGGCGCAATTTAATTATTTTATAAAAAAAAATAATTACTAAAAATATTTAATTACCTATTAATAAATTGATAATGAATGCTAAATTAACTTAAATTTCACTTAAATAATTCAAACGAACTTGTGTAGCACAAAAAATATCTTTTCAAATTTTCATACTTTGTAATTTTTTAAAAGAATACGAGGGAGGATGAAATGATCGAAAAATATGAATATGACGTCAATTCGTTTACTAAAAATTATTATGTACACATAATTTTACTTAAAGTTTTTGATTGTATATTTTATTTTTTTAGAGAGATATGTTCAGTGTAAATGGTAATTAAATTTTATATAACTATATACTTATATAACTATATATACTTATATAACTATATATACTTATATATATATACTATATAACTATATATATATATATATATATATATATATATATATATATATATATATATATATATATATATGCACACAGCCATGTTCGTGAAAATAGCAGCGTAATTTTACTTTTTTATATTAGTAATTTTATATAACATAAGTAAAAGTAAAACAATATTTTAACTATGTATTATAAAGTTTATTGTAATATTTTCATATCCAAAACAAAATATAATAATTATTATAAACCATAAAAAGATAAAAACTCAATAATTAAAAAAGTATATATATTGCGCTGTTCGTAAAAATAACAGCAGGTTAAGACAATTTAATTCAATGCAGTTTTTCTCTTTCAAGTTAATGTTTTTCACTATGTTGGTAATTTTCAACATTAGTGTTTTGTTTCGTGCCCTTTGTTTTTTAAAACAGCCTGACACCTTCGTGGCATGGGCTTCTTTAACCAGTTGCGTTGGAATGACGTGCTATGTACGTCAACTGCTGTCTGTACCAAATGTCGCTAAGACGTACAAAGCACGTCGTGTGATTTTTGCTAAGTTAAAATAACATCGGAGTTCAGTTAGCAAATGTCACACTTCTGTTTTGAAGGCATACAAGTGCTTTTTTGTAGAACTTCATTAATTTTACATATTTTCATTGAATAATAATCAAGTAACTACAAAACACAATAATTTTTTTTTATTATTATAAAAAACTATTTTATCAAAGAACTATTTTATTCTGATGATAGCGCATCAGAAAATGTGGTACTGGATTTATGTAGACCTTTAGTTGATTTTGTACACACCCTCTTTTTAGGTAACTGGTATTCGTCACCAAAACTTTATCGGAAATTACATTTGCAAAAAAATTAATACTATCGGAACAGTCAGATCTAATAGAAAGAATATGCTAAAAGATCTCGCAGCGAGAAAATTAAAAACATTTTAAGTTCTTTTAAGATCTTACAATGGTATCTTAGCTATAAAATGTAAGGACAAAAAGGATATATAATTGATTTCTTCAAAACATTCCAAAGCAGAAATGATTGCAATAAAAAAGAAAAAATGTAGAAATTATACCGACCAAAATGGAAACATTACAAAACCTAATATAGTTTTAGATTACAATGATGGTATGGGTGGAGTAGACCTGCAAGATAGCTATTTATCATCTTTTCCATTAATGAGAAAATTTGCAAAAAGTTACAGGAAAATATTCTTTGATGTAATGGATATGGAATTTTGTAATACCTCTATTCTATTCGGTAAAATAACAAACGTACCAAAAGCCAAGAAATATTACTTTTCAAAAATTATTACTAAATTTGTTAATCAATTTAAGAGTTTTACTATAATGTTAATGTGTGTGTGTGTGTGTGTGTCTAAAACTTTATAAAAAATGATTTCAAATACCAACTCGCTGCGAATTGCTTTGGACGGATTTGCCACGCGTGCACGTTAATTAATTGCCAGCGCAACTGGTTAATTGTACGAATCTGTTTGCAGGAATTTCCTTCCAAGCCAACTCTATCTCCAACCACAATTCATGTCTATTTTGAGGTCTAGCTTCTTGTACGGCTTTCTTAATATCAACCCATAAGTTTTCAATTGGGTTGAGGTCTGGAGATTGAGCAGGCCAGAGAAGAACATTCACCTTATGGTCAAATAACCACTTTTTCGCTTTCTTTGATATTTGCTTTGGGTCATTGTCTTGTATAAGTGCCCAGAGCAACAGCATTTATTCCTTTCAGCAAATGGAAGCATTATGTTGTTTAATATATTTACATATAATTCAAAATCCATTTTTTCCTTAATAATTTGGACCTACACAAAACCAAGAAAATAATCTCACGCCGTAACACTGCCTCCTTTTTCTGGCTTTTGAAAACATTTAGCGTTGCTAACCATTTTTGTGGAACGTCCCATTATTATTTGAATTTATTTATAAGTTTTTCTAGATTTGTATAATTTCAAAATTAGTACTCGGTTTTCTGGACTACAATGTTTTGCTTTGTCTATTTTTTTCTATAATATATTAATAATAATACTATAACAGATTTTAATTAAACAACACTTTAATATTTTACCTTTTAAATTGAAATGAAGAAAAAAACTCACAAAAACTTTAATTTTTGTCTACAAATATTTCGCACTGCTATTTTCACGCACATTTGACAAATGAATGAATTGAATAAATAGGGAAATTATCCAAAACAATCAGGAAATTTTCAATGTTGTCACTGTGTTTCTTTTTTCATAATCACCCAAAGTGAGAATATAAGAGATGTCACTATAATTGTAATTCTTTAAGTTCAATAGAAACCTTCTTTTGAACTACACATTACCGTACTCCTATTTTCCTGAACATGACTATATATATATATATATATATATATATATATATATATATATATATATATATATATATACTGATGGAAAAAAAATATTTGTTATATAGAAAGCATTTTGAAATTATTTGTAAAATTCGAAAACAAAAATAAATTACAAATAAAATATTCATTTCATTATAAATAGTAAGATAAATTTTTGAATAATAAATAAAAAAAATATTTAACTTATTTTTTTTAATTAGTAGCAATAATTTAAAATGCATTGGAATATCAAATTTATGGTGGAAAAAATATTCGGTACTTGGGTCATTTTAAAATAATAAACAAATAAATATTAGTAAAACCTTATTTGATTTAATTTGACTGCATGTTCGTTTAAATATTTCTTGTAAAACGATTCAGCATAGAATAAGCCAACTTTGAGGTTATTTCTAGGATGACCTTGGACAATTTTTGTTGAAATATTGTCTTCATTCGTTTCTTTAGCATTATGTTCTGTTGTCTAATACGTTTATTCAATATATTGTATTACAGAACTTTATTAGATATTACAATACAAGATTTTTCTGTTAATGTAAATTCACAATGAGTTTTTTTCTTTAGATATCAATTTTTTATTTCCTTCATAATCACTATTTATATGATCCTCATTTAATAATCATATAAAAAATGACACATCGCAATAAAATCCAATGTTCCAGAATTTCTAAAAAATGAAAATTTTATTGCACTACAGCATTGGCGGATATATTTTTTTATATTTTACAACTTTTGCTTAGTTATATGTAAGTGACAAATACTTCTGTCTGCCATAAATTATACATTTCAATATAGTTTATATTATTGCTACTAAGAAAATAGTGTTTAGTATTTTGCTTACCGTATTAATCTAAAATGTATTTAGTAATAATAAAATGACTATTTTACTAGAAATTTATTTTTGTGTACGAATTTCGCAAACAATTTTAAAATACTTTTCATGTGATGAATATTTTATTTATTAGTATAAATGTGTGTGTGTGTATAAATATATATATATATATATATATATATATATATATATATATATATATATATATATATATATATGACCCAAATGAGACTAAATGGTTTAGACATACATTTACTTGCTTGCTATCATGTACAATTCTTTATTATCCTTTAATATTATTTGGGCCACCTATGTAAATCCATAAGAACATTTATATTTATCAAAAAAAAAAATTTAATAGGAAAGAAAGACGTAAGTGTATGAAGAGGTTTTATGGAGATATCATAAAAGTAATATAAAAAACAACATAATATTATATATGAAAATTAAAGATATATTACTTTCTACGTTAAAAAAGAAGTTGTTTTTAATTTATTTTTATACTTTAATTGTTCATCGTAATATTATAAATCACAGTTAAACTGAGACTAACTTAAAACACATTTCTTTCAATTTTTCGTTCTAGCTTAATGAATAATTTAAAAATCACTTTAAAATGTTATATGTATATGTATATATATATATATATATATATATATATATATATATATATATATATATATATATATAGGTGGCCGAAATGAAACAGAAGGATATTAAAGAATAGTAAATGATAGTTGAGCAAGAAAATAAATAGTAAATGATATCTTCTAGTAAGTAAATGTGTGTCTAAACTTTTCAGTTTCATTTGTGCCACTCTATATATACATTTTTATGTTTTTTTTATACATACAAAAATTCAAACGTTATAGAAAAAATATTTACAAATATCAAATGTTAAAAGATGTAGTAAGAACTTTATTAAATACTAGGTAATCTGCTTACACTTATCAGAACAGAAATATTTCTCAAGAAAAGAAACTTATTAATTTAAATTTGAAAACAAACATATTTTTATTAATTCCATAAACTAATAATTCTTCATATATAGCAATTCAAAACATTTGAAATTTATAAAAAATAAACTAAAAAAAAGCACAAGAATTCAATCAAATTCAGTCGAAAAAAGCTGGATACAAATTGTATTAGACGGTAAATCGCCAAATTTTGTTGTAATATTTGCACTCATAATTGTTTTAAAATTATCACAGTTTTATGTCCCAGTTTGTATGATGCAATGAAGCCCTAAACTATTATTTTCACTAACTAATAATAAAGTTTTTTGTATAAAATGAATAAGATAGAATCCAAAAAAAAATAAATTTCTGTTAGTAAACGTAACATTATTTTAAAGTTATGGAAAGAAGGAAAACGTTTTCGTGAAATAAGGAAGGCTGTTGGAAGAAAACATTTTTTTCATTCAAAGAGTAGTAATCAATTTTAAATATACATCGAAACTGTTTTTTGGCCGGCCTTCGAAGTTAACATTTAGATAAAAGCGTAAGATTATAACTTCAGTGAAAGCAAATCCCTGAATAATTACATCCCAAATTGCAAACGATATTGAAGTACTATTTAAAAAGCAAATCTGTGTTGATACTATGCGAAAAATATTTAAAAAGAATGGGTACCATAGACGTGTTGCGTGTAAGAAACCATTTATTTCCGTATCAATAGACAAAAGCGGATCGCATATGCAAATGAACATATTAATAAACTAATCTAGTTTTATAAAATCGTACGAGAGCAAATATTACACTTTTGGAATAAAAGAGCAAAAATTGTATGGAGAAAGGCAGGTATATCAATGAATAAAGAAAATCATGCTCTTGTGAAAAATGGTGATGGTAGAGTAATGGTATGGGGGCTGTATGACAAGTAGTAGCGTGGGATAAATGGAATTTATAAAATCCACGGTGAACAAATATTCTTACTTAAATATTTTAAAACGAAATATAAGAAAAGTGCTGAAAAATTAAATCTAGGTTCCGATTATAATTGTGTATATAACAATGATCCAAAGTATACGTCAGAAGTTGTTAAGCTATGAATATTATATAACGTTTCAAAACAGTTGCATCGCCTCCCCAATCTCTAGATATAAATCCTATAGAGCATATTTGGTATTTTCTCGAACGTAGAATTCGCCATGATATAATTTCAAAGGAAATGTTAAAGAAAGTTATAGAAGAAGAGTGAAATAAGATTAGTACTGAAGAAACCATAAAACTAGTACATTCCATGCTATAAAGATTATAAGAAGTTCTTAAAAGAGGAGGCTATCCAACCAGTTATTGTTTCATTTGAAATGTTTATTTTAATTTATATTATGTTTGATTTTCATTTCCTGTACGTAGACTTTTTCTACTAAATTTTATTAAATTTTTGCGTTTTCTCTAGTTTACTTGACTTTTTATAAATTTAAAATATTTTGAATTGCCATGTATAAATAATTAGTAGTTTAGAGAATTAACAAAAAATATGTTTGTTTTTTAATTTAAAGTAATAAGTGTTTGATTGCGAAATTTATCCTTTTTGATAAGTGTATGCAGAATTGTATATCTATGTATATATGTATATATATATATATATATATATATATATATATATATATATATATATATATATATATATATATATATATATATATATATATATATATATATATATATATATATATATATATATATATTGATTCGGTAATTAAACTCAGTTGAAAAATATAACTTTTATAAAAATAATTGAATCATAGAAAAACCTAAAATATTTCTTAATGCGTTTATTTGCCCGAAAGAAATTAAAATAAAAACAGAAATCGGAAAAATCACTAAATTTGGGCCTGATGATTTATATGAGAAGATCAATCGCCTAATAGAAGAATAAGAATAAGACGAAATATAGGAAATGTATTAATATTTAAATGAAAAATATGTTTTAGAGAGAAACGAAAATTATCACTGAAAAAATATTGCTTTAGATAGTTTCTAATCTCTTACATTTGAAAATCGGAAATGGATTTTTTTATTATACTTCGAACAGGAATTGGAAGAAATTGAAAATAAATTAATGTAATAAAAATAGGTTGCCAAAAAATTGCTTTTTAAATAATAAAGCAATGTAATTAACAAAACCGTATTTATAATAAATTGTAACAACAATCAATATATTTCTTTTAGATGCTGTAAAAATAAGAGTGTATGCATAACTAGAAGACAGTCTAAAAGGGATAATTACAAGCAACCAATTGAATTTACTGTTATAATTTGAAATAAATTACAAATACAATCATATATTTTATTTTAACAAAAAAAGTTTTCTAGAGTTGTTAAAACGATCATAAGTTCTGTCGTGCAAAATGTATTTAAAAGTAAATACTTATTGAAAAATCATGAGGATAAATGCGCATATCATACCAATCAATTTTTAAAAAAATAATAATAATTAGATTTTTTAATGTAGCTCTCTGACGATAATAGAATTCCCATGCAAATACGCATCGGCTTATAAATAAAGTGAATAATAAAATAATTATTGAACACTTTTATAAAATTTTGTAATGTTAGGGGTAGTAATTCATTTGTGTGTTTTTAAATGTGTTTAATAATGGTAAATGCGTCAATTTTCTTCATAGAACATGCAATGAATGACGCAATATCTCTACAAAACTTTTACTTTTTTAAAAAAAGTCTATTATTTAAACAAAACAGTCGTCAATTAGGCACGAAGAAATAAACAAATCATTTAAAATAAATCGCGGATTTTCATTGCCGATGATCATTTTTTAATTATTTCATTAATTATGTATAAAAAAATAAAAAAAAATTAACACAGTGTAAAGAAGAAATATAACATGATGTAGAATGTTTTTTCCATATTAAATGATTTTGTTCATTTTACCATCGAAATTGCATGTAATATTTTTGCTATTCTATGACATTTTATATATTTCTTATTATATATGTAAACATATGTATATGTTTGTAATATATAAATTATGAAAAAAATATTTTGTCGGGTAATCGTTTAGATATTTCCTCAAAAAAAGAACACGCCTATATTTGATAATTATGCGCCAGCGAATAAAATCGCTCATTGTTGTATTTTGCGATAAAAACATTTATAAAAAAATTTACAAAAAAGTAACCTCGGGAAATATTTGTAACAGTGATACAATCGTGTACAAATATATTGTCGCTAAATAGGGACGCAAAGTGGAACAAACTTTCAACACTGTCAAATATTTATAAAACTTAATGGCATTTGTCGTAGTCGTGAAAAAAATGACGACAACCTGTTAAATTCCTAGTACATTTCAAGTATTGTTTTATCACACAACACGTCGTTCGTGCAATAGGTGTATATTGTCGTCGACGTGTATGATGACAGACGTATCTAATTCTAAAAGATCGGATCGAATTGATAAACAGAAAGATATTGCACACCTTTGGTTCATCCAGAATTGTTGCTGTACACGATCTACTCACTGTTGATGATTGCGAATTATTCGACTGCAGGTAGCTACACGGCATTAAAGTCACCATGGCCGGCGAATATCCGACGGCGAATGTCTCGTACTGTGCCCGTCACTGTGTATATGTCAACGATATACACGCGCACGCACAAACAACAAGATGCGAGAAAACGGTAAAAAAAAAACACGCACGCACACACACAAACTCTCTTGTTATTCGACCAAATCAAATCGATGCAAACAATTTGTTATTCTGTTTATTTGTTTATTTTTTAAAATAATATCATTAATACATTAAATCTGACCTAATTTCCGTTGTTAATCTCGTCGGATTCTTCGCCATTGACGACCGATACTCGAATAGTACATTTTTTTCAGGAACCGCACGTTCGATAAATGCCAGAACACCAAATGAAAGACGACGGATTTGATCTACACGTGTCTTTATTTCTCTCAACAAACTAAAAATTATTATTGAAAAATTATACACATCGAACAAAAACTGAGCCGACACTACTAGAGTTTCAATTTGTGTTTCATATGTGTATTATTATTAAGTGTTTCGTTTAAAATCGATATTACATTCAAAACAATATACTCCAATCGAAATGTTCATTTAGAGAGCTTGGATATTTCTTTGAAATATTCCAAAAGGATTTGTTGCTTTTAGACAAAAGATTCACACACAAACAACGCACAAATAAAACAAATTAAAAACTATATAACTGAATTATCTGAAAAAAGTGATCTATTCAAATAAAAAATATATTTAAATCTTACAAAAGATAATCGTGATAATTCCGGTCGACTGTTTTATTATTTAATCGTTGTAAAAAGGAACTGTATTATACAAAAGATGATTGCAATGATAACGTCGACGATTATTGTTATTAATTATTGCACGTGAAGATAGCATTTATTTAAATGAATTGCACTTGAGTTAATCGGGTGATAACAGCAAGAAATAAATATCAGTTTTCGAAGATAGTTTAATTATTAATTGATTTATTTGTTAATTATTTTTTTGTTCGCCGCACTGTCGTCTCACTTTTTGTTCAAAAATGCACGTTTGTTTTCCATTCCAGACAGAGTCTGATGGCGATTCCAATCGATCCGTTGTACTTTTTTGCGTAATCGATTCAGCGGCGAATATTCATATGTTCAGAGTCCTCGAATCTTGTTACAGGATGAATAACGCTCATCGCGCCTGACAGTTATCCGTAGCGATGTCCCCATCACATATTCATTTTAAAAATGTTTGATCACCGAATACAATCATTCGAACAGATTGCGAATTACATAAAAATCAGTCAAGTGGACACGCGCAGTTTTTGTCGTTATTATCTAAAGACAATATTAGTGGTGGACTGAAAACACGCACACGTCGCACGCACGTACGCACGTACATACATTTGTCTAGTTTGGCGACGTCGTTTCTTTTGGAAACGTCGCTTCCGTCCGTGACCTAGCGCTGTTATTGATAGCGACGATTATGACTATTACAGTGTTTTGCTCTATTGTCGTTCTCGTGCATACGATCATACATGTACACACTCTACAACCACTGTGCATAGACTAGTAAAATAAACAAGCTTCTTCATAACCGTTCGTTCGGAGTTGGTCGCGTGTTTTCGGCTGCGTTCGTTTTGTAAAACCAAAGCTGTCATGATCCAGTTGGGTTGTTGCTGCTGCTGCACACACTCTCGCACACACAGTCTTACACACGTTATACCTACCCACCTAGTTATTTCACTCAAATACATACAGCTGAATAAAATAGTTCTTGTACTCAATTCAAGGGTTCAGGGATGCAATTATTAACAACGACATCCAAAAATAGACGATTGTTTTCAATGTCAGCTATGCTTATATTTTATTTTCCTATTTGTTGCATGTATGATATATATATATATATATATATATATATATATATATATATATATATATATCCTCACCAACCTGTTTGGTCAGCGTGATGATTATGACCAATGAATCAGTGAATGTTAACAATCATTGAGGCTTTCGCCCAACAATAGGCTGATGTATACAAAAATGACAATGATATACATACACACACTATATATATATATGTGTGTGTGTGTGTGTATGTGTGTGTGTCTATGTGTATGTATATAAGAAGAAATAATGATAATTATTTGGTTATAATTATAGCGTTTTTGAATCAGGTTAAAGAGAATATGTAAGGTCAACCAAATGCGACGCTTAGAATTGTGTTTGATTAAAAAGAAACTATACATATGTTTTCCTCTACACCACTTTATATACATGTTTCTTTTTAATAAAACACAAAACCAAAAATGACATTTGGATGATATATATATATATATATATATATATATATATATATATATATATATATATATATTTACGTGCATAAGTACTCGCCGTATGGGTAACATAAGCAATTTATTGATATAATTCAGTAAAGTCGTTAAATTAAAAAAATATATTTAATTAATAATAAATATGATAGTCATTAGAAAAAAATACAAAAATAAATAATTAATTCTATTATACTCGTATAGTAGAAATTGTTAAAATAAATACACTAGGTTACATTTTTACCGAGTAAAAGCATTCGCCACTTATTGATAATGGCATACAGGCTATATCAAAGTTTTTGTTAAATAAATGTGACACCATTGCAGTATAACTAAATATTTATATTTTCTGCTGATTCTCCATTTAATTTACGTTCACAGTTTTCATTATTTAGTCAGTTTTACGAAGATATTTCAAAAATGGGACATAAACAAAAAGAATCTTGTATACCCAAGAGAGAAATAATTATAAATTTACACCAAAAAAAATAAATCATATAAGGAGATTTTGGAAATGGTGTTTAAGAGTCGTACTACTGTCCATGATATAATAAAAGATTTTAATGATACCAAAAGCTTAGAAAATTGCCAAAGAACTGGCCGGCCATCCAAACTTACAGTACATGAACAACGTAATATAATTATTATTATTAAGAAAGAACCTAAAACAAGCTCGTTCTGTGTCGTAGGACAGTTAGAAGAATATATTAAAAAAAATTACATCCTTGTACAGTTCGAAGAATTCTCAAAAAGGCTGGTTACAAGAACCGCGTCTACAGAAAAAAATCAGCTATATGTAAAGTGAACCAAACCAAAAGGTTTCAATTTGCAAATGATTATAAAAATAAATATAATGAGGAGTTTTGGACCAAGGTTGAAAGTAAATTCTGTATTTATCGTTCTGATGCCCAAATTTTGGTATGGAGAAAGAAAAATACAGATCTGCAAGGGAATCATATACACAAAATTATTAAACATGATGATGGTGGGGTTGCATGGCCGCATTTGGAGTTGGAAACATAGTTTTTATCGATAAAACCATTAATAATTTTCAATATTCGAATATTTTAAAAGAAAATGCCAGAAAATTGTGTTTGAATAATGAATATTACTTCCAACATGATAACAACACAAAGCATACTGCTCATATAGTGAAGCTTTGGGTTCTCTACAATACTCCCTATACACTGAAAACACCACTACAATCTCCCAATCTAAATTCCGTAGAACATTTTTGAGATTTATTAGAGAGAAAAATTCGACAGCACCATATTACCTTCAAGAAACAACTTAAATCCTTACTTCAAAAGGAGTGGGCAAATATAACATTGGAAGCAACAAAAAAAATAATTTATTCAATACCAAATCGTTTAAATGAAGTAGTAACACGAAAAGGGAAACAAACGAGATAATAAACTCTTTTTTTTAAAAAAATGTTGATATTTCTTCTGCATAATATTAAAAGTGGTGAATACTTTTCCTCAGCAAAAATGTAACCTACTGTATTTATTTTAACAATTTCTACTATATAATAGAATTAATTATTGATTTTTTTCTAATGAATATTGTATTTATTATTAATTAAATATTTTTTTTTTATTTAACGACTTTATTGAATTATATCAATAAGTTGCTTATGTTACCCATACGGGAATACTTATGCACGTCAGTGTTTATATATATATATATATATATATATATATATATATATATATATATATATATATATATATATATATATATATATATATATATAGGTTGTCAAATATCTCCCTTTTGCCTTTTTGTCTTTTGAATTTCATGGCTATGTACAAAAAAAAAAAAAAAAAAAAAAACCAAGCGGAAGGGAGATACTTGACAACATAATATATATATATATATATATATATATATATATATATATATATATATATATATATAAATATATATATTGTAGTAACTGGAATCACTTTCTATTATAATATGCAGGAGAAGTGCGTTCGATTCCTGGTTAAAGAAATAAGATAGATGAAACTCTCTAAATAAGGTGAAGGCAACTTGTCTAAGGGAGTAAACCTTGAATAAAAAAACCCTCATCAATCTGATCAGAGTGGTGAGTTCGATCAAGTAACAGTAAATAGTAATACTTAATGAAACTTTCGCTCCGAAGTGGAGTGATATAAGCTTATATGGATAACGTTTATATATATATATATATATATATATATATATATATAATATATATATATATATATATATATATATATATATATATATATATATATATATATATATATATATATATATATATATATATATATATATATATATATATATATATATATATATATATATATATATATATATATATATATATATATACATACATGTATATATGTATTGTTTTTCAGCCTTATTATTTTCTAGATTTGGTTCCAGGAAACTTTTTTATTCCTGAAATTGAAATCGTCTCTGAAAGGTCATCTATTTCAGAATAAAAAGGAAATTAAAGATAATTCATTATGAGAACTATATATCATCGTATAGAAAACGTTCCAGAACATATTTTAGTGTTGGAAAAAACATTTGAAGGGAATTTCTTTGAAAAGAACAAAGCTGAAAGTGTTATATATTGTAAATAAAGAGATTAGAATCTTAAAACTCTATATTCCAACTTAAAAATAACTAAAAAATTCAGCAAAAATAATTAAGGAACAATTTGATTAGCAAAATTTCGAAGCAACGAAGTTTTTATCACAGAGTCCTGACGTCAACGTGACCAAAAAACTGTGGGCTATTATTAAATGTTACATGATAAATATAAGCTGACTCAGAAAAACCGTAAGGATTGTAAAGTCGAATTGAGGCTGAAAAAAGGATCCTAGCTAAAACAATATACATTTTTGTCGACAACATATCAAAAAGATCGAAGAAAAAAATAAAAAAATGAAATGTAGATACATTATTAAATTAAAATTTCTTTTATAAATTTTTGTATTACGAATAAAATCGTCTACTTGAATAACATTTTATTTTTGTTAGCAGGCTAGTAAATTATTAAATTTTAAAACATCAAATATTATTTTGTAACAAAATATGAACACTAAATAAAAAAAGAAAATTAATGAAAATCTTACATTTTGGAAAAAGTTGTTTTATTTTTCTTATTTTTTTCTGTTATTTAGACAGTTCTGTTTTCAATATATACATACATACATACATACATATATATATATATATATATATAATAACATGTATGTAAATATAAAATAAATTAACAGATGCAATAATAATACATGGGTGTTTGAAACTATTTGGATGTTTGCCAAAATTAAATTCTGAAATAATTACATAAATAGGGCTGATTAAGTCTGTTATCAACGATCCGTTGATTTATGTTGTCCGCGATGAGTATGAATTCATTCGAGTCAAATATATCATGAGGCACGTTCCAATTCGCAAATATTCGTTAATTAAATCAATATTAGATGTAAGCAAAATTAATTGCTACAAAGAAAAAAGTTGAATTTTCTATATATATTTGATCGAATAAATTAGTCATAGTGTGAAATAAACATTTAATTCATCTTTTAAATTTTTTAACATAGAATTGAATCTATCTTCATCGTTTAATTTAAAAAATATATATTGGATATGATATTTTAATATCTGTCTTTACTGAATATAAAAAAGAATAAGAGATATAAAAATAGGAAGTGTTCGTTCAGTCTGAAATATTCATATACTCTGAGGGACATAAATAAAGTTACGGATTACTACAACATTCATGAATGGTCTTTTTTTTAATATATTTTTTTAAATTCTTCTTTTACTAAAATTTGTCAAATATTGTAATTAATTATAGTTTCTATTTTATTTTAGAGAATTATCTAAATTAAGCCTTGTCATTTTAAAGTGGAATAAAATTATAAGTGCTACGTTGTCCATTTAAAAAAAAAACAAACTTATTATTTGAGGAAATCACATCAAAGGGAGCTGAACATGTTTTATAAACATCGTGAATTTAGTACAATAAGAAATATTTTTTATAATATTTCTTTCTTGAAAAATATAACATAAAATAAAAGAGCTATTTTCAAATGGTTTGTGGAATAGAAATCAATTTAATTATTAAAAATAATCATAGAATATTATGAAGAATGGACATATGTTTTAATTACTAAAAATTATAAAGTATCGAAAAATTGTGCTGTATTTATTTGTAAAAAATTTAAAATAATAAAAGATGTTAAAAAATTTGAGCAATGAAAATAATTGGAACGGATTACTTAAGAATTGGACATAAAGTTAAAAAATAATTAAGTACGAGAGTAATTGACTCGTTATTGATATTTTTACAAGATTTCTAAAAAAGAGAATTGAGAGAAGCTAATTAAAAAGGTCTTTTACAAAAAAAAAAAAAAAAAAAAACACTTTTCATTAATTTTACAAAAGTAAAAAGTAACTTAAGTTTACGAAAAAATACATGCTTTAGTAAAAATAGAGTAAGAAATTTAATTAAATTTGATGAAAAATAATAGATGCATTCTATGTTAGCATTGTAAATGATAATTTAAGCATTTTGGTTAGGAAAATGTATTTGAATCACAATTTTGCATTTCAACGGGAAATTATCCGAAATTCACATCAAAAATTTTAAGAAAAATAGTATACATTTCTTACAATAGGCAACTCAAAATTCTAATTAAAACCTTATTGAGTGTCTGTAATGATATTTAATGCAAATGTGAAAGTCTACCAAAAATTACTTACTGCATGGAATAAAATATCACCGCTTATGATTTTATCGTTGTATTTTTCCTAGACGAGTTTAAGCAGTAATATTTGATTGTTGCATATGAAAAGGAGGATTTTCTAGTGAAACTGAATATTTGTCACTTTTTAAAAATAAATGTCATTAATTAAAATTAGTACCATTGGAAACAATATACATTAAGTCAGGAAATTAACAGAACTTTTGAAATAAAACACATAAATTATTTATTCATCAATATTTATTTTGTTGCCTTTCAAAGTATTGGAAGCAATACACATATGCCAACGCTTCCAGTTCTCGAACGCTTCCGCGAACCCGCTTTGTAGTATGTTGTTTTTGAAACATGTGGTCGAGTTTTGTCATGAAACAGCATAACGTCAAGTCCATTGATCAATGCAGGTTGTTTAATTTGTATTTGCTAATGCATTTCCTCAAGTGGAAATCAGTATTCTTGGCATTAATAGTTTCATTAGATTTCAAAAATGAAGAGTGAATAATATCAGCCATAAACTATCAAATAGTCATCATTATCTTCCTCGGATGAATGATTCTTTTTTAAGACCTCATTAGCATTCAGTCATTATGCAGATCGGTGACGATTGTTATACGTAATCAATTTTTCATTAATGTTATTACTCTGCTCAAAAACGACTCGATTCTATTCTTATGAGAAGATAATTGTAAACTGCTTCCAATTGGTACATCATGATTCTTGTAGTGAACTCATGAGGAATCCATTTATCTAGATTCTTAACTTTTCCAAATGCTTGCAAGTAACAGGCAACTATCGAGTAATTCACGCTTAGTTTATCTGTAATGTGTATTACAGACTGACGAAGGTTGAACTCCATCAATATATGCAGTTTGTCGTTGTCGATAACTGATATATGGCTCGCGGGGTCACTTTTAAGGTTTATATTCATTGATTGCACAAAAAAAAAAAAATTTAAACATACTTTATGAACTGTTGCTATGTAGTTTGTTCGTTTACTACTCGTAGATCAGCTTTAAATGTTTTGTTAATTTTCATGGTTGTTTCTGATGCGTTATATTCAAGTTTAAACTCGCAAAGGAAAGTATAATATATGTTTCTGAATAATTTTCATATTTTTTTTTATATTTTTTACTTTCCGCTTAGACTGATATCTGGAATAGAAATTATTTCATAATTCGGCATTTCTTCTTTCATAATTCAGTCATTATTACAGCATTGCATTATAAAATGTAGATTTTATTTTAAATTATATTGAGTAGGCCAAATGAGATGAAGGGTTTAGATATATATTTACTTCTTTACTATCATTTGCTATCCTTCAATTTCATTTGAGCCATCTATATTACGTTAAATTATAAGTAACATTTGAAATAAAATAAAAAATAAAATATGTATGAAATTAAATTCATTCAAATGAAATTTTTATACTAAACTTTTATTTTCATTATAAATTAATTTTGTTTATTAATAAATTGTATTTATTGTACATTTGATAAGCAATAGGATTAAAGTTCGAGATAAGAATTGAACTTTGAAAAATATTTAAGTTTGAAAATTAAAAAAAAATGAAAAATAAAATGTTAAAACAGTTTATGTAATTAATAAATTCATATTATGAATGTAGCGATAATTTTTTAAAAAATTATATTTTGTAGAAGAATTTCTGGGTTAATTACTACTTGAAATTGTATGGTCAATCATATTGGCGATTTCAACGGTTATTTTTCTATTTATCTTATGTGCATATTTTAAATCTTTTTTTGTACCTTAGTAAATGTTTTTATGTGATTAAGTTGAGATGATTCCATGATTTTCGATATGATTTATATCTGAAGATTATAATATAAGTTTTATCAAAAGTCATAATTCGGAATTTCGTTATTAAAAAAATAACACAATGATTTCAATGTACTCAAAATGTTTTAAGAAATCGAATATTATCTATAAATATTTTTACGATTGTTTTATAAAAAGTTTGATACGAATTAATTACTCTTCACTATCATATGTTACTAATACAGAAACATACTTTGGCTCTAACAATTTTTATAGGGTTTTAGCCTTTCTAACAATGCTGTTACAGTAGGATTTTCTTTGTTAGAGTTTCATAACGGTCATGTTTTTTACGAGATGATGTTTTCAGTCTAACGTTCAACTTCCAACAACTTAAGAGACTTTTCAGCACCGTAGTACTTTATAAAAGTAAATAATAATAATATATTATTTACTTTATTTGCTAATTTCGTTTATGTTGAAGAGATTAAAAACAAATACTTGCACTAGTAGATATTCGTCGAGTTACATTTATTCGGATAAGTTTTGATAAACAATAATTGCTGAAAAAGATTTTCTTAATTTAACGCCATAGATATATTTATTAGACTACACATAGAATGAAATCATCAGCTACAAGTAACTAATTTCATTTTATAGCCCTCATAAGTCAAATATTTTTGCTATTGCTTATCTTTAAATTTCGTTAGAATACGCGCGTCCATAATCTATTAATTTCAGAGAAGTTTCATTCTTCGCTTAATAATCTAACGCTGTCGAACAGTTCATAATAGTGGCGATACTAAACACTGCGCGTCAAAGTATATATACAAGCGAACAAAGCAAACGAGGGTATGTTTCTAGCCAGGGCCGGTGAGCCGGTTCCCGATCCGACAGAACCGAATCGACCAGACTGGGTTCAATGCTGCGGCTCCATTATTATACAAACAAACACGCGAAGAAATACTCGGTGTGCTGAATGGATGGATAGTATGTGTGTATGTATCGATGTGTGTGTGTGTGTGTGTGTGTGGTTATATGTCTTCTTCTTTGCGCAGGAAGTGGGTGACGCCCGCTTGCCAGCCCTTAACTCTGAACGCATGAATGGTACTTTAAGAATATGTCATACACGAACAAAAGAAGTGATGGGCCATCTCTCGACACGACGACAACAGTAGAACAGGAACACGTGTGTACGTACACTAAATACTTTATTCTCTATCGAATTCCCGTACAAACGACACACACACACACATACATAAATATATACACATACATAATATATATGTATACAAACACAACGCATGTACAAAACAAGTAAATGGATACAACAGGTTTACGTTATACAACACTTGGAAAAGTACATTTTTGTATATAAATACACATATTGTTGTTTTCTTTGCACTTCTTTCCGAAACAAACAGTATGCATTTTGCAAACAATTTAATACATTTATCTATCTATCTATCTATCTATCTATCTATCTATCTATCTATCTATCTATCTATCTATCTATCTATCTATCTATATATATATATATATATATATATATATATATATAACTGTGTGTATGTGTAATTAAAGAAGTGATATACAATAGTATTATAATAAGTATTTAAGATACTTACTTGAGGATCTGAAGGATTAAAATAAATGGAGAGATATTAGTCACTCAAAATTTGCTGCTGATATTATTGTTTACTCAAGCCCAAATACACTTAAAAAAAATTAGATAAGTTAAGTTGAAAAAATAGTCTCATGATGAATTTTAGCAAAACAAAACATATGTTGTACTAATCTTTTAAAATATTCTTCATCTAATGCATTCGACGTATTTTTCAGAACATTTCAAAAACCTCCTTACTTACAGACAATATTTTATGTATCTCTCAATTCAAATTATTCTATAATAATTCGATCGAATTACATTCCGGATTTTGAGGTGCCATATCATTAATAGGAGGGATTATTATTAAAAATATTTTTTATAATTTTGATAATATGTTTGTAGTCATTATTATACTGATAAACGAACCTCTCGCTTTTTATTTCCGATCGTGTAATAATTGGATATTCTTATAATATTTGTATATAGGTATCGTCGGTATTTATTTCTGTTATTTAAACTTATTTTTTGATTCTGTTATTACCGAAACACCCCCAAATCATAACAATTACATCACTATGTTTTAGTGTTTTAATCACACTTTCTTTCTTCCGCCTGATGACAAACAAATGTATTATGCTTACTTTTATACGTTTCGAAATTTGATTTATCTGTCGATAAAACTCGTTTCCATTCTTCAACTGTTCAATTTCTATACGTTTGCTTCCAATTGAGTCTTTTCTACTTATATTGAATAGATAGGAGTGTGTTTTTGTAGATATTTAGTCAAAGTTGAATTTATGCTTATCAGTGTTTAACTATTACTACAGTAATTGTGATACTATGACCCATATTAAATTTTACTGTAATATCTGAGACCGTAAGCAATCGATTTCGCAAGAATAACATTTTTGTATATTTATTTAACTTTTCGTAATTAATTTCGACTTTATAATATGTGTATGGTCTCGAAGTTTTCTTTTCTTTTAATTGTTCGAGTACGCAATATTTGACAACTTTTAAATGTTGCGCAATTTTTCTACTTGATAACTGTGTATTACGTAAGGTTACATTTCTTTCTGTTTTCAAGGTTCAATTGTTTTTTCCTTATTTTATTTTCATTAAATAATACAACAAATTTACACAGATATCAATTTCTAAATAGCACAGAGATCATTTGAATGCTGAGTGTAGAAGAAAATAATAATTAAACAGATATTATAAAAATCAAATAACAACATTCCCATCTTTTTAAAATTTTAAATCAAACAATTATCCATAAATATTAAATGATTAATAAATTATTTGTATCGTTAAATTTAAAAGTAAAATGCTGTTATTTCCAAAAAAATGTAATTTATTAAAAATTATTATTTAATTATATGAAATATCTATACTGAAATTAACTTACTGTTTGATTCAACTTTTACGTCGCACGATTAAATTTGTGAACGGTAGTGTATGCACATATAATATTTATAAAGAAAATTTAGTTAAAGATTTTATAATATTGCGTTCTGATGATATTGGAATGATCATCAAAATGTGTATTTTACACAAATAAGTATTTTGTGTTCAAACAATTGAGTACATAGTTTTAATATAAATAAAATAAGCCATATTTTCAGTTATATATGACAATTTATCTTCGAAATAAACAAATACTTTATTCATACAAATTTAAAAATAAATATGTGAGCATATAAATACACGCGAGTACCACGTTCTTAAATTTATTTTAGAGCGTTTTTAACTCGCTAAACTCGAAGATCGAATTTTCTAAATGAAAAATGATACTCATTTAAACGTTATAATTGTAAGCACGAAATATATATATATATATATATATATATATATATATATATATATATATAAAGAGGGAGAGAGAGGAATGTATAAAAATGATATTTATCTTTTTTTAAATAGACTATTAAAATATTTAATATCAAAATTATTACCAATGACAGCAATTAAACTCAAAACCTAATTATTAGTTTATAGTGCAAGTGTATATATATATATATATATATATATATATATATATATATATATATATATATATATATATATATATATATTGTATTTATACACATGTTTACGACTGGATATATTTATGTAAAAAGACGTTTAAAAATAAATACGCACAGACACACAGAAGCATATTTATTTATTTATATAAGAGCAAGTCGACACACTAATAACGTTTCGAATTTATAGAAAACTATTTTGACGCAACGATCATATTACACAAATACAATAATTCAACGGTGCTAACAGAGAGACTATGACGATCCAATGCTGAGTAGACGGCGTCGACGTCGGGCTCCACGAGGCGCATATGTTGTACTGGGCGACGGTGTTTGGTTTCGCGTATACGACAGATTCGATTGATGTACAGATCGCGGATACGACGGTTAAAGAACTAACGCGACGACGAAAAAATTCTGTCAGAAAGTTCATCAAAATCTATTGCCATCGAAATGTAAATAGTGTATATTTGTGGTTACATCATACCTGTATAAATACATAGCAAAATAGTACACACCGTCTTAGAGAAGACAGAAAAAGAAAAAATCTTTATTGATCATTTCGCACGTAAAGTAAAAACACTATTGTTTTAAAACAATGTAAATAATTTTGGTTAGGCGACTGACCAATCATACCGATTTGAATATATACATATATACATATATATATATATATATATATATAATTGTATATATATATATATATATATATATATATATATATATATATATATATATATATATATATATATATATATATATATATATATATATATATATATGTATACAGAATCATCCAAATGTGACATTTGGATAACACTCAGTAATGTATAATGTTTAAACGTCATGTCTTTTCAAATGGCATAATAAACCTTTTTGTTTTAGAAGACGGTTACAATTTTAACCATGGATAGGTATACATTGCAACAACGCATTTACATTATTTAAACTTATTATGAAAATGAACGTTCTTTGAAAAATACCCATCGCAATATTCGTTATTTTTTTGGTGTAAATCAGTCTTCAATTCAAAGATTAGTGAAAAAAAAATCAAAGAAATTGGTTATATTATTGATAAACTAAAAAGTGGAAGACAAAAACTCTACGCACAAATGAAAATATTGCTGCTCTAAGTGAAAATGTTGAAAATAAACCGACAACATCAATTTCACATCGTTCGCAAGAATTGGGTATATCATATGGCTATTTATGGAAAATTTTGCATAAAGATTTGCATTTACACGCGTACGAAATACAATTAACTCATGAATTGAAAGAAAGAGATCATTTACAACGTCGTTATTTCGTTAGTTAACAGATCCATTGTTTTCAAGCAAAGTTTTGTTTAATGATGAAACTCATTTCATAATGGATGAATTCGTTAATAAGCAAAATTGTCGTATCTAGAGTGATGCAAATCCTTGTGTTATTCATGAAAAATCTCTACACCCACAAAAAGTCACTGTTCGGTATGTATTTTGGGCAAATGGAATCATTGGACCACTTTTCTTCGAAGATAATTCTGGAAATTCTGTTACTGTGAATGCTGAGCGATATCAATCAATGAAACGTAGAGTGATTTTTTATGACCAGAATTATAGATATTGATGTGTCTGATATCTATTTCTAGTAAGACGGTACTACATGTGACATAACTCGAGGAAACATTCAGTTTTTGAGATAGAAATTTCATCAACGTGTAATTTCACAATGTAGATTTCAATAGCCTCCAAGATCATACAATTTAACACCATTAGATTTTTTTGTGTGTTTTTTTGAAAAGTCGAACCTGTGCTAACAAGCCGTAAATAATTAATGACCTAAAGAAAAATATTCGAGTTGTAATTATGAAATAAATCCAGCAACATGTCGAAAAGTTATTGAAAATTTCGATGTTCGAATTTATGCCTGCAGACACAGTCGAGGTATATATTTGAACGATATTCTGTTTCAAGTCAAATTGTAATGAAACATATTTTTAACAAAAAAAATAGTTTGAAAAAATTCTAAATAATTTGTGTTTTATTAAAAAGAGAAATGTAGGCCCTTTTTTTGGATAACCCTATATATACATATATATATATATATATATATATATATATATATATATATATATATATATATATATATATATATATATATATATATATATATATATATATATATATATATATATATATACATATGTATACATATACATATGCTCATCCAAATGTGATCCCTAGATTTGTATTTTATTAAAAAGAAATATTACTACAGAGTGGTGTATAGGAAAACATGTGTATAATTTATTTTCTTATATATATATATATATATATATATATACACATGTTTATACATGTTATATATGTATATATATATATATATATATATATATATATATATATATATATATAAAACATGTATAAACGGAAATTATTTATAACTCAACCCATATATATATATATATATATATATATATATATATACGAGGATTGTTTGATAAGTCCGTGTAAAAATAAAAACTGCTTCATTTTTTTGAATAAATCGTTTTTATTTTTCAACATAGTCTCCTTAAGGCTTATACACGTCATCCAACGCTGCTCTAGTTTGTTGATCCCTTCCGAATAATAGGATTTGTCCAAGTCTGTAAAATAGTCATTCGTTCCTGCAATCACCTCCTCGTTCGAATAAAATCTTTTTCCCGCGAGCCATTTCTTCATATTAGGGAACAAATAATAGTCCGATGGAGCCAAGTCTGGAGAATAGGGGGGATGTGAAACGATTTGGAACCATATTTCCATTAGTTTTGCGGCCACAACTGCTGAGGTGTGAGCTGTTGCGTTGTCGTGATGAAAGAGGACTTTTTGTGGGCTAATCAGGGACGTTTTTCTTGCAACTCGGTTTTCAAACAATCCAATAACAATGAATAATATGCACCTGTAATGGTTTTACCCTTTTCCAAATAGTCGATAAAGATTATTCCTTGCGAATCCCAAAAAACAGTCGCCATAACCTTCCCGGCCGAAGGAATTGTCTTCGCCTTTTTCGGAGCAGATTCCCCCTTGATAACCCATTGTTTAGACTACTCTTTGGTCTCAGGAGTGTAGTGATGTATCCATGTTTCATCTACAGTGATGAAACGACGCTTAAAGTCCTGCGGATTTCGCTGAAACAGCTGCAAACCGTTCTTGCAACACTTCACACGACCTTGTTTTTGGTCGATCGTGAGCAATCGCGGCACCCACCTGGCAGATAGCTTTTTCATGTCCAAATGTTGGTGCAAAATATTATGTACCCGTTCACACGAGATGCCTACAGCACTAGTAATCTCACGCACTTTTACTCTTCTGTCATCCATCACCATATCATGGATTTTATCAATGATTTCTGGAGTGGTGACCTCAACAGGGCGTCCAGAAGGTTCAGCCTCTCTTGTGCTCATATGGCCACTCCGAAAATTTTGAAACCACTTATAAACCGCACTAATCGAAGGTGCAGAGTCACCATAATGTTTATCAAGCTTCTGTTTAGTCTCCTGAGGCGTTTTGCCTTTAATGAAGTAGTGTTTAATCAACACGCGAAATTCTTTTTCGTCCATTATTTGACAATCACTCGATTTCCTTGATTCCAACGATTGTCAAACACAAAGGAATAGACCGATATGGCTGAAACTTGATGTGTGTTCTTCCAAGAGGTGCTACTAATTAAAAATAACCTCGATATGCACCAGTGGTGCCGTCTTTCGGATTTTACACGGACTTATCAAACGACCCTCGTATATATATATATATATATATATATATGGGTTGAGTTATAAATAATTTCCGTTTATACATGTTAACTTTAATTGTTAATAAAAAAATAGCAATTGTACTTAATTAGTTATATATTTGCTATTGTTTGCAATGACTTGTTGCCATTTATTCTAGGTAGCTCTTCTATGCCTTTTGAACAGAATTCCGATGATTTTGACCAAAAAAAATTATTCAACGAATTTTCGAATCTAATTCTCATTTGAGAAATTTGTGCTCATTATATCGTTCTGCAGCGATAGAAAAAGATGACAATCAGATTGTGTCAAATCTGACGACTATGTTGGGTGGAAGAATACTGACCTTACTGTATGAGGTCTTGCGTTGGAGGAGAACAACGTTTTTTCTATTGACGAGCGCAGGAAGTTTTTTAATTAAACTTTAGTGAACACGGTACAGCTGTTCAACGTACATTCCTGCATTTATTGTTTTATTCGTCTTTAAAAGCTCAAAATGAATAATTCCACGACGATCCCACCACATCCACAACATTATTTTTCTTCCATGACACCTAGCCTTTGGATTCGCTTCTGGAGGCTTATCAACTCGCTGCTTTTTGTGCATAATGTTGTCGTATGTAATTCATTTTTCATCGTCAGTAATGATTTTATCCAGAAATGGATCGTTCCACTGTATTGAAAGAAGATTTGTCGCTATCAATAAACGATCTGCTTTATTTCTTTTACTAAGATCATGTGGAACCCAAACACCCAGTCATTTTTTCAAAGTGGCAATATATGGTAGAATTTTAATTACTAATTCAATTGTAATTACTAATATAAGTAGAAAAGACTTAATTGAACCGAAATGTACAAAAATTAAACAGTCGAAGACTGGAAACAAGTTTTATAAACAGATAAATCAAAGTTTGAAATATGTAGAAGTAAGCGTAATACATTTGTTTGCCATCAGGCGGAAAAATAATGTTGGATAAATGTGTGATTAAAACAATAAAACATAGTGGTGTAATTGTTATGATTTGGGGGTATTTCGGGAATGACCAGATTAAAAAATAGGTTCAAATAACAGAAAAAATACTGACAATACCTATATACAAATATTATAAGAATATCCCATTATTATACGATCGGAAATAAAAAGCAAGCGGTTCGTTTATCAGTATGATAATGACTACAAACATATTATCAAAATTATAAAAAATAATTTTAATAGTTAGTTTGAAGAAGAATCTCTCTTATTAATGATATGGTCACCTCAAAATCCGGAATGTAATTCGATTGAATTATTATGCAACAATTTGAATCGAGAGGTACATAAAATATTATCTGCGAGTAAGGAGGTTTTTTGAAATGTTCTGAAAAATACGTCGAATGCAATAGATGAAAATATAGTAAAACATGTGTCCCGTATTTGCCATACGATAATCAACGCAAGAAGTATTTTTTTTTAATGTATAAAATAATTTTAAAAGAATTGTTATTTAATAGTTATAATTTTTATGCATATTACTTTATTAAAACATAAAATTATTGTCTAACAAAAAATTTTCCTTAAAATCAACATATTTATTTTACTTCATTGTGCAAGTAAATTTTACGCGGAGCATTAAACTTCATCACGGCAATATATATAAATATAAACTGCGAAATAACGTAGTGACTAGCACAAAATCTTGATATTAATCTGATTAAAAATTTGCAGTCTGTTGTTAAATGTCAATTTAGTAAATATAAACTGGCTCCGAAAACCCTTAACGCATTATGGAATTGAATTGAAGCTGAATGGAAAAATAATCTCAAATGAAACACTGTGTAATCCTATCAACAGCATGTCAAAAAAAATGAAAGAAGAAATAACGAAGCAATGTTGATATATTATTTACTTAAAACAACATTTCTTTTATATATTTTTTGTGCTACGTATAAAAGGATCTAGTTGCTCTAGATTTTTTTTTTGGCGACCTATAAGTAAATTATTAAGTTTTTAAAAATTAAATATTATGTTTCGAATCAAATGATGCAATTTAAATAAGAAAAACATTTAATACTTTGAAAATTTTGTTTCATTATTCTTAAAATGTTTGGTTATGTTATATAGTTTTGTTCATTAGTGTGTATTTATCATGTATATATATAAATATATATATATATATATATATATATATATATATTTGTGGGTTCATTCAAATGTGACGCCTAAATTTGTGTTCTATTAAAAATAAACTATGCATATCTTTCCAATACACCCTCTATACACATGTTTCTTTTTAATAAAACACAAAGCTAGTCGTCATATATGGATGACGCTATATATATATATATATATATATATATAATGGATATATACTTATATGCAATTATTGTGCATGGTTTTAATGTTAGGTTCTTAATTACTGATAAAATACTAGTCGTTAGGTGTTGACGTCGTCGGTCGCAATAACGTCGATGGGTGCGTACTAGCATATTTTGTAACTCGACCTTTGTGTCGTAATTGTATGTGTTCTGTCAGTTTTGTACACGTTTTGTTTATATATATATATATATATATATATATATATATATATATATATATAAACACACACACATATACACACGAATGTAAAGCGTGAGTACGTTATATTTTTGTTAATTTTTTCAAACCCTCTTCCAGATAATCTTTGTGCGTACCTCTACGAGTATAAATTATTCTCAACAGTAATTGTTCGTGTCGCGTCGTTATTATCTTGTTACCCGATTCATAACATGTTTATTAGTCATCGAATCCGTTTAGACTTGTGTTTTCTCTTATCCACATCATTCCACTTTTTTTGTTCATTTCTTTGAACTTGATGTTCATATAGATTTATGATATAACCATATAAATAGATTCATGTAGCATTTTTCATCATAAAAATAGTTTTAGATAAAAACATACATACACACATACTTTTTTAAATATATATATATATATATATGTATATAAAGTTGATAATAAAAAATATTTGGTTATTTCATATTTTTCATTAAATATAATTCATATAAGTCATCAAAAGCTTTTTTGAATTAATATTGTTGCGTATTTAATATTATTATAATTAACAGATTTAAAAATTGGATAAATAAACTAAATAATTCTCTACGATGACATAATGAGAAATGCCCTTTTTAAAATTTACGTGCGAAAAGTATTTTTTCGATTTATTTAATTTGTTAAATAAATCAATGTTATTATTTTTTCAAAATGTTAAATCGAAAATATTTTTCTTATTTTAAAGATTTTATGAGATATTACGATGTTTGTGAAATATTATATTACCATTCTTCTTTAGAAGCAGTAATTCTTGTATTATTTACTGAAATTTACTTTTTTTGGTTGAAATACAATAGTTCACAAGTGTTTAATAACATTAATACCTGGAGATTTTGGCGTTGTTTAAAAACACTTTAAAGTATTATATAATAATTACAATACTATTTTTAACTTTGAATATTTGTGATCGTTACCTTGATAAAAGATAAAATTATATGTCAATATACATTCAGTGAACCATCACACATTATTAATGTACATATTTAAAACACTTGATGCTCTAATACGTTCTCAGACACCATCGTGTGTAACAGTAGGTGTTATTGATATACTTCTGTATTTTTTTCTCTCCGAATAACACATTTCCCATTTGAATTAAAATTATTAAATTTACTTTCATCCATAAATATTATCTTATTTCACATTGCCGTAACTTCATTTTTATCAGCTTTTGCAAAGTTGAGGCATTTTTTTTTTATAAAAAAAATATTTTCGAATTATCTGTTTATATCTATCACTCGCAAGTAGTATACGAGGGTCGTTTGATAAGTATGGTAAATTTATTTATTGTTTAATTTAATTAATTAATTAATTTAATTAAAATTTTCAATTTAGTTTTTCTTACTTTTTTACCATACTTATCAAACGACCTTCGTATATATATATATATATATATATATATATAAAATAATTCCATCGCAAAATCAATGTCATTAATTTATTCCGATCGTGAACGATTACCCTCGAATATAAACGATTATGTTAAAAAATAACATCTGTTATTTATAATAAATAAATTTTATTTGTGTACAATAATGATGCTAGTACAACATTGGCTTTTAACGTTAGCGTTTAAAATATGGAAGTATATACCAATGATAAATATAATAATTCATTAAAATCTAAAGAAATATGCTCACGGAGAGAAGATGAAAATAGTTGTTGACTGTTAAAAAATTGAATGAACTTAAAAAGAACAAGCTGAGCGGTAAATAGGGGTATTGAGAAAAAAGACTGAAGATAATCTGATCTTCGTCGATGGGACAAGCGGTATCGGTAAGATTTTTCTTTATTATATTTTAATTCATTATTACACATTTTTACAAAAAAACGCCATATCAATTGCTTGGACTGGAGCTGTTATAGTTCTTTTACCACATGGACGTATTGTTCATATAACGTTCAATTTATCACTGAATATTTATAACGAAGATGCGACTTTAAATTGATCAGCAGCAATGGAAGAAAAACTTCAAGTAGTCGACTTGTTCATTTGAGACGAAGCTTCTATGATACCGAGAAACATGTTACTAGATAACACATTCAGAGACGTATTCAAAATCTACAAATCATTTGCCTGTAAACTGTTCGTGTTAGATGGAGATTTCAGACAAGTTCTATTAGTTAAAAAAGAAAATCGTAATCGAATACTCGACACATGCTACCAATGGCCACACTTCGTCAAATTAAAAAATTCGAAAAATATATGTAATATCGACGACGCAAAATAATTTTCTAAATGGTTACCCAATATCGGTGAGTACAACACCACTGAATTCACTATACCACTCAAAATAATTTCAGATGATATCATTACCGATATATATCCATCTAATCTAACCACTACTAGAATCAGCAGTTGCGCTGTATTAGCAACGAGAAACGAAAAAAATACCAAGATAAATCACCAAATTGTCAATTATATTCCGGGCGAATTAGTTATTTCATCGATAGTACGATTTTTCACGGAACAGATTCAATAGAAAACGATAAAATTACTCTATAATATCAATTAGAATATTTTTACTCAATCACTTTTTCTGGTTTACCACAATCTACACTTCAAAACGGGTTATATTGTTATATTATTTACTTCACAACATCGGTATTAGCAAAGGATTATGCAACGGAACTCACCTCATCGTTAAAAAAATAATATAAGGTCAATCCAAATATGATGTTTAGATTTGTGTTTTATTAAAAAGAAACATGTGTATAGGATGGTATATAAGAAAACATGTGTATAGTTTTTTTTATTTTTTTAATAAAACACGAATCTAGGCGTCACATTTGGATGACTCTCTCTACATATATATATATATATATATATATATATATACATACATATAAGCATGCGTATATAAGTAATGCCTATAAGTGTATATTCTGATTTATAAATAAATAAATAACAAGGGGTAATTAATTATAAGTAGTAGTCTGAATTCAACAGTTTATTTCATATATCACATATATTATCATTTTCATATGTATTGGATATATATATATATATATATATATATATATATATATATATATAAATTGTAAGTTGATACGTGAATTGAATTACGTTAGACAATGTCCGAGCGATGCTGATAGATAAACAAACGAAAGGTGAATTAGTGGTCAATGTGAAGTTAGAGGTGAATAATTCATCATATTTCTAATATATCTAATATATTTATTTACATTGAATAACTATTATTTTAGTCAAAATACGTTTATACTTACATACGTATATATATATATATATATATATATATATATATATATGTAAATGTATATGTGTGTGTATGTTTATAATATATATTTCAGCTAGAATAATATTAATAATTGCTACATCCACCATCAGAAAACTTCAATTTAATTGATGAACATTTTTTTACAACTGAGCCGAAAATGATTAACGATTGACTAATATGTATATAGATCAACAGTATTTTATAACAATACTTGTCGTTGCGAAAACAAATTATTATATTCAATTATTGTAAATAGAAGAATTAGTCATAGGACGGTTCCTGATATTATTAAATGTTGCACAAAAATAGTGATATACTACATGATGTTAAACAAATTCAATGAAGACAGTGTTTCAAGAAAATTTTATAACTGTTAAAGTGGTGGATATTTTTGTTTACCGTAAATCTGATATTTTAGTATATTGTACATTATTGCTATTAATTAAAGAAATTAAATAAAATATTACCTTTTCCATATTAGTCTAAAATATGTTTAGTTAAAATAAAATTATTATTTTATTTTACATTTATTTTTGTTTTTGAATCTCAAAATCAATTTCAAAATGCTTTTCATGTGACAAATACTTTTGCCCATCAGTATATCATTATCATCAGTTTCTTTCTATCCATTTCCAGAAGAAGGCCTTTCTCTTCTAGTCCATTTAAACGAATTTTCTTATATCTCTCCTATCTATCTATGAGTCTTTTCTTGGACCTTTCTAATATATCTAGGTTTCAAATCATTAACTTTTCTTATCCATCGGCGATTTTTTCTTCTTGTTAAACGACTGAACTTTTTTTTTATCAAACTCTCATTTTCGCTGTAATGTTCGTAACTTTTATGTTCTTTTTGTTCCACTTAGTTCTTTTTTTATATTTGGTATCTCCATTTTTATTTTTTTGTTTACATCTTTTATAAATGTGTCTTTATTGAAGATGGTTTATTCTAGATATATGCATATCGTTTTTAACTTCTTTTATTTTTATTTGTTTATTCGATTCTTCTTTGATTTGAAAATTTATTGAACATTTTTTTGTTTTACCGAAGTTTATCATTAGACCAATTTTTTTACTTGCTTTATTCAATTTTTCTATTCTATTTTCAAATTTATCTGAGCTTGCTAAAAAAATAATAATAATATCATCACTAATTTTTAGTGACTATGTATTTCTCTATTTACTATTATATCTTCACATTCCCAATTTAGTGCCTTAAATTTTTTTCTAAAAGAGATGTAAATAGTCCATCAGCAGTGTATACAATATACATACATACATACATATATATATATATATATATATATATATATATAAAAAATAAATCTATTACTTTTCCAGTGAACATTTTTGAAGTGAAACTTTTTTAGCAGCGTTGGGGTAACATTTTTACGTGTAGCGGAAGCCACATATATAGCAATCTACGTTACGGAACTCTGAATACATCATATTCCCAGCGGTTTGTTTGAAAATTTTCCCGTGGTCTCAATTCCTAAACACCCCAAACATTAAAACACAAACACCTGCTTTCATTGCATACTGGAAAAATATCTTGACAGATAACACGCCACATCGACTCATTATCTCATTTACTGTAAAATTTATGTATATATATATATATATATATATATATACGAGTATATATATATATTACTACTGACAGCCCACATCAGCCCACTGCTGGGCGAAAGCCTCGTCGAATGTCATAATTTAAATAAGAAGAGTCTTCCAAGCCTCTTCCATTCTTTCCTGTCTCTGGCCAATCCCATCCAACCTTGGCCTCCACAATACTTCACAATTTCATCTCTCCATCTTTGATGTGGCCTTCCTTTAGGTCTCTTTTTATCTCTTGGTCTCCATTCCGTAACAATCTTCGTCCATCTGTTGTCCTCTCTTCTCGCTACATGTCCTGCCCATGTCCATTTTAACGATTTAACTTGCTCTATTATATCAATTATTTTTGTTTGTTCCCTTATCCATTTACTTGTTTTTCGGTCCAGTTTAGTAATTCCTAACATTATTCTTTCCATACTTCTCTGGGCAGTTAACAGTTTCTGTTTCATTCTTATGTTTAGAGTCCAAGTTTCTGCTCCATACGTACAGGCCGGTAGTACACATTGGTTATATGCCTTTCTTTTCAAACTGATTGATATATTGCTTTTCATTATACATATATATATATATATATATATATATATATATATATATATATATATATATATATGTTAAATATATAGTACATTTATATCATAGAGTAAGTGTTGTAATCGCTCATATTGTATAACAATCAGAGTATGCGTGTGTCGGTGTGTTAGTGCATACACTACGGTGTGGGTCAGTCAGGATTGCACTATCATTAGAGACGGCAGACAGCTTCCCCGACATGTCACAGTATTTTGTATAAATAGATTAAGGGGTTATACGCAGTTAGAAATTTCAAAAAATCGATTTTTTTCTTTTTGCATTTTCGGAATGCACATATATTTGAGTATATTCTCTGAAAATTTGAAGTAAATCCGAGAAATATTTTCGGACATACACCTGAATTTGTAAGTAATTTTTAACTATGTGTAAACTACTTCCGAAACTTCAAACGCGTTTATCTCAAAACGGTGTTTTCATAGTCGGTGATCTCGATATCTCAGAAATGGCTGAACCGATCGGTCTCAAATTTTCACACAATCTTCTCAAATATATTCCTCAGGTATTGAACGAAGGAATAAGGTTTACAAAAATTATTACTATTTTTTTTAAACAATTTGGAGCGAAAATTTTAGTAAAAAACGAAAAATTTTTTTCAAGTAGACGCCATTTTGTCAAAAATGAAAATTTTTATTATTCCTTCGTTCAATACCTGCATTCATCTATCCTTTAAAAGAATTGACCATATTTTTTGATTTCGGATAATCCAAACCGCCGATATGGAGATCACCGCCAAGCGCCTTTTTTTGGAGGTCGTTCGGGATATTGTCTGCAGGAGCGGTGCACTTCAATATTTTTTTATGATCGACATGTTATTTTATTCTTGAAAGTAGGATCTATTCAAATAACCATAATTTGTAATTGCAAAATAAATACTGTTTCTAAAAAAAATTCCTAAAAAAACGTCGTTTTTGCGCCTCGCAACTGCGTATAACCCCTTAAGTGTGTATATTATTTCTAGTTATTAAATATATTATAATAAACCATCGTACACTTTATTCCACGGATACCCCAAAGAATCCAACAATATATATATATATATATATATATATATATATATACTTTAGATCAATAAATTTTATTTGAATTTGAATTTGCATAGAATGCTTAGACGATAGAGAGAAAGGTAAGTGAAGCTCATCTCGCATGCGCCTCGGTTTAGTATGTTGGAGCAGCAGTACGTTGTTAGTAAAATTGTTTACAATTAATCTGTGAATTGTGTTTAAATAGCAGTGTTATTTAATGTAATAACATTGATATTTTTGGTAAGTATATTAATTTATATAATCTCATATTATAATAATAAGCTAAATAAGACTACATTACATCCACGTGGTATTTAAAAATGTATCAAATCAACGTGAAATTGAGGTTATGAACATATATATTTTTGAGGTTATCTGTTGTTTTATTTGTAATAATTTCTCACAATAATTTTATTTATAATTATGATCAAATTATTCTACATTTTTATCAAAAAATGCTATATTAAAATTATTATGAATTCTTTGTTCTCGGGTGTCATTTTGAAGATTTATTGAATTTTACGTGGTGTTATAAAATTATCAATAGATAATATCTAAATAGATGCTATTTATTGCAGTTATATATTATTTGTGAGTATTTCCTTCAATTGTTTTATTTTTAAAACATTAATCTAATTGTATATTATATATTATGCAATAGTAATATAATAGTAATTAAAAAAAAAGTTTTTTACAGGCTTTAAGATCATAAAGCCTATTGTGCAAAAATTTTACTTATCAAAAACCAACTGTATCGTTTATACCTACTCAGTCACCACCGGAGGAAGCAATGGATATCGAAGAAATTTCAAACAAAAACGAATAAATTTTCATAATTCATAGTTTTATAAGAGTTTTAATTTGAAAATAAATATTAATCTTACTTAACACATTGTACGTGGACATCTTTACGACGTCTTTCGCATACTATTACTAGAGCGCGAAAGACGTCATCGAGACGGGTTGTCTGCATACGATGTGTTAATATGAAATAATTGTAAAAATTTAATTTATTTAAAACATTGATCATTTTCTACTTAAATTTTTATCCCGTGTATTTACCGCTTCTCTCCCTACTGCATTTATTCATTTTGTTACTGGCTTTAACCTGAAGAATTTGTTCATCTACGAGTTTTAGGTATACGCTTGCCCGTGTACCTTTTTATTATTTTACTGAAGAGAAGTTTCACTTCTGGCATGTGTATATAAGTACACATACCCTTTTTTTGAAATAAATTCTTATTTGACATATATTTGTAATATAGATATAAATTTCTTATGAATATACATTTTTTTATAAAATTAATCTATGAATTTCATTTCCTATTATTGACTTTATTCTTGAAAGCTAACGTGAATATCATTTGATGATTGAGAAAAGAATAGTATTCAGTTTCTATTTGGATATAGTTAATGTGCGTGATGCGATTTAAAAGTAAACGAATAGTGAAAGAAGTAAGTTCTCTACAAATTCATTTGAAAAACTTTTATTTGTATTTAATAATTATATTAAAATGATTATTTGAGTTAAAATTTATTTTTGTTATTGAATTTAATAAGAAATTTCAAAATAATTTTTATGTGATGAATACTTATGTGAATCGGTGTGTACAAGGGAGCTGACTTATATTGTTTTTATGCAACGCATGTTTATTGCATTGTTGGTATGTACGTGATAATATACTTAATTGTTATCAAAAAGATTAACGAATACTTGTAGTTAGCGTTTTTTAGTCTGCGGTAGTCATGAATCTGGTAGATGTACCTTATTAATACTTAAAAAGTTTCATAGATATATGTATAGTTGAACGTTTATTCAAATCTGGTATCCACTTCATATTTTACGAATATATTTTTTTCAGATTTTTCTTTAAGAAAATAAATCACTAATAATAATTCAATATCTGAAACTCTATTCTCCATGTATATATTATAAATACAATTGTCATGTTCATGGTCACAAATGATGCTTTAAGATAAGTTCACATAAGAAAAATCTATTATTCTTAGAAAAGTTTTTATATTTAATGTGGAAAATATTTAATTAATTGGAGAATATTTAATTAGAAAAAAAGATTTTTATTCAAGTTTTTGTTAATAAATACAAATTATAACACCTTTTCCAATGATTTTAATCCATCGGATTAACCAAAAATCAGTTTTTTTGTAATAGAAGATATTTTTATATTTTTTAAACCAGAGAACTCCACCTGTTATTCGCTTCGCTTGTTGACACCAAAATTTGCTTCTACAATATTTAACAATGTAAATAAGTTATGAAAAATAAAACCTTTAGAAAGTTACTATGTTAATGTTTATGTGTACAGAATGTTTATTATAATATATGTAATATATATATATATATATATATACATGCCGAATTTATTGTTCTTATATGATGAAAAGTTGAAATGAGAAGCTAACTCGAATTGATTTCTATGGTAGAATCTATTCTTGAGGTCTTCTTCAATGATAATGGACATAATGATATAAACGGAATTTTCATTTCCAGGACTATGATTGTGCCGGCGGATTTTTTTCTGAGAATTCTTTCCGGTAATGTTTTAAAGGCTATTTCTGGCGTTCTTATTTTACATTGCAATCCCATTATTGACTTGCCATTGATAGAGAACATATCTTTGCATCGATTGATATAAAGATAAACTTTTTTTGTAATTTCTCAGTTTTTTTGATAACTTATTCCATATTAATCGTTCGACGTACCGTACCAGACTTATTAATTTATAATATTTGAGAGTTTACTACATTCATTTTCAATAATGAAATTAATGAGTGTCACTTGAAAGTATTACAAGAGGATTTTGTTTATAGGGACAGAACTTGTGAAATGATAACGTATATAGTTAAATACAATTCTATTAAATAACTGACTTGACTCGATCTTTTCAAAATTTCATTGACTTCATTTCATGACAATAGTAAATTGTATATGATTAATCGATAATGTTTCATAAAAAAATATTAATTACGAAAAGTTTACAATATAATTTGATAGTTTAACTAAATTATTTTTTCACAGCATTAATACTATAAGAATACAGGAATTAATTGAAATATTTAATAATTGTTTGCTATTTGTTCCTTATTTTTTATTGTAATAATATTGATATCAGTCATTAATTTCAAATCACTAGAATATATGCAATAATAGCTATATATAATAATTTTGCAAAATAGGCATTACATGGTTGAGATCCGAAGGCATCGATATCTAAATTCCTATTCCTCAATGGGCAGTAAATAATTTACTTAAATGAATTCTATACTATCTGATTTTATAAAAAATATAGACAAACTTTTCAAAATATTTTCAATACCTCTATTTTTTCTTTTTCATACATATATTTTCACAAAAAATGTCTAATTATTTTGGAGATAGTTTTATTCTAAATATATATATATATATATATATATATATATATATATATATATATATATATATATATTACAGTTCATAGCAGACACAAATTTGATTTTTTGTCAATTCTATTTTTGAAATATTTTAATCAAAATATTGAATTACAAATAATATTTTTATATTATTTACAATAAATATACATTTTTTAAGCTTTTTATATTTATTAATTAATTATTTAATATAACCATTAACTTATTTTCTATTAAAGAAAAAGACAATATAAAAACAATTCGAATTTCGTGAAATTGAATTTGTTAAAAGCACGTTTATAATGTCTAGATAAAATTATAGTTATCTTAATATTCAGTGTGCTGATATATTGAATATAAAAACTATTGTCCTCATTCTATATTGCACGATAAAAAATTAATGTGTATATATAAATATATATATATAAATATATATATATATATATATATATATTTGTGTGTGTGTGTACTAACAATGTGTGAACTATTTAAATCGCTGCAACATTGGATTTTGGATTGTTCACGAACGCATTTTACAATAAAATTATTATTTTTTTAAAAAAAAGTCACATTAATAATAATATTGCATTAAATACATTCATATTGCGCGTAGTATACAATTTTTTTCTTTCATTTTGCAATTCGTCAGTTTTTCTATTTTTATAGACGACAATAGTCGGTTTGAAAAAGCTTGCGCGGCAAATAGGTCAGACTATTTTCGCAAAATTTGCACTCTCTGTTATTTAATTCTATTTTATATGTTGAACATTCTTTTTTTCTTTCCTTGTAATACAACTGTATACATATATATTCCAGTATATATATATATATCCAGTATATATATATATATATATATATATATATATATATATATATATATATATATATATATATATATATATATATATATATATATATATATATATATATATATATATATATATATATATATATATATATATATATATATATATATGTATATATATATATATTGGCAATAATAAAAAAATGTATATTGGCAATAATAAAAAAAACACACAATGTGTGCACATTAACGTTCATTAAAATACACGTCCGACAGTCCGAACAGACCAGCGTGTGCGTTTATGAGTTTTTAGATATGTGTATGTTATATTGTAATATATAATTATTTTTTTTTGTGCATCTCTTCTCTGCTAATGTGAAAGATCGTGGCGACTACATAATAACGATAGTGATAATAATAACGTTGCAATTATTATAATGTCATTTCGACCATGACAATAAATTTGCGCGAACGTTTTGGGTGCGTGGGAATATGTATGTATGTATGTATATATATATATATATATATATATATATATATATATATATATATATATATATATATATATATATATATATATATATATATATATATATATATATATATATATATATATATATATATATATATATATATATATATATATATATATATATATATATATATATATATATATATATATATATATATATATATATATATATATATATATATATATATATATATATATATATATATATATATATATATATATATATATATATATATATATATATATATATATATATATATATATATATATATATATATATATATATATATATATATATATATATATATATATATATATATATATATATATATATGTATACTGATAAAGACGTCTACAAAACTTTTCACTTTAATCAACATAATGCTTTTCTCTTTTAGTTTATTTTGATGATATTTTATGTTTCTGTCTCATCTATTAATTACTATCTTTATGAATTTTTGATAGATATCTGCATTCTGAATCAATGATTTCTGTTGTTTATCGCTGGTCTTCATTTCTTGCTATATATTGTAAAATCGGTAGCCGAATTTTCACCATCGAGAACCGGAATGTATGATTGTGCTCATCTTTTTCGTTAAGATCGTATTGTTGTATTACTTGAGCCATATCTTCATGTCATGATCACCTTGGCCATTCTCGTTTTTCGAACTTTGTAGATTCCAGGTGTAGAAATAATATGGTAGTCTGTAAGTTGACATTTTGAGGATATAGTCATACAAACGTATAAATCTTTTTTGTCAGTATGTGGTGTAATCTGGATATTCCAGCACTTTGGCGAAGATAGTTCATTTCTAGAACTTTATGTTAGTGTTCAGTTTTCTTATTTGGCGTCCAAATCTCTAAATCCGCGTGTACAGGCAATTTATCTATGATCTTTTCGATAGTTTTTTTTTAATTCTATTTATTATATATTGATCTACTAAATTTCATTATGTACATTTAATACTTTCTTTCCTCATATAATCTGAGACCGAATGTGCGATTACCAAATACCTATTATATCTGTTTATGGGTATTTAACTTTTCTACTAGTTCAAAAGCAGGTTATTAACAATAATAGAGTTTTTTATAAATATAGTCATTGCGAAATATACCATTATAGAAAGATTCAATTTCATACCTGACTGGCAATAAGAAAGATATAGTTATTTTATCAAAATATTCAAGTCATAATGATCTTATATAATCAGTACTTAGCCGTTTAAAAAATTCAATAAAAGAACATAGACGTCATTTTTTCATTTTTTGTACATTTCAAAACTTCTAAGTTATTTTTCTCAATCTATTAATATGTATTAAAGATAAGTATTAAAGAGAATATAGTCAGCATTCTCATTGTTACTTTGTTTGAGGAATAAGATGTTATTATAATAGAGTTTCGTAACTATTTCCATTAATTTTTTATATTCAAGTACGGATAACAGTGCTTCCCATATTTACGATCTCAGTATAAAATCATAAGTCTTTTCCTAGTCTAATAATGGGAGATGGGTTTCTAATTCATTATTGTCCTCTTTTTTAAAGTTATTGTAAAATAAATAAGTTGTCCACTCGCAATTTTCACGACCTGAATTCACTTTATACTTTGCTTACTGGATATAATTCAGGTTTGCGATTCTCATTTTTCAATATGAATATTTGTAATACAATTTATAGATAGTAGAATTTATGTTTGAATTTATTCTCCTTATTATAATTAAATTTTTATTATGATAATACTTAATTGGAGTTGGTATTAAAGTAATTTGATAAATTTAATCATATTTTCTTACAGAAATTCAATATTAGGTTCTGTAATATGAAATGTCGGATTATTCAAAGAGAAATAAAAATTGATTTTTTAATTCATTCATTTTTTAACCTTTCCCATGTTTTTGAGATGGTTACCGATGGTTTTGTAACATACCCCAAGTTCTTCTGCGAGGGAAGACAATGTTCGAGAGAGATCAGCTTCGACCAACGCTCGAAGAACGTCATCATCAACAAGGACAGGTAGCTTTCTGCGAGGCTTATTCTTAAAGTAATTTCCTCCACAATGGAATTTTTCGAACCATCTCTGTACGGTTCGTTCATTAATGGTACCATCGCCAAACAGTGTTGATATTGCGAGCGGCATGTGAGGCGCTATTACCCAATTTGAACTCATACAAAAAATAACTCTTAATTCCTTGGTCGACATCATTATACAACATTTCTGCAAAAAATACAGTAATCAATTTTTTAAAAAAAATAACAGTACTGACTGGGAACTGTATGAACTTTAAATGAGCAAAAAAAAATTTATAACTTTTAAATATATAATTAATAATTTTAACGATCAACTTATAACTGATGAGAAATCCGACATTTCATATTACATGACATAATAATTAAGAAATATTATTTGGATCCATTTGTTAGTTTATTTTTAAGTAGCACAAACGAATGTAATTGATCCACTTTTGTTTATTTTATAAATCAATAATCTTTTCGATTATATTTAAACAAAAATAAAAGACAAAGTTAAAATAAACCCTTATTTAATGATAAGGAAATCATTATTAGATAGAGTTTTATATTAGCGTAGAGGATACTAATAATACACTTAAAAATCAAAATGACTAGTAAACATATAAAGATCCTCATAATATTATTTTGTATAATAGTTCTATACTAGCAGGAAAGAAATGTAAACGAAAATGAGATCTTTGTTATTCAATATTAAGAAAAGTAATCAAAAGTACAATTTAAAAATAAAAAATTTCCAAAAAATATGGACAATGTTCACTAAGATTGATTTGTAATGTTTTATTGAAAAACTATTATCTATTACATCAATTGAAAAAAATGGCACTATTCCATCGTATTGATAAGAACAAGAAGAGTTTCAAGTCCAGATAGAAAAATTGCTATTGGCTAGAGCGGATTTCTACGATTCATTAATGATTGAAATCCGAACAGTTATTCACAGGAAGTGTGCAAATCGACGACATGGATCGCTTCATTAAAGACTAAGTAATTTTGGACGGACGACAGCTAAACAAAACATACCGTCGTCTATAAAGCACACCGGGTGACTTTTGTCGAAAGGCTTTTCACATTCACACTCTTTCATGCTGATCTGTCACGCAAAAGTAACACACAGAGAGTAAACGTGACACATGTGTGTGTGCATTCTTTGTACAATGTACATATACACACACACACACATATATATATATATATGTATGTATGTGTATATGTATATGTATATAAACATGTGTGTGTGTGTGTGTTATGCATAAGCAAGACTATCCGCATCTGAGAAACTGTTACGATACGAAGCGATGATAATAGAAATGGCTTTAATAGAGATGTTTGGTTAAAACAACAATATAAATTTAGTCTGCCTTGTTATATATATATATATATATATATATATATATATATATATATATATAACATAAATATATATTGTTACTCTCAATTTTATTTGTATAGTAGTAAGTTACGAATTAAAAAGCAAATACGTTATTTTAAATATTTTTTTATTGGACCTTATTTCTTAAACATTCTATATAATAAAATTCTATATAATAAAATATTATATTATAAACATAAAAAAAATTCAATATTAATTTAAACAACAATAACAAAAATAATACCAAATAAACGTACAACTATCTATCACTCCTACAAAACAAGTAGATAATGACAATTCAGTTGATAAATTGGATAAAAATGACAAAGTTTCGTTACTAACACTTCATACGGAATCTTTTGTTTATAATTATATCACCTAATTTGTTTGTCATCGATTCCACTTATTTTTGACAACTGTTAGATTGATATTTACCAGCTTGAAATTTAGTCTCTTTTTTGATCATAAGTAATAGAAATTTTATATTTCTGACGTAGACATTATTTCTCAAAATTTTTGGATTAAGTTGATATCAGATGATTATGGGTGTTTTCGTAACTATAAGAAAATTGTATAGTAATCATTTTTAGGATTGTGCTTGAAATTTTTGTCAATAAAATATATGTGCTGTCAGAAAAGTCATGTCGGATTTTTGCAACAGATGTCGTTAGTCTATTTTTTATAGTAGAAGCGTCATTCACATTCATATAATTGTTATGTTGTTTGACAGCTGACACTTCTGCTTTCATTCAGAAAAAAAATTGAGCGATTTGGTTGAATTTTATATATTTTATACCAAGTTGAAGATAAATGATCAAACTGTGTATTTTCGCCATATTTTACTGTATTATTTCCGTAAAGAGAAGAACGCACGGCAAGTTTGTGATAAGTTGCATCAAGTTTACGGATACCATGCCCCATAAGAACGTCAGTGTCAAAGGTGGTTCGCAAAATTCCGTGCTGGTGTTTTTTATGTTAACGACGCTCTTCGCTCAGGAAAGCTAATTGAGGTTGATGACGACAAAATAAAGGCATTGATCGAGTCAAACTCGCGTTACACGACACGTGAGATTGCAGAAACATTAAATATTCATCATTCTATCGTTCACGACCATTTTAAGAAGCTCGGATACATAAACAAGCTCGAAATTTGAACTCAAAGAAGTTGATTTGACTGCCCGTATAAACATCTGCGATGTGCTTATTAAACATGGAGGAATTAAAGGAGTTGTGTTTCAATATGACAACGCGAGACCACACATAAGTTTTGTCATCCGTCAAAACTATTGGAGCTTGGATAGGACGTGTTGCCGCACCCAGCGTACTCACCCAACCTTGGGTCGTCAGATTTCCACACGTTTTGGTTTTTGCATAACTCCTTGCGTACTAAATCGTTCAATTCCTATGAGGCTATAAAACAGCACCTTGTCCAATTTTTCGATGATAAAGACAGATTTTTCTATGAATGTGGAATTATGAAACTCATTGAAAGATGGCAAAAGGTCATCGAGCAAAATGGCAACTAAACTTAAACTTTATACTTTATATAAATAAATGACATTTGAAAAACGTAGTCAAAATGTGTCATGACTTTTCTGACAACCTAATATAATTGTTTTGGATATCCAGGAATGAATTTCACTGTATATTAATTTCCTGTTTAAATTATTAATATACTATATTTTATTCAGAATTCTCTCTATAAAACGAAAATTTCAATCGTCAGAAGCTGAAAAATACCTCCACATCATAACTGATCCATTATCGTACTTCGTGATATTTTGAAGATTTCGTGTAACTAAATCTTTATCGGATTTTTTAAGAAGTGTTTGTTTTATATTAGATTGAAAATCTTTAAATTTACTGCCTAAAATAAAAATTATATCTTTCCATAAATTAATGTGCAGTTTTTATATTGCTTTACAAAATCGGGACATTTTAATCTGTTGCGTTTATTTATGAACGAATTATTTTTATTTACTCTGTCGTGGTAGCTGTTTTTTCTTATAATTCAAAAATTATTTCACCACCAACAATTTTTTCATTATATGATTTTAACTTTATAATCAGTTTTGGAACACTAATTTTACGTTTTTTTTTTGTATTCCCCTCATTTCAGCATTAATTTTGTTTTCTTAAAATTGTTTAATCACATTTCTGGGTTCATTTTAATCATCGTGTTATTGGTTTTGAAATGTTTTATTACATATTGTACGGTAGAATGATATCTATTAATAATATTGTTTATTTGCGCAGTTTTTCTGTCTAGATAATAATTAAAAATCAATTTTTGAAGTTTAATGTATATCTCTCTTATAACTATTTAACTATTATTCTCATAACAGTCAAAAGTTTATAAAAGTATTTAGCTGAATCACTGGATTAAATTTATTTGACTTTTTAAAAATTTTTCACTGATATAAAAATGTATTTCACGCAAATATTCCAAATACCAATTATTATAATCCCCTAAATACATAAATGTTATATCTTTTACGAATACCAAAATGAAACGATTCAACTTCCGTCTACATTACATTACAATTTTCTTATCTATGTGAATTAAATTTTTAAATTAACATGATGCCTGATATAACTTTTTGTCACGTAAAATATTTAAGAAAAATAACGAATGAAGATGTTAATATGTAATGAGGTGTATTCGTTTTATAAACTTACTAGTGTAAGCATATGATTGGAAGTAACTGAATATTCAATTATTAATAAACGGTCTGTTCAAGAGATATTGAACTTCCATTTTTACGATGAAACTTGTAGCGTCATTTAAGATCTAAATTTTGGTGTTTATGCAATCTTATCTCATTTACTAATTGTCTAAAAATAGTAGCTGTTTCTGAAATATGCTGGCTGAAATGAATTATTATGTTATCGTGGAAACATAATGGAACAACAGGCAAATATTAAAATTTGTTTTGTATTTGAAAGAAAATAATTCACAAAAACATTTGAATTGATCCATTATGTTTACGGTGATATTTATCTATCGTTCACATAAATTTACATGTGACATAGACGTTTCAAATATGGCAGAGAAGACATCAATGACGATTTAAAATGAGTCGATTCTAAAATTGCGACCCTCGACAAACTCATTGAAAAAAATACGAAATTATCGTTGTTGATTTGAATGTAATGTGTAGAATGTTTGCCAAAAAATTTAACATGTGTCCAAGGATATGTGAGAACAAAAAAATTGTATAAAAAGGGTTTAAGTTTGAATTGTAATATATAAACTAACGGAAGATTAAGAGAAGGCAGACACTCATTGACATTGCAAGAATATTATTAAAATGGTCAAAAGAAGTCACACATTGTTGGATTCTATCGTTACTAAGGAAGAGATATGGTGCTTCAAATATGACTCGAAAGCCAAACTTCAAAGTACAACATGAAAATACGTAATTTTATGATCGAAAGTGAGACAATTGTGTTTTCAGAAGTGACGAGTGATGGTAATGCTTATTTATTTTACGATTCAAAAAGCAACAATCATCGCGAATTCGTTCTAGAAGACAAAAAACTAACACTAACAAGTACTATTTTGTTTTATGGAGTTTTTATGAAAAAGAATACTAAGAATTAGGTCGTAATATCGAGAACCGGACAGCTGGTACTTGTTGAACGAAAATGTACATCTCACAACTTCGTTGATGTACGCTAATTTTTGGTCGAAAAAGAACAACACTTGACCATCCAACAACAATCCAATTCAATATTTGCTAGACTTGAGACCATACGACTATTTTTTCCCAAAAATGAAAATGGCGATGAAAGGAACGTTGTACAATTACGTTGAAGCTATACAAGTCACAGTAACGAGGTTATCGAGGTCATCTCAAAAACAAATTTATTAAAATCCATCTGTGCGTTATTTCAGCGTGTCTTTCATTATACTGTTACAAAAGGGGTTTATTTTGAACAAATATTTGTATTTTTGATCATATATATATATATATATATATATATATATATATATATATATATATATATATATACATGAAAAACGGTCAAGTGCTATTGTTCACATGGCCTTTTTTATTATTTTACAAATGCAAATTCACAACTACAGCATGTATATAGTATGTATGTATGTATGTGTTCTTGCGCGCACGCTATTAAAACTCTCATTATTCTATTAATTGGTGTCAATTTTGCATTGTCAACCGGACGAGCTAGCAGCGACGCAGATAGCTATAGATTGTGAAATGAGATGCGAATGTGAACGTCATTTGCAAATGTATATATTCACTTACATATTGTATACGAATGTATAAATATAGAAGACCTGTCAAATTATAACACACAGCACGTCATAATGATTAATGTTCGCATTATGGAAATAATTACTGTGTGAATTGAGTCTTTCCTACTCCGTTGGCTTTCATGCGACGGCGACGATGAAAACACCGAAGTCGAGTATGTTAACTAAAGCGTAAAGACACAAGTCTTATATTCCATATAAATACGACATATACACGTTATTCACATGACACTTACCGTATCATTTTTTTTTTAAAAAAAAGAACAGAAAAGAATGTGCCTGAAAAAAAAATTATTATTAGAGTGATTGGCCAAATAAATAGGAATAACTATTTTTTCAGAAAATAAATGAATTATCTGCATAAAAACCATAAATACGTTCTTTAAATATTAAACACTATTTTTTTAAAGGCTTAATCTAATAATAATATTTTAACATCACTTAAAAAAAATTAAAAAAATCAATAAAGAATTTGCAAATGTTGCAATATTATTTTGTAACATTAACTTTTACTTTTGAAACAGTAAAAAACTAAATGGAGAGATGTTTAGTCAGTTGAAATTTGCTGATGGCATTATTATTTTTCTGACGAGCGCAAATCAATTCGAAAAAAAATTGAAAAATTCAATAAAATCAAAAAATTGGTCTTATGATACCTCAACCAGACAAAAGTAATATTGAATGATTTTTAAAACCAATGTAAAAGCAAATTAAAAGGAAGGGAAATAAAAAGTGGAATACTATTATATCTATTACAAAATATTAATACTAAAGAAGCATTTATACAGAAATAAAAATGAGAATAGGAGAATATAAATGAGATATTGTCAGTTCAAAAGAAATTCACATATTATGAAGTCGGTTATTTCTCTATATTTAAAAAGAAAAGTTTTTGATCAATGTTTCTTACCTATTCTCACTTATGACAATTAAACATGAATCTTGAATGACAAAATAATTCAGCGGCTCCACATGATACAAAGAACCATTGAAATATGTATGTTAGAAATAACATGTAAAAATAAGAAAAGAATCTAATGAATTGGAAAAAAATAAAAATTACAGTTGTATAGTAAAAGTGAGAAGTTTGAAATAGAAATGGGACAATCACAAAGCAAAAAAAGAGTACTACTGATGGACAAGAAAAGTTATTGATTAAGAACTTAGATATATAAGAAGGCTCAGGAAGGCACATGGATAGATGGAACAAAAACATAAGAAAATTCATTGAAATAGCGTGGGAGAGAAACATAAAAGTGGAAAATTTTGGTAGAGGCATTCATTCTAAAACGCATAAAGAGAAGCTGATGATGATATAAATATATACAACAGTTATTTTATTATTATTTTCAGTTTTATGCATATTTTTATTTTTTTTTCAAAATATTTCATTGAAAAAGCAATCTTTATTTTATATCTAAATAGTGAAAATTTGTTTCTTGATTATAGCAGAGAATAATTCAATAAAACATAAAGTATATTCAATGTATCTCTCTAAAAAGTAAATTAATTGAAAGTGCTCGCTAATACAACGCATTCTTTTTTATAAGAAAAAAAAATACTTTTTATGTTGGCAGATATGCATGTTTTTATCTTAAAACAGTCACTAGTTCGTTGGGTACAAATACGTATGTATACATATATATATATATATATACATACAGTGGGTCCAAGTGAAACTCATACAAAGTTATGTTTCCAATAATTTTACACATATATTTTAATATAATAACAATTTTCTTTATTTTTTTGCTTAATTTCTTTATTAAGGTTATTTTTATTATATTTGAAAATTTCAATCGTAAATTAATACTTTTACTCTAGAAAAAGTAACAATTTCTGAAAAATGAACAAAAAATACATCAAAATGAAACTCATACAACTAACAAATTATTTATTAAATTAAAATTTACAATGGATTGAATTATTTTATTACTTAGTAGAGTAGTCTTTATTAATGTTTATAGCCTTTAAACGATTTGGGATGGATTTAACTAATTTTTCACAATAAGCTAGATCAATTTTTCCATTCTTCTAATAACGCTTTTTTAAATCATTGTTATTAATAATAGTGTGTGTTCTAATGGAAACTTTTAAGTGATTCCATAGATTTTCAATCACACTTATATCAGGTGATTATGGTGGTGTTTCCAGTACTTCGGGGTAATTATATAACAACCAACTGCGTGTTTTATAAGCTTTGTGCTTGGGGTCGTTGTCCTGATAAAAATTAAATGTTTGTAAAATCCCAAGTTTTTTAGCACTGGCTTTCAAATTTTTTCTTAATAGAACAATATAAACATTTTACTTCATAATGCCATCTATAAAATTAAATTTCCAACCCCTCTCGTAGACATACACACCCATACCATAACATGACCGCTCTTATGTTTGACTGTAGAATGTAAGTGTTTTAAAAACATTTATGTATTTGGTTTCTGTCATACATTATTTCTCCCATTGGATCCAAATAAATTATATTTGCTTTCGTCTGTAAACAAGACATCTTTTCAATAATCAAAACACTTATTAACATGTTCCCAAACGAAGCTTAACCTTTTGTTGCGATTAGTTAGATTTATGAAATTTTTCTTCCTGGCAATAGGAGCATGAAACCCATTTTTATTTAGTATATTGAGAATTATTTGGGGGATTACTTTTTTATTTAGATACTTTTTAACTTCTAAAGTCAATTTGGGCGCGCTAATTTTCGAATTTTCTTTAATGTTTCGTAGAATTCAACGCTCGTCATGGTCATTGAAAATCTTGTGTAGACTCTTTTTGACTTTATTGTTAACACTTTGACTATTTTTAAATCTTTTTATTACAGATAGCACTGTAGCGTGGCTTCTATTAACTACTTTCCCAATTTACCGTAGAGTTTTTCCATTTTTGTAATGAAAAATCATTAGCTTTCGCTCGTCCGTCGATGATTGTCCCCTTTGTCTGCTCAAAGTGAAAATCCAACTTATATTTTTTACAAAATGATTATAAACAACTTAACAATAGGTTCTTTTTTATAACCAAAGTGACCAAACACATATTTGAAGAGTATACTTTCTCAATACAGCAGTTTTCAAGCGATAATAATTCGTTGTGTGAGTTTCATTTTGATGTACTTTTTGTTCATTTTTCAGAAATGGTTACTTTTTCTGCAATAAAAGTATTAATTGACAATTGAAATTTTCAAATATAATAAAAATAACCTTAATAAAGAAATTAAGCAAAAAAATAAATAAAGAAAATTGTTATTATATTAAAATATATGCGTAAAATTATTGGAAACATAACTCTGTATGAGTTTCACTTGGACCCACTGTATATATGTATATATATTAATATACACAAGTATATATTTGTAAACATACATAAATGCTTACCTACGAAAGATGACAAACTCACTGCAACCCATAAAAGTAATTTATTAAGACAAATGAACATTTGAACCTGCGATAACCTCTCCGAATGTGAGTATACAGTAAAATGCCTTAACATTCTTCGAGTTGAGTAGTTGGCAGTCGATCCGTCTGGCCGCTCGTTGATTCACCGTTTTTGTTACTGTTGCATCGTTTATGGCAAGTGAGATCGATTTCGATGATAAGCTGATCCCGTCTTTTGTGCGAATCGCTACAATGAAAAATGATTACGATTACCGTTCTTTCTGTTCAAACGGTATGTTTAAATAGAAAAATCGAAATGCACCACATCTCAACTATGATACATGATTCATACGGATGCACGCAAGTTACATTGAACACTCGAAAAATCACGCTTTTAAAAATACAATTTATTTTTAATTACAAATGCAATCATGTCGATGGCTTGAGGAGCTCTAGATTAGATTATTTTAATTACAAAAGTAATCTAAGAACTAAGTAAACAAATTTATTTGTCTAACAAAGAAATCTCTCGTTCCCGTTTATTAGTGTCCAGGTTATCAGTTATCGTAGACATTGTACTTCAGTACCGGGTGTAAGACAGGATTATTATTATTATCAGACGAACGGACTTTGATACCTAAACCCCGTATACAAAGGGATTATTGTTATCAAATATAATAATATTTTATGTGATACATATAACTCGCACATACGAGTACACACGCACAAACGTAATACATTTGATCGTAAATTGAATTACGTATGTAAAACAGAATAGGAATTTCAGTAAGCTATTTTAGCTGCTTGAAATGGAAAAAATCAATGTTTAAAGAAAAGTTAACACACTGCACTACTATTCTGCATATATTTTAGAGAGGATATGATATTAGATCACACACTCTCCACATTAATAATATGCTAATTGTTTAATAATCATACATGAATCAACAAACGAATGATTTTAACACGGTTACGTCAGTTTAAGTTCTATGTTAGTCTACAGCATTGCTATAATTTTTATTTTATTTTGTTATTTTCACCGACAAGGACGACAAATGTATATTAATATTAACGAATGAAATTAAATAAACAAAAGTTTTGTTTAATCAATTTTCAAACATTGAATAGATTTTAGTTGAAAATAATGTGTGTATATGTGTACTTGTGTGTATAAAACGGGTATGCAGTTATTTTAATTAAACATAATACATGTTTAATCAAGAAATTGAATCAAAATTGTTAAGTAAAAGTCTCATAAAAAAAGTTTTTATTTGTTGTACCATTATATACAAATGTTCAACTGTGGAAAATTCAGAGATCTAAATGCATTATATATATAGAATAAAACAGAGAGAAATATTCGAATATATTGAATTCTAAGGACTAATTAATCGATATAAACTTAAGTTAATTTATTGTTAATGTCTTGATTTCTTTCATATATCAATTTTATGAATACAATTGCGTTAGTATACATACACACATAAGCAACATACACAGAAACATATATATATATATATATATATATATATATATATATATATATATATATATATATATATGTATATGTATGTATATATATATATATATATATATATATATATATATATATATATATATATATATATATATATATATATATATATATATATATATATATATATATATATATATATATATATATATATATATATATATATATATATATATATATATATATATATATACAGTGAATCAAAAAAGAAACCGATTTTTTATTTTCTTGTTGAAATTTGAACGTTACTTAAAATCTAAGAAGTAATATTTATGTACACCTTTCTCCTCTACCTACCATCTAAATTTCCAAAAGTAGTTTTTGAAAAATGTTAGTTGAAATAGTTATACCACTTGTTACGTTATTACGGAAATATAATAAAACAATAAACTATTATTAAGTTTTATTTAAAAAATGAAAGAAAAGAAGTCACAGAAAAGTTTGAATTGATGTGTCAAGTTTATGGCGATGCTATTGTTGTACACACAAATTTACGTATGATGTGGACGTTTTAAAGATGGCAGAAAATACAAACTGATTTTAATTCAAGATTAGATTTAACTCATTAAAAAGTATATGAAATTATTGCTGTCGATTCAAATATGACATATAGAATGTTTGCCGAAGAGCTTAGCGTATCTAAGGATATAATTTATGAGATGTTTGTAAAAAATTATGAACAAAAGAAAGATTTCCGCTTGATTTGTGCCATACAAACTAGCGAAAGACCAAAATAAAAACATTGAATACTGCAAGGAAATCAATCGTTAAAACGCATCATCGAAATAAGTAATTTTTTCATTGAAAATGAGAAAGTTTTGTTTTCCCAAGTTGCAAGTGAAGAAAATGTTCATTTATTCTTACGATTAAAAGGGTATGAATTATTGAAAATTCAGTCAGGAAGATGAAACTGTCACTGGCGAGTACTATCAAAATTGTGTTATGGAGTGCTTGTGGCAGAGGACAATATAAATTAGGTCAGAATGGAGAGAGATGGACCAGCGCTGAGAATCTGGCACTTGTACAAAAATGTATCATTGTTATTACAAAAAACAAGTATGCGTCATCCAATATTACCGATATTTTGAGGATTTGTTATCGTACGACTATTATATTTTCTTAAAAATGAAAATACGGTCTAAAGGAAGTTATAAGATGACGTTGAAGCCATACAAGTTACCACAATGAGGTTATCGAGGTCATGACAAAAGAAGGGTATATGTACTTATATACACATGCCAGAAGTGAAACTTCTTTTCAGTAAAGTAATAAAAAGGTAAACGGACAAACGCATGCATAAAACTCGTAAATGAACAAATTCATCAGGATAAAGCAAGTAACAAAATGAAGAAATGTAGTAGGGAGAGAAGCGGTAAATACATGGGATAAAAATTTAAGTAGAAAATGATCAATGTTTTAAATAAATTAAATTTTTACAATTATTTCATATTAACACATCGTATGCGGACAACGCGTCTCGACGACGTCTTTCGCATACTATTACTAGAGCGCGAAAGACGTCGTCGAGATGTTGCCCTTATACAATGTGTTAATAAAGATAGAATGGATATGTGCAGACTTTGTCTCGGTAGTGTGTGTGTGTGTGTGTGTGTGTATATATATATATATATATATATATATATATATATATATATATATATATATATATATATATATGAGGGTCGTTTGATAAGTATGAATGTGCTAAGTAAGATTAATATTTATTTTCAAATTAAAACTTTTATAAAACTATGAATTATGAAAATTTATTCGTTTTTGTTTGAAATTTCTTCGATATCCATTGCTTCCTCCGGTGGTGACTGAGTAGGTATAAACAATACAATTGGTTTTTGATAAGTAAAATTTTTACCCAATAGACTTTACCATCTTAAACATGTAAAAAACATTTTTTTTAATTACTATTATATTACTATTGTATAATATATAGTATACAATTAGATTAATGTTTTAAAAATAAAACAATTGAAGGAAATACTCACAAATAATATATAACTGCAATAAATAGCATCTATTTAGATATTATTTATTGATAATTTTATAACACCACGTAAAATTCAATAAATCTTCAAAATGACACCTGAGAACAAAGAATTCATAATAATTTTAATATAGCATTTTTTGATAAAAATGTAGAATAATTTGATCATAATTATAAATAAAATTATTGTGAGAAATTGTTATAAATAAAACAACAGATAACCTAAAAACTGTATAGATTTCGATAATTTTTAAATACCACGTGTTTTTAATAGTATTTCTTTTATTTGATAAATAGATTAAATGTATATACATAATGTTATAAAATACTACATCTATGTTTGGTATACATGTCCATAACCTCAATTTTACGTTAATTTCATACATTTTTAAATACCACGTGGATGTAATGTAGTCTTATTTAACTTAATATTATAATAGAAGATTATACAAATTAATATACTTACCAAAAATATCAATGTTATTACACTGAATAACACTCTTATTTAAAATAACTAACAGAACAGCGACAAATATAACGAATACGACGTACTTTTTTTTTTGCTTAAGCATATTAAACCGACGCGCATGCGGGTTGAGTATGCATATGCATACTATACTATACCTCTCCGTATACATATGGTGAGACCACGGGAAAATTTTCAAAAAACCCGCTAATACTATGCTTATTACAGTCCCGACTATATACGTGCTTCCGTTTCATGTAAAAATTTTACCCCAATGCCGCTAAAGAAGTTTTACTTCAAAAATGACTCATTAAAACCCATAAATACGTTGTTTGAATGTATTCAGCGTTGAATTTATGTAGAAGGGATATTTTTGTATAAATATTTGTATTTTTTTAAAAAAATACAAAAAAGTGTTTTTTTTATTCAAAAGTTCGGTTTCTTTCCAACACATTTAATTCGATTATAAATTGATGTAATAGACATAAAATATTTTTCAGTAAATATAATGAAAACATTATTTTTGTGTATATACTTTTTTTATAGGTAATATCACAAATATAAATAATTAAATATAAATAATGAAATTTTATAAAAAATAAGCTACTTAATTTCCAAGTAAAAATATAAATAGATTTATATGAAATAATTTTGTAGAATCAATTTAGAACTTTTATTAATAAAAGTTTTCTAATCGTAGAAAAAAATGTTTTATTCATTGGTAAATTTTAATTTTTAGTATGCATACACTTATATATGTATATATATATATATATATATATATATATATATATATATATATATATATATATATATATATATATATATGTACAAAAACACAGATCAATGGCAACGAATATAGTTATTTATCTACAAGGATATGTCCCTGTGCATAGAATCACACGTTTCGAAATTATAAAACTTGTCTACTAGTGATGGAACGCTGTTGAGAATGCAATATGGTTCGGATCATATTCGACCAAGGCCTTAAAACAGCCGCTGTTCCGGGTTAAAAACGGTTGCCAGTAATGACTAGTACTATGACATATTACTAACTGCGGTCAAGGGTTACAGTGTCGAACTTAGTCAACCTTTAACGAGACTTATTTTGTCTTGCCACTTCTGTTTTTGTCTTTTTTTTCGCAAAATCACTATGTACGACAACAGTTATTTTGCGTCCTTCTGAAAATCAATTCTTTTATGTATACCGCTACATATGTTTTTTGAGGGTTTTCAAACTAATTCGTATGATGAATAGAAATATATCTCTGCATATTTTGTTTGAAATAAATACATTATTACTGATAAGATATATATATATATATATATATATATATATATATATATATAAATATATATATATATATATATATATATATATATATATATATATATATATATATATATATATATATATATATATATATATATATATATATATATATATATATATATATATGAGGTAAACGTTTGGATAGTTTGTATATTTTAGAATACATATTTTGTTTAAACGATTCTATTTTCATATATTGTAACAAATTTTTGTCAAATATTTTTTAGACCTTGATTGAAATTATACTCTTTACTTTAATACACCACTATCAAAAAATATAACGATTTTATATTTTTAAGGGAAGTTTCAATGGTCAATCTATAAAATAAAGGCACAAAAATTAGTATTCGATTATATAATGAAGATTTCAATTAGTACATATCGCATATTTTTTTGTTTTCAGAATTTGAAATTCATAAAAAATAAAGTCAATAGAAAAAATGCTAATAAGTAAAAATAACAGCACTTTTGAAATCAATGAATAGCGAGTAATTACAATCATGAAGTAGAAAGTAATATTATAGATATTGGCGATTTTGTTCAATAGTTGGAGTGTATAAAAAAGACTTATTAATTTTGATTACCATATTTATTTCGATGTAATAGCAAATTCATTTTAACACAAATGAATTATCATCCCAAAAGCACAAGATATTATAAAAGTGATTTCATAATACAATGCTTTAACGATGATGGAATGGCCATCGAAATGCGCATCAGGTTGTAAACAAATAAAGTAAAGAATAAGTAAACAAATGAATGTTTCTATGACAGTGTTTACAGTTCGATTAATTTATAACACTGTGTAGAAATAAGCACTGATAATAATTTATAACAATAAATAATATCAAATAAAGTTATCCGGAAAATCTAATTTACAAAAATTCTCCTTTTACTTAAATTACATGTTCATAAAAATAAAGAATATTTAATACTTAATTGTCTTAAAAGAAAATTCCAAACGAAAAAAACATATTTCTGATTGCAGCTATTGAATAAAATTGCTATTATCTAAAGTAGCAATGTCTGTTCTATGATCTTATTTACTAATTTTATTCACACGTTCTCTTTTTTTGTATTTTACTCCATAGCTTCAATTTTTATAATTTCTGATACACAGTTGCGCGCATGTTCTGTCTATCGCGCTTAAAACTATTATATATGCCTATGTAGACATTATAATTTAAGGATGTATGCATTGAATTGAAAAAATGCGGGCGGAATATATTTTGGCGCGCAGATATGAAATTCTATACGGCGCCAACGTTAGACAGCGGCGTACTAATTTTATTGATATACGACATCGACGAAAAATAACCTGTCCAAATAATAGCAGTAATAATTGTAATAATAATAATATTAATAGATTATATGAATATAATGAAAATAATATGTTGACATATTTTATTTTGAAATTGGCGTGGTCGTTTTTTATTTTTATTAAACGCGTGCTATTTTCTTCGCTTGTTGATGATTAGTGATCTATAATACACATATTAGTATCTATAACATATATTACCGTCCGAAAGTATTTAGGCATCAGAGTTTAGTTTAAAATATCATTCATGGAACTGTCACTCTTGAGTTATACTATTTTGTTAAAAGAATATCAAAAATAAACATTTAAGACACAAGTCCTTTCAATTTCATTAGTGCTAAAAAATTGCACTGTGTGCAAGTGTCTTCACCGATCAAGGAAATTTTAACGAAATTCCGTAAGAAAATGCACTTGATTGTCAGCAAACACAAATTCGGTAACAGTAATCGAAAAATAGAAAAAATTAAAAATGTGCCGTAATACAAAGGATTACACAGTTAAAAAGTATATAAGTTCTGACAGTATAAAAAAATAAAACTCAAAGCGGACAGACCAAAGTGATAACATTTGTAGAAGGTAGATTAATTATGATAACGAGTAAAGAAAATGCTAACATTTCCTGTTTTACTTCTTAAGTCAGTAAAAATTTCAATATTAAAACTCTTAAAACTAACCTTTACGTTAAAATATTAATCAGAAAGACATTATTAAGAATCGGTAATGAGAAAAAGAGATTAAAATGGTTAAAAGATTATTAAAATTGGACCAATTATCAATGGAACTGAAATGACGAGTCGAAACTCAAAATTTTTGGCTCAAAAAGAAGACTATTTGTTCATAGGTCTAAAGACAAACAAATGTTTAAAGGCTTGGCGGTGGTTAGAGTAAAACAAGGAGGAATATAAATCATGGTTTGAAGTTATTTTGGGGAACTAAAACTGTGAATTTAGTAAAAATCAAGCGTATACTAAAGAAATGACGGTGTAGAAATATATTAGAAAAGAATGTTTTGTTTTTTTGTGATAAAAATTATTGAAGAAGAATTTATTTTTCAGAATAAATCTAAACACACCTCAAAATTTTATAAATAGTATTTGAAGGATTTGAAAAAAATAAAATAAAAATCATGATTTGGCCTTCTGAATATAAATCCGATCGAATTGTTATCGGACTAGTTAGACAGGTAAGTATAATAATATTGCTTTAAATTGCTTCTGTACGAATAATGGCAAAAAAACCTTCTAACACCTTAGAGACACTTATAGAAAGTATGCACAAGTTATGTAAAGAGATAATCAAAAATAAAGGTGGATACATTGATAAAATTTATTATTTATGTTTAATTTAATAGTTTTATGTTATTAGTTATGTATTTTGAAATTGTGACTTTGGAATAAATATTAATGATGTATTATCTTGTTTTATTTGGAAATTAAATCGCTTTAAATGAAAACTAACCGTGCGTGAATATTTATAGGTTGTAATGTATATATATATATATACATATATATATATATATATATACACATATATATATATATATATATATATATATATATATATATATATATATATATATATATATATATATATATATATATATATATATATATATTTATAAATGTATATATGTATATAAAAGAGTGATACAAATAAAAATCTGCCATGCGGGTTACTTAAATATTTTTTTACTTAGAATTTATAATCAGTATAATTATAAAATTCATACAATTCAAGTAACTAATTAAAATATTCGTATGGATTAAATGTTTAATTTAATTAAAAAGTGTTTTTTTCAAGCGAAGGAATCTGATCTAATTTATTATTGTTAACGTCGAATCAACTTTAACAATCATACGATTGGATGTCGTATTTTTTACATATTTATGTGTTTTTTTTCTAAATTTCAATTAGTTATATGTTTATGTAAGAAGATTATCAACGAAAAGACTGAAGTATTAGCGTCAAGCAGGAATTAGAAATAGATTCCTTGAAAATGAAACTCAACAACTAGCTATTCATCATCATCATTATCATATTCGCTAGCGCTGCAATCCTTGGTAAGTTTAGATCTATTCAAGAATAACTTTTCATCCATCTCTATCCAATATTTTGTTCTTTTATTCTCTTACTCATATGGCCCATTTATCCCTTTTTAAGCTATCCTTTCCATTTACTGTTGTGAATTTTCCTTTTTAACAATTTCTTTGGTATCCGTGTATCTGTGATTCCTTCTACATGAGCTAGTTACTTTATTCTTTGCACTTTTATAAATCTTACACATCTTATTTCTCAATCAATTGCTAAAGTTCATTGTTATTTCGTATCATCCACTCATTTCAATTTCTAATTGATTCATATATCATTCGTAAAAAAATTCTTTTAAATCATCTCAGTACATATTTATTCGTTTGCAATAATTTTTAGGTTTCTGAAGCGTACATGACTGTAAAATAAGCCAGCTACTTATGAATTTTCAGTTTCTTTGATCATTTCACAAGCTAATTTCTGAACAGCATTATATTTTTATGATATACACTGTTTCTGACTTGCATTCTTTCTTTAATATATCCACATATTTCCGATTCTGGTTCAGTGGTATTTTATCTTTACTATATTTGTATTATTCATTCGTCCAAATTTTATCTATATTGCCCTAATTTGACACCTAATTCCTGGTTATAAACCAAGATTGGTTCTTTAAATGTATATTTTCTTTATCGACAAATTTATTAAACTTGATTTTAGATTTATTGATATTTATTTTTAATTAACTCTTACAATTTTATCTGAAAGTATGTATACACATATTTTGTGGAAAAAAATATTTTGTTCAGCGGCTCCAACAACAAATTGAAGGAAGGAAAAAAAGAATATGAAAGAATAGGAAGAGAAACGAATGAATCGGAAAAAAACAAATATTATAGGCGTTAGAGTAAAGTGAGAAGTTTAAAACAAAAATGGGTAGGTCATAGAGCAAGAAAATGGACAAAGAGAAATAACTAATTCCTCCAGCAGTAGATTGAAAGAAGATAATAATGATTATATATATATTATCATCATCATTATAAAATCACTTATATTAGCCCAATACTAGATGAAAGAGTCATTGAATATTACTATCCACTGGTAATTGATTATATTCATCACGCTGACTAGGCAGATTGTTGAGCATTTGTTTATTTAGAGTTTACTCCTGTAGGCTGGTTGCCTTCACCTTGGCTAAAACCTCAGCTATCTAATATCAGAATAAGAAATGAACGCAATTCTCCCACATAACTAGTGGTAATAATTAGCCACTAAATCATTGGTTGCATCGTAAAGGGGGCACAAATTAGACTGCAAAATAGTAAATAATAGTAAAAAAATAAATGAACGGATAAACCCTTCAGTCTCAATTGGGTCACCTATCTCTCTCTCTTTCTACATATATATATATATATATATATATATATATATATATATATATATATATACATACAAATACCAGTGAATGGTAACATTGATGGATTTTTGTCCAGCAGTTGTCTAATATACATTGGATAATCATGTTGATTATATACACATATTATAGTGACTTACATGTTCGAACATATTATGTTGTCAAGTATCTCCCTTCCGCTTTTTTTTTTTTTTTATTTTTTTGTACATAGCCGCGAAATTCAAAAGACAAAAAGGCGGAAGGGAAATATTTGACAACCTAATATGTTGTCGTTGAAAATATGAAATATTTTTCAGTAGACTGGAAAACAAAACTTGTTGTGAATATAATTTTCTTATAGGTACTTTTAGATATATAATGTAAAATTTTGTAGAAATGTACTTCATTGTTAGGTAACCGTGGTGTGTATGGCCAAGTATTATACAAGTGAATGATATATATTCAATGTGACATTCGTTCAGCAGTAAGATTATATAAGTTCATATGATGATGATATTTTATATACACCCGTCCCTCAATTTACGCGGAGTATCCGTTCCACGTGGATTTATTTTACGCGAATGAAAATCGCGTAAATTGAGTCTGTCAGTACAATAGAAAAATTATTGGAAATAAAAGCTAGTAAAGTTGTAGAAATACATATTTATTTCACATAGCTTAACAAAAAAATATTGACGTTTTAGAAAACAAAAGTAGATAAATTTTATTCGGTGTCACTATCGCTACTGTAATTCAGAACAATCAACCTTTTATAAATTTATATCGTGCTTTTATACGTACAAGTAAGAATTTGCGTCACTCTGATATATAATAAATTCCATGAAAAACTATATAAAATAAAATCTATCTTACCGCGTATAAAAAGTGCCGCGTAAATCAATACCGCGTAAAAAAAGTCCCGCGTAAATTGAGGGTCGGATGTATATATATATATATATATATATATATATATATATAGAGAGAGAGAGAGAGAGAGAGAGAGAGAGGAAGAGAGACGATATATGAAATAAATAGTGTACATATATATATATATATGTGTGCATAGGGTCATTTAAAGATGACGCCTAGATTTGTGTTTTATTAAAAAGAAACAAAAGAAACTATACACATGTTTCTCTATACATTACCTTATACAGATGTTTCTTTTTAATAAAACACAAATCTAGGCGTTACATTTGGATGGCTATATATATATATATATATATATATATATATATATATTTATATGTATGTATGTATGTATGTATGTATGTACGTATGTATATGCATATACAAATACACTCCAATACGTGTTATTTACGCGCTACCTAGCCCGACATAGTACGAAAAATGTAATGCATGCATGAAAAGTGAAATTATTAACGAGAACAATACGTTCCTGGACGAGAATCGTTCTCGGTTGATCGGTCGAATTGCAGCGACGGCGGCGGTCTAGGGCCGAAAGAGCTGAACTTGTATTTTTAAGCAAGTCGTAATATTGGTCACAGTTCCGGTCACAGCTTCATTCGTTACACAAACGCGTTCATTCGGAGCCCGACGATGCGACTGAATCGGATATATTCGACTCATAAACGTTCGTTTCGTGTTTGTGTTTCGGTTCGACAAATGTAGACTTGTGCGTCTGTGAAAAAAAGAAATCAAACGACAAAAAATGTCACACTAATTCGAACGATTTAATGGGAATAATAAACATTTAAGTAAATGAATTAGCAATCATGAATATGAATTGAATATCCATATAAAAATATAGCTATAAAATGTTAATAAACTATACACATAAGGGCAAACGTACGAGGATCGTTTGATAAGTATGGTAAAAAGTAAGAAAAACTAAATTGAAAAATTTAATTAAACTGATTGATTAATTAAATTAAGCAATAAATAAATTTACCACACTTATCAAACGACTCTCGTACAAGTATATATATTAGATCTACCGGAAAGTTCTGTCCAATAATGTCATCTCAAGTTTCAAAGAGTCATTCTACAGAAATGGAATTCACAAATTACCATCACGCTGGGAGAGGCCATTAGTAACGAAGGAGAAATTATATTGTTCAGTAAATATTAATAAATATATTGAAAATGTATTATTTTTTATTTTAAAAACAGATAGAACTTTCCGGTGGACCTAATATATACATACATACATATATATATATATATATATATATATATATATATATATATATATATATATATATATATATATGTAATCAGAACAGTAGTTTTTTCTCTACACCGTTAGATGAAAGCCACTCTCAAAATTTTCCATTTTCAAACTCTAATGTTTTTATTTTTAATTCCACGGAAAAAATGTTTTTACATATCTATCCCATATATTTGTAATTCCCTTCCTGGACCTTATTATATCTCTAAGTTTTCAGTCAATAGTTTCTCCTATCCATCGGTGGTTTTTTCTTTAAGCGGTCCAGTTCTATTTTAAATTTCTCAGTCTTGTTATTACGTCGATATCTTTTATTTTTTTCGAATCCATTCGTTCTCTTCTTGTCGCTATGTGCTATTCCTAATATATATTTTTCACACTACTTTGCTATTGAATCATTCTAGTATTTAAGACGAGTATCTCGTTGCCATATGCGAAAACGGGTAGGATGCACTAATTGAAAACATGTTTTTTTCAAACATAAAGGATCATTCGACTTCATAATATAAGCATTTGTTTTGTATTGATAACATCCCTTTCATTCTACTGTTCATTTCATTTATAAATATTTCTGTTGTCTTAATAATATGTTCTAAATACACATAATATTGAGTTGAAACAAAAGTTCGTAGCGTTTTTAAATTTATTTTAAGAGATTTTTACATAGTTTGATTTTTTTATTTTTTACATACGAGTATGTGTTATCTTATTGTATATTACCTTTAGTTATATTTCAAGTAGCTTCATTATTCCCCTCTCACAGAACTTGGTGTTCTTTTCTGCTATAAAATGCTTAAGGTGATTTTTGCAGTCTTCCAATGAACTGTAGTTCTTTTCGTTAAGCAAATTCTGCAGCAACCGGAATAAGTGGTAATCTGAGGACGCTAAGTCAGGGGAATACGATGGATGAGGTAAGTCATCCAACCCAAGTTGCACCAATTTTTATCGTGTCTGTAAAGACACGCGTCTGGAAGATTACGCCTTTTCAATTTGCTAGTTCCGGACATTGCCTTTAATTTAAAGTTGAGAGTAGTACTTGTCTGAATTTAACGTTTGGTTATATGGAAGCAGTTCGTAGTATAGAACACCCTTCTAATTCCACCGAATGCACATCATTACCTTTTTTAGTTGAAAATCGGCTTTTAAAATGGTTAGTTTGTTTAATCTAGGATCGTTTTCGATCCACATTGTTGTACACGATTTATTTTTCATCACCCGTAATAGTCCGTTTTAAAAATAAGCCGCTATTATTGCATTTCAAGAGCGTATCGCTGACAAAAATTCGGTTCATCAAATGTCGTTTTGTCAGATTATGTGGAACGCAAACATCATAGAGATTCACATAACCTAGTGCATCTAAATGCCTTACAACACTCATTTGAGATACTTAGGGCACCTCTGCAATATCACGCGTCATATGATGTGGATTATTTTCAATTAACGTTGCGATTTGGTCATTATCGACAACCTTAGGACTGCTGAAGCGTTCACTATCCTCTAGATCAGGGGTAGTTAACCTGGTTTCTACCGTCCACTAGTGGGCTATTCAAGCTTTCATGGTGAGCGGCAACAGCACCAGCATCAAGGATCTCATTAATAATTAATTAAAGGTAATTTTAATAGACTTTATAGTTTTTATATTTAATTTTCTTTTTCTTCAATTTAAGCAGCTTCCGCACTAACAGGCGCTGTATCGATGGAGATGCAGAAATGCAGCATGAAATTAAATTTTCTGTGTATTATAAACATACGCAAAGTATAAATAAAAAGATAAATTTAACTACATATTTTTACTAAACCTCCACTCAAAAATTACGAGTACTTTGCAGTTGCGCTAAATTAAGTTACTGTGGAATCGGCGGGCGGTAAGAAAATTTTACCATCAACAAAGATACAAAAGTGGGCGGTAGGTATAAAAAGGTTGAGTACCCCTGCTCTAGATCATAATTTCCACTTTTAAAGAGAATGAACCACTTGCAAATAGCGCTTTCCGCTGCAGTATCACCTTCATAAACTGCACATATCTTTTTTACTGTTTGAGCAGCTCTTCGAGAATAAAATAACATGCCATTAAGTAAATGCAAAAGTTGTTTACGTCTATTTTTAAGTTTCAAATTAACGTATCAAAAATCAATAAAAGATATACATCAAAACACGTACAAATGTCATCTGACAAAGTTATATTTTGATTTGCCATGTTTTTTTTTCTTGAATTGGTCTAGATTGTGAAGAAAATAATATCAATAAATTGCAGAATACTAAATATTTCAGCATTTACTTTTATTTTTTCAAACTCCCAGTTTAGTGGTTTAAACGTTTCTAGTACCGTCGTATATAGTTTTGGTAATAAACATCGCTCTGTGTTACACTTTTCATTATTTTGAACTTTCCTTTTTCTTTATGTACTTGTACTGAAGTTGTAACAATACTCTAAATATATCGTAAAAGTTCAAAATAACTTTCTTCAGTTCTTTGATTCTTAAATGCATGTAATATCTAAGATGTATTGAGTGAGTCGAAAACTTTTCATAATCTATAAATCTAAGACAGAATGATATTTTGTATTCATTGCATCGTACGGTGACTTCATTTACCATTTCAATGTGATATATTGTACAAAACTTGCTTCGAAATATTGCTTGCTTTCGTGTAGTGATATATTCAGTTAACTTTATAGATCTCTTGAAATAATAATATTAAAAAGTTCATATGTCGTTTGAAGTAAACTGATCGATTGATAACTTTTAAGTCCTCCTTGTCTCCAATTTTAAGAATATATATGTGTATATATATATATATATATATATATATATATATATATATATATATATATATATATATATATATATATATATATATATATATATATATATATATATATATATATATATATATATATATATATATATATATATATATATATATATATATATATATATATATATATATATATATATATATATATATATATATATATATTTACAAATATGTAAGTCTGCTCGGTGCGTGGACAACGTGTTTAGACACAATGACATCTGACATATGGGTCAAATATTTTTAATACGGTTCGTGCGACCCTAGACTGCGTGTGAGCTTGTGCCAATTTGCGTTCTGAGAGTTTACGACTGCACCGTTATACACTCACACATTTATATATATATATATATATATATATATATATATATATATATGTATATATATATATATATATATATATATATATATATATATATGTGTGTGTGTGTGTGTGTGTGTGTGTATACATACATATGTATATAGTCACATAACAAATTCCATGAAACCGAAATAGAATAAATATTATTCATCGACAATGGAGGAAATATGTAAATGACCATAATACAACTAATGTTGTTTTGACATTAGCGTTCGAATATATTACAAATAAAATAATACTAATTATTGAATAAAATTCCCACACACATACACACACACACATATATATATATATATGTACGTATATATATGTACGTATATATATATATACGTATATATATATATATATATATATATATATATATATATATATATATATATATATATATATATATATATATATATATATATATATATATATATATATATATATATATATATATATATATATATATATATATATATATATATATATATATATATATATATATATATATATATATATATATATATATATATATATATATATATATGTATATATATATTATGTAACCAAAATAATTATGTTGTTTTTACTTGTATTATAATTTCAAGAATTTTCTATGCATTGTACGACTCATTATACCGGACACATAAATTAATTAATAGAGTACATAACTTATTTCATTCTTTTACTGAATCTCGATCTCTTCAGGAATAGTCCAGAGTTATTTTTAAAAATTTGTTTCAGAAGATGAAGCAAGATCAGGCAGACCATCAAATGTAAATATCGACTAATTATAGATAATAATTGAAACAAATTCAAATTTAACATGCCAATAGTTTACGTGACGAAACAGTACATAATCGTTTGTATAAAATACAATAGTTAAGTAAATGGGTACCTCGCATTTCAAATCCAAACAACAAATTATAGCTTCTTAACATTTACGTATTTCTTATCTCATGGTTCTAAATCGAAAAACTTTTTAGATGAAATATTGACTTTTAACAAAAAATGGGTTCTTTATTTTAACTAGAAACGTAATTACCACTGGCTATTATAAAAAGATCTTTTTCTGCAAACGCCTAAACCAAAATTTACTTTAAGAAAAAATATTCTCTATGTTTGGTGAACTTCAAGAGGAATTGTTCATTATAAGTATCTATAAATTGGTCATACTCTTACAGCAATCATTTGCAGTGAGCAGCTACAATGTGTATATAATGCATTATAACAAAAATAACCGTCAAAGAGTTTTAAATTGTCTAAGTGTTTTCTTTTTATAAGACTACATAGTTCAGATACATATTGTGTTAATGACGAGAAAAAAAATAATGAAGTTATTATAGAATCGATAATTTTCCCACATTCCTCTTACTAACCAAACTTATCACCGTCGAATTATCATTTATAATTGTATCTGGATAACGATATGCGTGTTAAAGAATTTAGTAGTGACTGCGTTAAAAACAGAATTTTATTAGTTTTTGGAAAGTATGCTAAAAATTATGATTTTTATAAAAATTAAATTAATAAACTATTTTTTTTGTTGAGAAAGGGTAGTTTAATACGAAGGTGGTTATTTTAACAGATAATGTTATTTTAAGTAAAAAATACTAGCATTCTTATTTTAATCTTAAAAGCGACAGGACTTTCTTGGTTAGCTAATGTATACACATACATAAACTCACATACCCTCTCTCTCTCTCTTTCTCGAACAAATGCACATACACACACACACACACACACACACACACACATATATATATATATATATGTATGTATGTATGTATGTATATATGTATGCATTTAAATATAAAGCAAGCCTCACTCTGTGATGCTCTCTAGATACCAATAGATATTCGCTAGTTCACTCACTTCATTTGGTTGATGATTAGTCACCTATCATTTATCAGTTTGTTATTTATTACATTTGTCTATTCCATATCATTGTTCTTTTATACTTCTTACTGTCGTTCATTACTTGTTATTCATGTCTATTACTCATCTTGTTCGTCTTACAATCGTCTATATATATGGTCATCCAAATATAATGCCTAGACATTTTACACAAATGAATTTTTACCCCAACACCACAATAATTTAAAGTGTTCAATAATCACTTATTGTTCACTTGTTTTTTATAATTATATAATTTATAATTATATCGGCTGATGCATTTCGATGGCGATGCCATCATCGTCAGAGCCTTTCTATTAAAATCTAGACTAACTTTTTAATATATACCTATACTAGTTCGTGTTTTGTGTCCTTATTCAATCCATCTACAACTGGGGATTGTATCTTTCATTTCGACATCTGTTCTGCAATTTAAATTATTGTGATGTTGGGGTAAAAATTCATTTGTGTAAAGTGAATCGGCCACAGTTCCAAAACAACTAATAAATAATGCCTAGATTTTTTAAAAAGGAGCTATACACATGTTTCCTTATACACCACCTTATACACATGTTTTTTTTAATAAAACACAATTTTAGGCGTCACATTTGAATGATCCTATATATATATATAGATATATATATATATATATATATATATATATATATATATATATATGACTAAAATTATTTATTTATAATTGATTATATAATAAACAAACATATAAGTATGATATATCTTGTATTATAAATTTATATAAGCGTAAAAAAACACCAATTTTTATAATATTATTTTTTGCACAAATTAGATATCTAAGAACAATGTCAGTGATAATATTTATTGAAAAACGGTTAGTAAATACTGTCCTATCCTTTTATTTCATCAAGAAGTATGAAATAAAATAAATTCCAGGAAGAAATGTAATGATTGTTTTAGATAATGTTGACAAGTAATTATTTAGAAAAAACCCAACCACTAGTAGAACATTAGTATAAGTCGATAAATGTACGAGGGTAATTCAAATATAATCGGGAATTTGTTTTTATAAACTTAGTTTACAACATAACCGAAATGTTTTATAAATAACCATCTAATACAATGTACGTGTTCCAGTGTTAAATCGTTATGGGAACTTCTTGAGTTTTAGTTCAAAGAAGATTTTTAGTTGATTATCAAATCAGTTCTGCACAACTTCAATGACTCATCATTATTGTGAAATTTTTTGTCTTTTAATGGTTTTAATTCTTTTAATGGTTCAAACAAGAAGTAATTGAAAATAGTTACATAATGAATATTTTTATTGTTAACACGGAGAGTTTGTTAAAACGGAAAATCTTCATCATTAAAATGGCAGTATGATGATGAGTGTTGTCTTAAAAGATGTAAACTGAATTTTGCTTTTTTTCATTCAGAGTAGATTGCTGGTTTCACTTTTAATCAACAAAGTGAATAATAAGCACATTATGCAAATTTCTTCAATTTTAGAAATGTTATCAGAGTTAACAGAAGTTCTTGGTTGCCAAACATAAGGTTCATTTTACACAAATGAATTTTCACCCCAACACCACAATAATTTAAAGTGTTCAATAATCACTTATTGTTCACTTGTTTTTTATAATTATATAATTTATAATTATATCGGCTGATGCATTTCGATGGCGATGCCATCATTGTCAAAGCCTTTCTGATGGCATCACCATCGAAATGCATCAGCCGATATAATTATATAATTATAAATTATATAATTATAAAAAACAAGTGAACAATAAGTGATTATTGAACACTTTAAATTATTGTGGTGTTGGGGTGAAAATTCATTTGTATAAAGTGAATCAGCCACAGTTCCAAAACAACTAATAAGGTTCATTCTTCACACGGTGTTCATTTTTTCTAAATGATTTTGTTCAATTGTACTCTTTTGCCGCTGACAAAAAATTATTTTCAAACTGTGTTTGAAATCTGGTCAAAATTTAAGAAGGTTCGGTTTCGTTCGTTCATCAAAAAGTTGCTAATAAATTGTAGTGCAACACTGATTGTACTTCTTACTTAGATATTGTAATAGCGGATGATTGATGAAGTGATGAAGGCTCCTCGGATCGCTATATTTATAAGTTTAAACATGTCTGAATCAGTCACAACATGCACAGAGACATAGATTGTTTAGGGCAGGAAAGGAAATTAAATTTTCCATTATACTTGGATCACTCTCGTATACGTTTTAAACACGATGACCAGCATTAATTAATTGAAAAACCTGAAACGCATACAATATATATATATATATATATATATATATATATATATATATATATATATATATATATATCATTCCAGCGTTCACAGCCATTTGAAGAAGCTGGGATACATAAGCAAAGTTCGACATTTGAGTTCGTCATGAACTCAAAGAAGTTGATTTGATTGTGTGTATAAACACGTATAAACGAATCTATCGCTCAGAACTCGTTAATCGTAAAGAAGTCGTATTCCAACAATGACAACGCGAGACCACACACATGTTTCCTTATACATGACACACAAGTTTAGTCACCCGTCAAAAACTATTGGAGCTGGGATGAAATGTCTTGCTGCATCCAGCATACTCGCTCGACCTTGCGCCGTCAAACTTCCACATATTTTAGTCTTTGCAAAACTCCTTGCGTGATAAATCGTTCAATTCCGATGAGGCTATAAAACAGCACATTGTCCAGTTTTTCCCTGATAAAGACATGTCTTTCTATGAACGTGGAATTATGAAGGTCGTCGAAAGATGGCAAAAGGTCATCGAACAAAATGGCAAATACATTATTGATTAAACTTTATACTTTATATATATATATATATATATATATATATATATATATATATATATATATATTATGTTGTCAAGTATCTCCCTTCCGCTTTTTTTTTTTTTTTTTTGTACATAGCCGCGAAATTCAAAAGACAAGAAGGCGGAAGGGAGATATTTGACAACCTAATATATATATATATATATATATATATATATATATATATATATATATATATATATATATATTCTATTGCATTTTTGCATTTAGCGTTATTCAACTTCAATTCTGACTTGTTATTCTTGTACAGTGATTTTTTTTTTAAATTCTAATAACTATTTTGCTATAAGAAACAGTTGTATACTTTATCAAGGTAATGATCCTAACCAAAAAACACATATAACCTAAGAATAGCTTTTATAAAATTACCTTAATGTTATAGAAATACGCCCACAATCACTTAATATTAACCCAAACGAAAATTTGTGGACATAATTTAAACTTTGATTTCAGAAATATTAAATTACAAACACCAATGAAGTGAAGCAGAGACTTAATTCCAAGTTAGTAAATACCATCTCATAAGTTACTAGAAAAATAGTTAATGCAATGCCAAATAAGTTAGCTGAAATATTTTTAAACAAAGACCCGCCAATAAAATATTAGCTATAAGACTTTGTCTTTTATGTTAAATTTATGGACTGAATTTTCATTATCAACATGTTTTATACTTGAATATGAGTGTGAGATGATTTTACGTACATACTTTTTTGTTGTCATTGTTTTGTGAATTAATGTTTCAAATTATTTGTTTTTAAAAATAACATATTATTATAAGAAAGATACTTGGGAAAAACAACGAATAAAAATACTTCTAATTAATGAAGTGTATTTCATTTTTAATTCGTAACCCCTTAGTGTGTACGATTACGACTGGGAATAACTATATGTATTGATGGCAGATCTTCATCAATCGATTTTAATCGGTTTTCGTTGATTCTGCAAGTGCATATGGGTCGAAGCTGTAAGTTGTTTATTTCGAATGTAAAGAGTGTATGTACATACATACATACATACGTATTTTAATGAACATTTGAAATGATTTGCTCACGCGCGCCCTCTTCATTAAGAACAGCGATAACAACTGGAACGACACGCTGATTGCTTGGTTGTACACAAACTAGCAATTGTGTACAATGAGCGATAAACAAACGATCTCAACGCACATATTCTCGTCTCGTTGACACGTACACCCCTCGACATTGATAAACACAATACGTTGCTCCCCAGGGAAGGGGTGTGCAAAGTCGCATTATCGCCCCGGCTATCTCTCTACACAAACGACTGTGCTAATGTATTTGATTATGTCATTTGCGTACCGCTTGCTCTATCTTGTACACTATCCAGACTTCCCCACGCGCGTGACGACGACGACGACGACGACGATTATGATGATTGTGATGGCGATGGCGACGATGCAGGTCGTTAGATATTTGAAATCTTTGAAACAGCGATGCACGATACGGTTTCTCGCATGTATTCATATCGATGTTTTCGTCATACAAGGGTCGACGCAACTGTAGCACATTAAAATGTTCTAACGTCAGTAAGTCGCTTGTACGACAGAGCGGTACTATACGTCACGCCAGTCTCGGCGTATGTCGCTCCCTATCCCGTCGTGCAGTTCCACTAATGTGACTTATTAGTGTTAACTGCAACGCGTCGAGTAACAGTTATTTTAACAGCGTGATATCTTTATCAATTTAATTTGGCGGACATATTTAATAAATGATTCAATTACCAATGTGTTTTAAGCTGTCATCTGTTATATTTGTACGCACGTATTATTTATTTGCTTTTGGGGTGTGATTTTTTTTAATATTATTATTATTAATACAGTCGGGTCGATGTTTTATCTAGATCGAATGAGGGGCGGATACTGAAACTAACGATGCACCTTGTGATGTCATGCGTTTGTTATGAACGGTCGTTGGTGAGTTATTTTTTCGTTTTTAATGATATTTACAAAAGAACAAAACTTAAACTTGTATTTTTTTCGAAAAAGGAACGTCTTCTCACTTAGTCGACTTTCTTTATTGAAAAAAAAACTCAATGTCGATATTAATTTTTGTTTTAAATTTAAGAATCAACAAATATTAATGAGTACCGATGAGATAATAACAAGTGATGTTCGTCGAAACGGCTCCTTTTCAATTTATTTACTTTTTATGTGAATGTGCACACGTGCACAGTGTACATGTCGTTCGACTCGAATGAATGGTACTGAAATTGAAATTCTCGCATGCCGTTCATAAAATAGGTGCGGATACGATCGTAAACTCGACGAAGTTAAGAAAAATCAATGAGCGTACGACCGATTTCGGTGTGTGCGTTTACCGGAGAGAGCGGACAGAGATCGTTATCGATACGAAATGACGTGACAGGCGCAGAGGAGCCGTTGAAATAATGTGCATTCCAGCGACGACCGTGTCCAGTTGTTATTGTCAACGTTGTAGCTTTGTCCTCGCTTTCGTCATCGATTTTCTCCTCGCCCTCCTACGTTTCGAGCCGTTAACCCTCGACTGTTTGAACGAATTCAAACAGGTGTATTTATATATTGTTAATTTATATAGCTCATTTTGTAAAATTCGTATGATTTCGAATGTTCAACGTTATTCAAAAATTTCTATTAAATTTTTAATACAGCCAATGATATTCATGATTATATCAAGGAAATTATTAAGATATTTTTTATTATTAAGTTCAAAAACAAACTTACGCTACAATAAATCTATCATGATTTATTCGAAGTTGTGTCAGATGTTCTGTCTCTATAAATAAAAGTATTTTGCAATATTCTCAAATGATATCCATTAGTTTCATTATTCAAGAAATCATGAATAAACTCTCAATTATTATAAATAAATCAGTCTGATACCGTATGTTAAACAGTTAATATGGAGTGAGAAATTAAAGAGAACCGTGAAAATTGCAAAGAAATTTATTTATCACTTTATTATACAAAGAGGTATCCTCTGACGATGATAAATCAAGAAGTAGTTATACCACATGTATAAAAAATATCGACAGCCCTTAAAGTAGAAGCGAAAAGAATTCGCAGAAATCTATGCTATAAGCAGAAAATTATAGCGCGGAAGATGAAAATTCTGTCTAGAAACTATTGTGTACCATCAACGAAGACCGCAAGATCGGAGTTTTTTCGTAGAATCACAAGTTAGTGTTTCACAGTGGTTTTACATAACGTAAGAACTACGAAATCAAAAAGATTGCTGGAACGGAACGTGAATAACGGTCACTGACAAATCATTTTTACAAATGAAAAAAAAAATACTGTAGAAAAAAAATCAACCACCATAATAACAGAGTGTATGTTCGTATAATAAGTTAAGACCAATGATAAGATTCCGAAGGTGTAAAGAGACCATTACTAAGCTTCAGTGATAATTTGAAGAAAAGTGGCATGTAACAGTGTCACCCAACTGCATTTTTGCAAACAGGTTATCGAAATTAAGGCAGCTAACTATTTAAGTGCCATTTTAGAGGAAGTAGTGAAGCTTCTAAGTGATATTTTGTTTTCCTCGATAAGGTTTAGAATCAATATAAAATGCAAAAACGACATGGTGTTGGCTAAAGGTTAATTTACTAGAACTCATCGCCGCTAAAGACTGGCTTTCATGAAGTGTTAATTTTAATCGTTTATATTACTGTCGAATATTATAGAAGAGAAGACACTCTAAAATACATTGAAATATTGAAGTTTTAAATATAGATTTGTTGCAGTTAGTAACTTTACAAGTTGTGCGAATGTGAAGTGTGCGAATGCTAAAGGTGGTCAATTTAAATAGTTTTAAATTTTTACGAGTATATTGTATCATAAATATGATATAACAATATAATATTATTTTTATTTGTTTTATTTTATACAGATATGTTTTTGTTAGGGACAGAATATATAACAGTAATGTGTATATATTGGGCAAGCGAAAAGTAATATTGGAATTTTCATTAAGAAAGAGTAGTATTCTTTTTTGAAAAGAATATAAGGCATTTTATTAAACAATATACTGGCTATTTTAAACGACAACATTTTGCCATCTTGCGGATAGCTTCATAATTTTATTCTCCTAGAACTTTCCATCTAGTTCAGTAAAAAAAACTAACAGATGCATTTTGCATGCCTCCAGAGGATCTAAGTTCTTACTAATTATTGAGTTTTGTTGTAGAGATCGAAATAAATGGTAATTCGAGAGCGCAAGATGAGATAAATATAAAAGATAGATGAGAATATCCTATTTCAGCTTCTTCAATTTTTGCGTAGATACGTGTGAACTCACCTTATGAAAGATTATTCATTTTCTATTGGCTAATTTTGATCGTTTTTTTTTTTAATATTTCTCTTTAATAGTCGGTCTAATTGGGGACAATACTTCTTAGAATGAATGCTTTAATTAGATGACAGAAACTCATAATAGAGTATTCCATTTCAATCTGAACATACACATACCATGACCATGGGGTGTAAACCGGTTTTGAGAGTGGTTAATAGAGTTAATCCGGGCTCACCCTAATGTGTTTTTCTTTCCAAATTGTTGTAAATAATCCCCTGTTTATTACTTTTAACTATTCGTTTTAAAAATATTTTGTTATTATATTATTTTCATAGTAATTCACAAGCTCAAATTTGATAGAAAAAAAGTGAAATTTTTTGTTGTTTATACCGCATTTTCTTTTACGCAAGTAAAAAATTATTTGTAACTGATTTTCAAGGGTAATTCAAGAAAGTTTAATCAAATGTAATGACTTAATCTGCTTGTAGAAATATTAGTTATAAGAGTATGTAAATATTATATAAGTGAATAATTGCATTTTGTATTGAAAAATACAAAAACAGCATCTAATGCAAAAATCCATCTTTACTTTATGTCCATCCCAATAGCATAATAGAAAATATAATATTTTTTCGCCTCAGTTTATGTTTTTTTATGATGGAAAATCAACTGAAAAATATTATTGAATTCATGAAATCAATTAAAATATGTTTTCAACAACCAAATACAAACTATTTCTATCACTGCCATTTTGTAATTCGTAAATATTTCATTTTTATAGAAAATTAGTAACTTTTTCCTCTTCACGTTTTCATTGAAATCTTGCCTCTCATTATTTTTTGATAATTTTGGTTAACATTTTTTTGTATTTTACGCGTTCATTAAAAAAATATGTTTAATGTTTATTAAATATTTTTCTTATGAGATTTGTGATCTTTTTATATTGTTTTCCGAATTTGATGCTATTAGTAATATATTACAATAATTTATATATATATATATATATATATATATATATATATATATATATTTATAATGTGCTGCAATGTATAATATATCTGTTAACCTAAACTTCTTTCACTTACGTTTCCTTATGATTAATAATTCTCAATAAATTAACGTTTCCTTTTCTTTTCGTCCCATATTGATTTGACATTATCAATATAAAATTAATATTTACTTATAAGCTAGCTTTAAATGATATTTCTTAAATAATTATTTAACAAAATATCAATTTTATTTTGTTAGAAACAGTAGATATGAAAATTTAAAAATATAATTTTGAGACATAAAATTATTGAAATATACAATCTATAATAAAATTTTAAAGTTTATTATTATTATTTTTTTTAAAAAAAATTCTCAATTTACGAATACGCATAAGACTAATTGCAGATACGTATGTGTGAAAATATATTTTCATATTTAATTGTAATAATATTTCATAAACTATTTTTGTATTTTTAGATTACGCGAGTGTATATATGCAAGTGTGCACATATACACTTCTACATTGAACATGGATGTTGTGCACGGACGACATGTACTTCATGTTGATTCCCACGGTGCGCAAAGGTGCCAAGTCTGCAATCGACACAGATTTACGCAGCGTGGCCGTTGAGAGGCATGCAGCAAGTGATAACAATGCAAAGTACAGGTTCGTTTCCTGCTTTGTGACGGTTGCTGTTCGATGCGCGTTCCGTGATATTTGCAACGATTAAATATACATGTGTGTATATACTGGGTTGGCCAAAAAGCAATGTTTTATAGTAGATGGCGTTTTTGTATTTTTAAATACAGTCGATTATTATAAATTCGGCATCATTGGAAATTGTGGGGTGTCATATTAGTGGGTGATGATTAATGATTAGATTAAAACATACAGTTTACTCAACAGTTAACACAAAATTTTATGTGCCAAAAATAAATTGCGTATAATAAATTTAAATAATTATGACTTGGAGTTTATTTAGTCTGTTTCACTGCTGAAAATAATGATTTAAAAAATGTAATTATAAAATATGTACGGAAATAGTATATAATGAAAGATATATAAAATTTAAACACACTATTCTAACATAGAAATAAGAAATAGAAAAACTAACATATACAGATAGTCGATTCATCTCTAAAAAAACCTTACAAACTGTTAACATTTCAAACACTTTTGACCGAAAATAAATATGCGATAGTAATATATCAAATTAGTTTATTTTTCTAAAAACAAGGATATAAATCAAATACACGAACTATACTGTAAGAAACAATAAATAATATCTTGTCATTTAAAAGTGACAGAATTCTTAAATATAGACAAATAAACAAATGCAGATACGCATCGCATATACATATGTAATAAAATAAAAAATAAAGTGTTAACCATTAGATGGATTAAATAAAGATAAAAAATATGTAAAAAATTACATTCTTGGAAATTAAGTCCGAATTAGTGGTGGAACCGGATTACTGGTGTCCAGATTAGTGATGGGCGATTATACAAAATACTGTTCCTAACTTATAATATATATATATATATATATATATATATATAAACTAATATTTCTACACCCGATTTAAAAATTTATTAAATTTTCTTAAAATAACCCTGTTTTGGAAATGAGTGAAGAGAAGATGTACTTTTAAACAATTAGCTTTTTTTAGATCCCTAAAAAAATGCAATACTAACAATAAAAATGTTTCCATTGTGAATGGTGATGATACTGTAAACGAACAAATGCTTCAAAAGTGGCTTAAAAAGTTTCATGGCGAAGGTTTCAGTCTGACTGATGATCAAATCTTTGGTAGGTCTATCGAGATTGATAATGGCCAAGTATCCTTCGAATTGAAAACAATTCACATTACATTACAGGTAAGAATACTTGAATATTGAAAATATCAAAATCCGGTGCTGAAACCCATTTCAACGTATGGTTCGGAGGCCAAATTTCAACTTGCGATACATTATTGAAACGCTATAATAACGAACGATTTTAAATTGGATTGTTACGAGAGATGAGAAATAAACTGTTTAAAATAATGTGGAACGAAAATTGTATTATGGTAAGTAAGGATCAGCTCCATTAACCATTCACAAGGCCGATTTACATTCCAAGAAGCTCATGCTATGCATATGACGGTATTGGAAGGGAATATTCTCATATAAACTTGTTATAGAAACATTCATTCCGAGAAGTATTGTTCCAAATTAGATTGACTGAAGGTAAATATTTAAGAAAAATAGTCAGAACTTTCCGATAGAATAGGAGTAGCCTTTCGAAAGAACAATGTAAGGCAACGTGTATCTTAGCAAAAATTAAGGAAGCTGAATTGGGAAATTTTCGTCCATCTACATATTCATTTAATTTGCATTTTTGAATTATCATTTAATTTAATCTCTGTAAAACTCGCTTTATGATAAGAAACTGAATCTTCTGGACGCTTGAAAAATCCACTTAGTAAGGTTTTTTTTAAAAAAAAAAACTTTTTGGAAAATTAAATTATCAAGTTATTCGTGAGATGCAAAATAGTTATAAGTGATAAATATGTTGTTTAATAAAGATTCTTATATTTTAAAAAATGATTACTGTTTCTCACTGAAAATTTCGGCATTATATTTAGGTAAACCCAATATATATATATATATATATATATATATATATATATATATATATATATATATATATATATATATATATATATATATATATATATATATATATATATATATATATATATATATATATATAATAACTGTGGATATTTACGTTGTAAAAGCACAATATGTTCAGACTGTGCATTTTTATGTAAGTCTTCATATGTTGTATATTTTCAATCAACGTTGCGTTTTTTTTGTAAAAATTACATATAAAGTATTCATAAATATTAATACTCACGTTCAACTCTCTGCATTTAATTAAATTTATTGTAAAATGATGATCAACATGAAGAAGTAAATCTAAATTGTCTTCAGTTTGTTAATATTCTCAACTTATTCAGGAAATAATATTTCTTTCTTTAATTTTCTTTTTTTTTAAAAAAAACAACACTATTCAGTGAATATAATTAGACTTCATGCAAAATACAACCATTATAAAGCAGAATGTTTGCATAGATCTGAGTGGAAAATCACTAATTATATAATTGTGATAATTCACTTCAGTAGAATTTAACATTTTGTGAAAAATTATAGAAAATTTGTTGTTTTTTTTTACTTAAAAAATTTAAATTATTTCTTTAGGATATATTAGGTTGTCAAATATCTCCCTTCCGCCTTTTTGTCTTTTGAATTTCGCGGCTATGTACAAAAAAAAAGCGGAAGGGAGATACTTGACAACATAATATAATTATTATAAAAAAAGAATTTTTTCCAGTATTACTTCCTTTTTAAATAAATATATTTAGAAAAATATGAATTATATTATTATTTCTTCATCAGTTTCAGAAATCAAATTTGCTCTTACAGTTTGAACGTTCATATTATATATATATATATATATATATATATATATATATATATATATATATATATATATATATAAACAATCAGTGGTCTAGTGGCTAGCCATCAATATCAGTCATATAAGACAAGTGCATTCAATGTCCGGTCATATTTATATGATATGTAGGTCTCTTTAGCCAATGTAAAAAAAGTAAAGTTATTTTTCTAAAACGTTACATTTTAGAAAAATAACGTAAAAACTTATTAAAAATTGATATCAAGTGACAGGTACATCATATGTAAGCATTTTAATAGATAATCTATGCATCTTAGCTGAAAGAATCACTTGGGTTATGACATATTTTAACAAAACAATGATAGAAAATAGGTAAAAAAATTGTAAAAGAATATTTTCAAACAAATAATATACAAGTCTTAGAATAATCGGCTCAAAGTCTGGATTTAAGTTCTATTGAGCATTTGTGGTTTTATTTGAACACGAATGCGAGTAGGTGATATAATGAATGCACTAAACTTTTTTTAGAAAAGTACTTATTATGTGAAAAGAACTACCGCAGAATATTATTTCAATATTAGTAAAAAATATTCGTAGATGACTAGAAGTGGCAATAAAAGTTAAAAGTACGCAATTTATTGAAAACGTAAAAACTTTATAAGCTGTAATAACATAAAATTTCATTCTATGCTCGTACTATAACTTTTGTTTGTTAATTTTAATATTGATTATTAAAATTTTCCATATATACATATACATATATAGACATGCATAAATATATATACTCGTATATATACATATATATATATATATACATATACATATATAGACATGCATAAATATATATACTCGTATATATACATATATATATATATATATATACATTAGGTAGAAAAAGTCTACGTACAAATTTTATTAAACAGGAAATCGACATTTTTTGAAAATATTTTCACTCATTGTTTTAAAATTATCAGTTTCATGTCCCTGTTTGTACGTTGCAATGAAGCGCTAAAATATTATTTTTACTAATTCATAGAAGAGTTTTTTGCAAAAAATAAATAAGATGAAATTAAAAAAAAAGAAATTTCTGTTAGTGAACATAATATTATTTTAAAATTATAGAAAGAAGGGAAAAGCTTTCGTGAAATAGGAAAGGCTGTTGGAAGACAACATTCTTTCGTTCAAAGAGTAGTAATCAATTTTAAATCCACATCGAAACTGTTTTTTGGCCGGCCTTCGGGGTTGACATTTAGATAAAAGCGTAAAAGTGTAGTTTTAGTGAAAGCAAATCGCTGAATAACTACTCCTCAAATTGCAAAAGAAATCGAAGTAGTATTTAAAAAATAAATCTGTGCTGATACTGTGCGAAAAATATTAAAAAAGAGTGGGTATCATCGACGTGTTGCGCAGTATCAATAGACAAAAGCAGTGATCGCATATGCAAATGAACATATTAATAAACTAATCCAGTTTTGAGGAAACGTGCGAAAGCAAATATTATATTTTTGAAATAAAAGAGCATAAAATTGTAAGGAGAAAGGCAGGTGCATAACTGAATAAAGAAAATGTTGCTCTTACTTAAAACACAGTGGTGATAGAGTAATGAGTATAAGGGTTATAGCAAGTAGTGGCGTGAAACAAATGGAGTTTATAGAATTCACGATGGATAAATATGATTACTTAAATATTTTAAAACGAAATATAAGGCAAAGTGCTGAAAAATTAAGTCTAGGTCCCGATTATAATTTTGTTCATGACAATGATTCGAATCACACGGCAGAAGTTATTAAGCTATAAACATTATATAACGTTTCAAAACATTCATATGCACTTCTCCAATCTCCAGGCATAAACCCTATAGAGTATATTTTGATTTGCTAGAACGTAGAATTCGCAACATGACATAACTTCAAAGGAAATGTCGAAGAAAGTTGAGAAGAGTGAAATAAGATTAGTGCTGAAGAAATCACAAAACTAGTACATTCCATACTATAACGATTATAGGAGGTTCTTAAAAGAAGAGGCTATCCAACCAGTTATTGTTTCACTAGAAAAGTTTATTTTATTTTATATTATTGAAGTGAAACTTCTTTAGCCGCGTTTAGGGTAAAAAATTTACTGACGCGGAAATAGAGAATATATGACGGAAATAGAGACGGAACGTGAGTACGAATTTTAGTGCCTAATATGAATTTGCATACATGCTTAGACGATAGAGTGAGAAAAAGTAGTAGATAGAGTGAGAAAATGCCCATCACGCATGCGCCCTCTTTTAACATGTGATTAGATAACAAGAACTGTTCTAATATGCAGGCAGCACGTATGTTTACTATTTCAATGATGTCATTATTATGCTTAGTATTTTTATATACAATCAGTTGTTGTTAATTGTGTTTAAATAAGAGTGTTATTCAGTGCGATAAAATTGATATTTTTGATAAGTATATTAATTTTTATAACGTCATCATAATATTAATATCAATAATCATAAAAATAACAGTCAATTAAATCCACGCGGTATTTAAAAATTTAGCAAACAACACGAAATTGAGGGAATTGGCACGTACACCAATATATACAGTAGTATGTAGTATTTTGTAACATTATTTTGATTAATCTATTTATCAAATAAAAGAAATACTATTAAAAACACGTGATATTAAAAAAAAATTATCGAAACCTATAACAGTTTTGAGATTATCTGTTTTATTTGTAATAAATTCTCACAATAATTATGAATTCTTTGTTCTCAGGTGTCATTTTGAAGATTTATTGAATTTTATGTGGTGTTATAAAATTATCAATTATCTATAAATAGTATCTAAATAGATGCTATTTATTGCAATTATATTAAAGTATTTAATTAGTATTTAATTATTTGTGAGTATTTCCTTAATTGTTTAATTTTTAAAACATTGATCTAATTGTATATTATATATTATACAATAGTAATATAATAGTAATTAAAAATTAAGATGGTAAAGTCTATTGCGCAAAAATTTTACTTATCAAAAACCAATTGTATCGTTTATACCTACTCAGTCACCACCGGAGGAAGCAGTGGAAATCGAAGAAATTCCAAACGAAAACGAATAAATTTTCATAATTCATAATTTTATAAAAGTTTTAATTTGAAAATGAATATTAATCTTACTTAACACATTGTATACGGACAACGTCTCGACGTCTTTTGCATACTATTACTACAGCATGAAAGACATCATCGAGACGCGTTGTCCGCATTCGATGTGTTAATATGAAATAATTATAAAAAATTCATTTATTTAAAACATTGATCATTTTCTACTTAAATTTTTATCCCGTGTATTTGCCGCTTCTCTTCCTACTACATTTCTTCATTTTGTTACTTGCTTTATTCTGAAGAATTTGTTCATCTACGAGTTTTAGGCATACGCTTGTCCGTGTACCTTTTGATGACTTTATTGAAAAGAAGTTTCACTTCTGGCATGTGTATAAGAATACACATAACCCTTTTTTTTGATTTTCATTTTCTGTACGTAGACTTGTTCTACTGAATTTTATTAAATTTTTGCGTTTTCTTTAGTTACTTTGTTTTTTTATAAATTTGAAATGTTTTGAATTGCCATGTACTAGTGTACAGAATTAGTAGGCGATTGAATTAATAAAAAACAGTGTTTGTTTTCAAATTTAAATTATGAAGTTTATTTTATTGAGAAATATATCCGTATTGATAAGTATACGCAGACTTTTCTACCTAGTGTATATATATACGAGGGTCGTTTGATAAGAATGGTAAAAAAGTAAGAAAAACTAAATTGAAAAATTTAATTTAATTAAATTTTTCAATTTAATTTTTCTTATTACACTTATTAAACGACCCTCACATATATATATCACCACACATCACATCATAAAAGCCCATATCAATCCACTACTGGACGAGAGCCTCAATGAATGCTACCATTCACTGGTATTTTGTCATATTCACCACGCTGACCAGGCGGATTGGTGAAGATTTTTTTATCCGGGGTTTACTCCCTTCTCGACAGTTATTTTTTACAAGATGAGGTTGTCGGCCTCATACTCAACCCTCGAAAATGAGGGACTCTCCGACTGGGATTCGAACGCAATCTCCCGCATGACACGCGGTGATGCAAACCACTGTGCTACCCAGTCGGTATATATATATATATATATATACATACACACATACACACACACACACTACCGAGACAAAGTCTGCACATACCCATTCTATCTTTATTAACACATTGTATAAGGGCAACATCTCGACGACGTCTTTCGCATACTATTACTAGAGCGCGAAAAACGTCGTTGAGACGCGTTGTCCGCATACGATGTGTTAATATCGCCTATAACATAAAAACACTATTGTTGATAACAAAGTAACTATTTTTCATTTTTCTACAAAGTGTTAAAAATTAAAAAAAACATTAACAAAACATTTTTTAAATATCAATAAAATAAAGAAAAAGAACAAAACAGACGAAATTTTAAAAAGTACGTCAGAAAAAGTCTACGCACAATTTTGTTTATCATTTATTATCCTTAGAATTTTTAATTTTAGCATATCAATTGGCTATATGATTGTTGAAAATGTAATGCAGATTGTTATTCTTAATTTTAGTTTTTTGTCAAACAGGTAATACAAGTGAATATCATGGAAAATAAAATGTGTAATTGTAAAAAGAAGAAAATAAATATATGAGAGCGAAAAATAATTATAAAATTATGGGAAGAAGAAAATAGCTACCGAAATGTTAAAACAATTTTAGGAAGACAGCACTCATCAATTTATAGAATGCAAAAAATTATTAAAACAACCGATATCATAACATCAAAGCCCCGTTGTAGCCGCAGTTCAAAGTTATACGAAAGGAAAAAACGTTACATCATAAATACAGTTAAGACTAATCCACGATTATCCACTTTTGTAATTGCTGAAAGTGTCCATGTACAATTTGGTAAAAAAAATTGATGATACGATAAGGAAAACTCTAATAATTGCTGGGTACCGTAGTCGGATTTCAAGGCAGAAACCGCTCATTTCGAGAGTGAATAGAATTATGCAAAATGAGCATGTAAATATGTCGAAGGACTTTTAAAAATACATAATCGAGAGTAAATTTTGTATATTTGCCATAAAAGGGCGAAAGTTCATTTGGCGAAAACTTAATATAGCCTTAGATAATAAAAATTTGTTTCTCACCGTAAAACATTGTGGTGGTCGAATGATATTATGGGTGTGTGTGTGTTAAGTAGTGGCGTTGGTAATATTGAATTTATAATCAATAATAAATAAATTCGACTATCTCAATATTTTAAAGCGAAATTTAAAAGAAAATGTGTGGAAAAATCGGATTAGGCCGTAAATTTTATTTCCGACAAGACAATTATCACACACATACGACCAAAATTGTTAGGTTTTGGGTACTCTATAATATTCCAAAGCACTTGCATATGCTTCCACAATCTCCTGATTTAAATTCCATTGAACGTTTATGGAATTTACTTTAGCACAAAATTCGAAAATTTCGAAGAAATGTCGAAAACTACCATCATCGAAAAATAGGTCAAAATTAGTTCTGAATAAACTAAAATATGAATGCAATTTATGAAAAAAAAATTGGAAGAAGTTTTAAAACGGAAAGGTTACCCAATATCATACTAAAAATAACATTTTAAGTCTTTTTAGTTTTTAATTAGGTGTGCGCAAACTTTTTCTGACGTATTTTTTTAAAATTTCGTTTGTTTTGTTGTTTTTCTTTACTTTATTGATATGTAAAAAGTGTTTTGTTGATGTTTTTTAATTTTTAAGACTTTGTAGAAAAAATAAAAAATAGTTACTTTTTTATCAACAATAGTGTTTTTATGTTATAGGCGATATTAATGAAGATAGAATGGCCGTGCGCAAACTTTGTTTCGGTACTGTGTGTGTGTGTGTATATATATATATATATATATATATATATATATATATATATATATATATATATATATATATATATATACGGTTGCTATACGTCCCATATATACGGCACTGTCACCGTATTTAGAGAAAAATAATACCAACCGAAACTACGAAGCAACTATGAAATTGAGTATGGAAGAGAAAAATGGCTGACGTTTTTTGCAGATACAAAGCATATTGATCAGAAGTCATGTCTAATAAAGTTATGCGAATACGTATTTTCCATTCCAGCCCACAATGCAAGTGTGAAGAGAATATTTTCCCTAATGTCAACTCAATGGTTGCCAATGGAGATAACTGAAGCAATTTTGATTTGTCATTATAATTTTAAAATGACTTGCGCCCAATTTGATAATTATGTGAAAGAAGAAAATGATATAATTAAGAAAGTAAAATCTTCTATAATTAAGAAACTTAAAAATATGACTGGGCTAAAAAGGATTAACCTTGCACCTTTTTTATTATTCTAGGTGTTCATTTTATTAGACTGCTTAAACTTTATTGATTTTTTATCAGAGTAAAATAAACCATTACCTAACCACTTTTTTCATGTTTTATTTATTTAGCACTTAAACGTCCCGTATCAATGCTTGGCAATTATGGCAACCCTATATATATATGTATATATATATATATATATATATATATATATATATATATATATACATATAAATATGTATTTAAATTTAAGCATATTAAAGCATTAAGAAAAATAAATGGTAAGCGTATGCATCATCACAAAGTACTACGATAACTGATAGACAAAACAAATGTACGCGTCTAGTTCTTTTATAATTATTGTTTTTATTGCGGCAATTCATGTACTAATATTAAATCAAGGGTATGACGTGACAATAATGACATTCTATTATCTAAGACGATAAAATAAAAACGTTCACAGTAAAATAACAACCTTTGCTAACGTTTTATACTGACGCAACTTGCAACTGTTCGATTTCACTCTCGTCTCATCACGATCTTTTTTGTTAACACTATACCGTCCGGAGACATAAAAATATGTGTTCGACTGCTCGTGAAATGCCGTAGACATATAAATAAAGTTTTGTGTAATGTGCATTAAATGCTTGCGACACATAAATAAGTGTTGCAATATATATGCTAAACTAGGGGTCGGCAACCTATGACCCGCGGGTCACCGAGTGACCCATTTGATAATTTCAAGTGACCCACTTTAGTTCCAAAAATAAAGTATTGAAAATAAAATATTGATGAACAGGTCAAAAATGATTTATCTTGTGACATAATTAGCATTGCAGTTGATGAAAGTACCGATATAAATAGTATTGGTATGCTTGCAATAATTATTAGATTTGCATCAATAAATGCTCGAATGTCAATGAAGAACTATGCGTTCTTGCTTCAATGAATGACACGACCAAAGGCACTGATATTTTTCGTCAAGTACAAGAGTTTACAAATTTCAAAAATGGGCAAGTATTGGATTTAAAAAGTAAATTGTTTTCCATAACAACTGATGGCACTCCAAGTATGAGAGAAAAACTGTTGGATTTGTAAAACTAATGGAAAATGAACTTGGCCGCTCACTTTTATCGTTTCATTGTATCATACATGAAGAAAATTTATTTGCAAAGGCGTCTACGGATGTAATAGAAAAGGTTGTTAAGATCGTAAACATGATAATAGCCCGATCAGCATTAATACACGGGTGCTTTAAAGCTTTTTTGGAGGAAATTGAATCGAAATATGGAGATTTGTTGTTACATTCTGAAATACGATGGTTAAGTCGAGGTAAAGTTCTTAATAGATTTGTAGAGTGTTTTGATGATATACAAATATTTCTTCACGAAATCGGTGAAAATGATCTCGAACTCAATGATAAACAATGGTTTTTAAGACTTTCGTTCTTAACATACATAATTAACCATTATAATGATTTCAATGTACGACTCCAAGAAAATAACCACACAATTTTGAAAATGTATGAGGAATGGAAGAGTTTTACTTCAAAATTGATATTATTTGAAACTGACATAACAACTAAAAAATTTCATTTCTTTCCCTTGTTAAAAAGGGAACATGAAAAAGAAAATATCGATGAAAGCAATCTAAATATGTTCGAAAGTTGGATTTTCGTCATTAAAAGTGAATATGAAAGTCGGTTTCGAAGTTTTAAGAAGCATAGAGAAATGTTTACCTTTATAATAAAGCCCGTGGAAATAAAAGAAAATGTTTTAAATTTGCAGTATTTTCAATATCTAAAAATTGACAATTTTAGTTTAGAAATGATTGATTTTAAAAGTTCAACGTTATGGACGGATAAATTCAAGAAATTGCGGAAAGATTTAGAAAAACAGAAGATAATCATCTTCTCATGATATCAACATGTTGAAACGAAGTTTTCATCTTTGAAAAAAATTGGCTTTGCCATTTTGTTCACATTCGGTTCAACTTATAAATGTGAGCAAATATTTTCACATTATTAAAAGAACAGGAACAGGTTAACTACCGAAAATTCAATTGCTTGTATTCATCTTAAAACGACTAACTATAAACCAGACTTGACTAAATTGACGTCACAAGTTCAACATCAGGGGAGCCATTGATATCGAAGAGAACGTTTATAAATAAAGTTCATTCAACTATGTTTATAATTATTTTCTTAATAAAATATATCTTACTATTTACTAAAAGACTGTTTTAATACGAAAATATCTCTGACCCAAACGTCTCTTTAATACTCACATTTTGGTTGATTTTGACCCGCGGCCAAAAAAGGTTGCCGACCCCTGGACTAGACTAATACTGCGTGCTTTGATAATATTCAAAACAAAAGATAACAGTAAATTTCAATCTTCAACTCGACAATTTCCAAATATTTCTTTAAATCGTTTTTAAATATTTTATCGCTTTAAAATATGCCGGCTGCACGCATCAATTTCCGCGCAAACAGCCCGGACCGTAATGTGTTAATAGAGTTTTGTCACTTATCATCTCTTTTTTGATATTTTCGAATAAGACAAAACATTTATTCGTTTTTTTTTCATATAAAACAAAGTACAAAAGTTAAATAAGGATTAATACTTTGAATAACGATTTTTTTAAAAATATTGAAAGAATTTTGTTTCAATTTTTTTAACTTGGTTTCAAACTCTATCTTTATCGTAACATAATATTATATGAAAATATAATACTTTTTTATATTTTTTGGAAAATTTCGATTATCTAATTATAAACTAAAAATACATACTTAGTGTTACTATAAGCACCTACTAATTTGACGTTTATTCAAATCGTTTTTAATATGAACCATTCAAATTATAGTTAAAAAATAACATCGTAATATTATGTATATATACGGAAGTGCATATGCCATGGTACACATGGGTAACATAAGCAATTTATTGATATAATTCAATAAAGTCGTTAAATTACAAACTTCTTTTATTTAATTGATAGTAAATATAATATCCATTAGTAAAAATAATACAAAAAAACAATAATTAATTCTATTATATAGTATAAATTGCAAAAAAAAAAAACACAGGTTACATTTTTAGTTGGCAAATATAACATTAGAAGCAACAAAAAAAATAATTTATTCAATGCCAAATCGTTTAAATGAAGTTGTAAAAAGAAAAGGGAATCAAACGAGATATTAAACTCTTTTTTTAAAAAAATGTTGATATTTTTTGTTCTGGATAAATGTAACATACTGTTTTTATTTTAACAAATTCTACTATACTCGTATAATAGAATTAATTAATTTTCTTGTATTTTTTTCTAATGAATATTATATTTATTATCAATTATTTTTTTTTTAATTTAACGACTTTATTGAATTATATCAATAAATTACTTACGTTACCCATGTGTGCCATGGCTTATGTGCGTCTGTATATATATATATATATATGCATCTTAATATTATGTTTCACATAATCCAATAATATCATAAAAGATCACTAGAGAATTTTAAATTGAAATAGAAGTGGTTTGGAACACGTATGTATGACATATACGTATATTTTCAATATTAAGTCGCTCTTATAGGTAAGAGCGACTTTTAATTTTTAATAAAACGTCATTTGTCTGTGCACGTAACACACACACCCCACACACACACATACATGTATATATATATATAATGTATGCATTCGATAGCCCAAATGAGACTGAAGGGTTTATACATACATTTATTTACTTACTATCCTTTACTTTTAGTCTTATTTGGGCCACTGTACATAAATTATAGACACATAAGTACACACACACACAATATTATATATATATATATATATATATATATATATATATATATATATAATCATTATCATCAACAGTAGCCTTTTTTATTAATTGCTAAATAAAGATTTCTCCCAAAACTTTCAATTCGACCGGTCCAGTGCCTTTTTCTTCCAGTCCATTCGGACGATTTTTTTATATCTATGCCCTATCTATATAGCGATCTCTTTCCGAGTCTTTTTATATAATAAAAATCAATTTTGATAACTTCCGCAGCTTTATTTGCCCCTCATCTGGTAATAATATTCTAAGCACTATTCCTGTTTCTGGTGACATTACTCTGATCGGCCTCCGTTATTATTTTCAATTTCAACATCATTTTTTTTTATTATTATTAATCCTATAGACCAATTTAACTTTTCCATAATTATTTGATATATGGTACAATGCGATTTTCTCTTTGTCTGTTTATTTTTGATATAATAGGCACTTTTATTTTTTTCGATATATTTTTTTTATTTTTAAAGTCTAAAAATTATAAATACAGTAATACCTCGTTTAGCGCTTAGGATGCGTTCCTGACGACAAAGCGCTAAATGAAACAGGGTTAAACGAGGTCATTTTAACACATAGTAAATAGGAAAAGGGAAACACGCAACCAAAAATAAACAAAATTTACTTTAATTTTAAGTTATTTTTATATTAATTTACATATTAATATATGTTACATAACACATAAACATATGCGCACAAAAATATAAAATTCATTTTTGTGATGAAGGTACTGACTCTTCTGAAATTCTTGACTTGTTTGCGATGAAGTCGTCTAGTGTCATTTTTTTTTCTCTTGTTAAACAAATGTCGGTAGCAGGAGATCGCTTCCAAAACGCCTCGTCTTGCTTTTGTACTCCTTTCAAAATCTGGATCATTCACTACAATTTCATCAGCGATTTCGGTTATCGTTACCAAACTTTTACTAAGAAAATCTATAGCAAGTTCTTTGGGTTCTTGGTTTCAGAATCACTATTTTCAAGTTCTACATAAATTCCTTGTTCTGCTAGTTCTTGAAGTTGTTGAAATGTGTGAGGAAGATAATATGCCTTAAAATTCGATATGAATCCCTGATCCATCAGCTGAAATAATGACGTAGTGTTGGGTGGTAGGAAACCTACTTCAACCGGAATGCAAGTGTTTAAGTTGGACAAGTTGGTAGGATGGCTTAGAGCATTATCCATCAGTAATAGTAGAGCCTTTGGTTCCTTACACATTAGCTCCGCCATGCGACAGTCTCGATTGTCGGGTTAAGACGATCGCTCGTAGCGTTACGAATCAATGAAATGCCGCGATAATTTGAATTAGCGTAATTTGAGCTCTTTTTAGGCTTCGGGGAGACCGCGTTATATCGAATCAGCATCGACGTAGCGCTAAACGAGGTATTACTGTATTATAGTACTGTATTAAAAGATATCTATTTTAATTAATTAATAAAAAATGCATTTTTTATATAAAAAATTACCAATTTCATACATTTTTCTGTAGTTCGTCAAAACCCTTCTACAGAAAATGTTTGGTAATTGACAGAGTCGATAATCATTACGTGATTTTAATGATCTCTCTAATATTAAGTTGACAATAATTTAAGTGCAGTTATAAATAAAAATTGCTATAATGGGTCAAATTTAAATTTATAGAATAATTTATTCACATTCACTGCTACTATCAACAATTTTGTCTATCACTTTAATTATATATATATATATATATATATATATATATATATATATATATATATATATATATATATATATATATAGAACTTGGCCAAATTATTAGACCCACTGCTTAAAAATGTTATTTTATGATGATCAGATATTTTATTTTAAACAATACGAATGAATTGCTGGAATTTAACTGATATTTGAAAGCTCGAAAGCCTGTATGAAAACCAAGGTTTACGATGACCCTAAAAAAAACGTTTTGAATGGTCCAAGAAATATGTAGGATCATCCAAGTGTGACGTCTAGATTTTTATTTTATTAAAAAGGAACAAAAGTAATTATACACATGTTTTCCTATACACATGTTTCTTTTTAATAAAACACAAATCTAGACGCCACATTCGGATTACTATATAGAATTTCACTATTAATGATTGGCAACAGGTAAATTGCAATTCCTTGTTTTTAAAAAGTTTAATGAATTGAATTTACTTATAAATATTTAAATTATTAAGCTATGTTTTATTTGCTATTATAGGTTTTTTTTCCGAGAAGTCAATGTTTCAAATTATGAAAGAAAAGATAGTTTGTCAAACGTCGACCAAATAAAAAAAATCTTTCACAATCCATTGGGCATAAGAATATTATTGATTGAAAACCTAGATATATGAGAAGACCTAGGAAGAGATACATAAATAAATTGGACAGAGATATTAGGAAATTCTTTGGAACGTCCTGGAAAAGAAAGGCATTGATTCGGTTCAAGTGGAACATTTTAGAAGAGGCCTTCATCCAGCATTGAATAAAGAAATACTGCTGCTGATTATATATATATATATATATATATATATATATATATATATATATATATATATATATATATATATAAAGGTAGACAAATTTACAACAAATAATGTTTTAGAAAAAAAATATTTTTATTATAATTAATAATAATGAATGCTTTAAGAGAAAGTAAATAACTATTAAACATTCAGGTTCTTTCGAAATATTTGAGTTAATTAATATTTCGAATACATTTATTTTTAATTACATTTTAATCAATTTGAATTGTATTTTTTACACAAAAAAGCAGTATTAAATTGATCGAAAAATATACAATTTTTAATTTAATTTTTTTATTATACACGAAGTATGTTTATTAAAATATATTTGTTTACATACAAAGTAGGCCAAAAGATATTTCCTATCTTTTTTTTAAAAAATCAAAATATAAGATTTTTTTTTTATTTACCTTAAATTAAATCTTAGTTAAAACATGATTTCTTAATTAAGTTTTAAAAATAATTTCCTTTAAATGTTAACCTGTAAAGCGTTTGCAAATTTGTGCTCTTTTTAACACGTTTTCCATTACTGACTGTAATGTTGATATTGATATTATTGTTATTTCGGTTCGAATGTTATCCTTCAGTTCTGCTAGAGTTTGCGGGATTATTAACGTAAGCCTTATTTTTTAGGAAGCCCCAAAGAAAAAAATTCAGGAGCCGTTAATCCAGTGATCTTGAGAGCCACCTAAAGTTTGATTTTTTTATATTATTCGACGATTATTGATTATTGACCTTAGGAGGTCCATTGTGGTTCCTTACGGACTCATATTGTCATTACTCCTTGAAGATCTTGATCTGCCTGATCTCTTGCTATCTGCCACTATCCCAGCATTTTCACATTTTTGCACTATTGCGCGATGGTTGCACCAGAGGGCGAATTCCTAGTATTGTAAAATCTTCTAAATTTCATTTGTGTTTGCGAAACACTCCTCTAGCTTTCAAGGTGATATATCACTATTTTAATTCTCTCTTGCAGTGTATATTTATTCATATTTAATGTTATTTTCTTTGTACTTGAATCTGTGAAAAAAATTTATAATAAAAAAATTATGAATTTATTTTGTTAGGAAGTTACTTTGGCCCACATATATATATATATATATATATATATATATATATATATATATATATATATATATATATATATATATATATATATAGATAGATAGATAGATAGAAATAGATATAGAGATACAGAGAGAGAGAGAGCGATGTATTATCATGTGTGTGTGGTTTGTGTGTTTTCAACGAACATCGCACGGATGAACGCTCCATCCACATTCGCGCCACTAATGGATTGGCCTCATAAGTAAACACAGTAAAGGCGAAACTGTAAAAGCTGGCACGTGCTGTAATGTCTATGGCGTGTGTTAGACACAAACAAAGTATGTGTTATAGAATATTCTTTTCATAGACGTATACTCTATTGATTCTTGTTAACATAGGCTGTGTTTTGTACGCCATTTACCCCACGGCGTTGCAATGTACACATTCAAATGTACTTTTCTCTGCACACAGTTTGACTATGACGGCGACAAACAGTACACAGCTGATGCTGTTTTCTAACGATTGGACGAGTTGAGTAATACTATGAGTGGTTAAATATCATACAAACATATTATGTATATATATATATATATATATATATATATATATATATATATATATATATATATACGAGGTCGTTTCATAAGTATAGTAAAAAAGTAAGAAAAACTAAATTGAAAATTAAATTAAATTAATTAATTAAATAAAATAATAAATAAATTTACCATAATTATCAAACGACCCTCATATATATATATATATATATATTTTCCATCAAAAAGTATGAAATCACTTTGCAGCACTTCCACTTTTAGAAATATATATGTATGTAAAAATACACAATTTTCATATTTCATTCAGATTGATTGCTTATAGTAAAACTGCTTTCAGGATTTACTATATAAATGTATATATATATATATATATATATATATATATATATATATATATATATATATATATATATTATAAAACATCAATTTTGTAGATATTTTCGGTCCAAATACCAACGTTTATTATTTTTTAATTTTCAGAAACAATTCAAATATTTTTTTTATTGCCTTGTTTATTTATTGCTATGTAACATTTTTTTAGCATTCTAAAGAAGGTTTTGTAAACCCTGCTAAGTATAAAATCTTTAACAAACGTTTATATTTAATTATATTCAATAAAATTCTATTCGATTGAGATTTAAAAATTGAAATAACCATACAACATTTATAAAATGTTTATAGTTATTTTTGTTCTTTTTAAATTATTTAGAATTATGCTTTTAAATATTACTTTACTGAATTATAAATTCTGATTCTATTAAACGTAAACCGGATGGGATTACACACTTTTTAATTTTATACAAACATTATGGACAATAATTTCTGTTATTTATTTGCTATTTTTTAATCTTGTAATATATATTGCAGCTATTTTAATTTTTGGCTCTATATTCATGTAATTTAATTTATTAATATTTTTTGTATATATTTATTTTTTCATATCTGTTGTTTTATGTAATATATCATTAAAATATTCCAGCATTCATTATTAATGCTTCACTCAATTAAATAACATTAATGGGACGTATTTATTGAATAATTTTTAAATTAAAAAATATAAAAGCTTATTTAAAAAATTAAGAGTTGTGTCTAAATAAATGTTATCCTATTTTCATTTAATTTTTATTTTCATTTTTTGTTTTGATCACTTGATTGTGACGTAAATGCAGTGTTGAGTTAATTGAAAATTGAATTTGGAAATTTATTATCCATCTTTCGTTACGATGAAAATAGATCATTTATTTTCGATTTGAAACAAATGTAAAATCATTGGATTGAAAAAATTCATATGTGATAATATTATGGAGTTCTATTAGTCCAATATGATAAGTTAACGAACATAAATTTTCGTTCAATAATCAACAATATATCTTTCTTAACAAGCCTTATGTTAATTTTTAATTATTTTAAGTAAATTAACGCTTTTGTTATTGCTTAAATTTTATACTATTTGTATTTATGTTCATATCAAGATCAGATATTTGTCTGATTATGTTTAGTTCATTAATAATTTTTTATAATACTTTTAAAATATTTACGAAAATAAACGTATTGTCAACGAAATAATAGCGAATTAATATTAAAACTTTTATTTTTAACATGTTATTAAAATACAATACCTGAATATTTTTTATTATTTAAATATTGTATTCTAAATTTTATATATATTTATATATAGATGTTTTTTAAGAGTGATACAATTTTAAATTAAATCTCTAACGAAAATTCTATCTAACCTCAATAAAAACCTTATATATATATATATATATATATATATATATATATATATATATATATATATACATGATGAATCTGTGTAATAAAAAGTAACGTACAATTAATTTGTAGATCAAAAAAATCCAATTAAAAAAACTAAAATATAAAGAAGTTGATAAGTATGGAAACTAATTGTACTTTCTTATTTAAACTGCGCGCGATTGTGGAATGTCATGTTGTATTTTTTTAAGTTGGTACATCTATCAATGGCATCTCTGTCAAATATCATGACGCTACATTCATTAGTAAATAATTTACAATGGTTTTTGTTAGACGGTGATTGTTGTTCAAGGCGATTTCTGCGACGTCGATATAAGTTGATCAAAAAATCTGCATTAAATGTTATGCTGAAAACCAAATAAATTTCACGCAAACGTTGGAAATGTTAACAAAGGCATACCCTGAGGATTATCCATCGCAAACAAGAGTTTTTGAATGGCATCAGACGTTCAAAGAGGCCCGTGAAGCCATCAATGATGAATCACGATGAAGAAATGCATAGAAAACTTGTCCAAATGGACCCTGCATTAACCAATATACATGGACTCATCCTCCTTCACAACAATGCAAGACTGCATGTAGAGCAAATAACCTTGCAAAAGCTAAACTACTTAGGCTACGAGATCTTCTCGCATCCTTCATATTTGCCTAATCTTTCATCAACAGATTAGCACTTGTTTCGCAATTTGTAACACTACATACGAAATAAGACCTTTCGTAATATGAATGAGGTCGAAAGAACCTTTACAGACTTTGTGTCTTCTAAAGACCGCGACATTTTTGAAAGAGGATTTTTTTTCTGAAAACGCGTTGGAAAAAATGCATACAAACTAATGGTGCTTATTTTGATTATTAAAAGGTTTATTTGAATTAAAAAATCAATTTTTATTTCTCTTTGAATAATCCAATATTTAATATTACACGATTTAATATTTGCTTGTACTTAAGGGTTAGAAACATGGATACTAAATATAAAAATTAAATAGAAACTTCTGTCAACAGGGCGAAAGTTGGAGAAGATAATGTTAACGGAAAACCTGTAAAAGAATATGAGAACAGTCAAAATTATCTGATATAATAGAACAAATAAAATTGATGAAATGTGCATGGACAGCACACTTAGTAATTAGAAAAGACAATAGATGTACAAAAATAATTATAGAATGGCGACCCAATAATAAAAAGAGATCGAGAAAAAGAACTCATTAAAGATTAGGAGATAAAATTGTGAAGTGTAGTAGAGATGAAGATTAGATGAGATTATTTGTGGACAAAAAACAATGGAAGAATATTAACAAATATTTAAGTAGAGCCAATGGGCTTTTGCACACTAGTCAACATGCATACAGTATTCACGGCTCATTACCACTCGTCTCACACGCTCTTATCCGAAAACTAATTTTTTTAGATGGGGGAGTTTGGTGATAAGAGGGTGTGAGACAAGCGGTAATGGGCGTGAATACTGTATGAATACTGACTAGTGTGCAAAAGCCAAATGACATTCGATTAGTTTTTCGCCAAATAGTGGGTTGATA